>OY759263.1:64005261-64042761 GCA_963662155.1 Lamellibrachia columna
GTGTTATCTGACGCTTAGTGGGATTCAGTGGGTGTGAATCGACCTTGTGGTATATTAGTACATTGTCTCCATAGCCGCCATTTCGCAAAATATAGAGTGCCACATATTGTGATCATACACAGTGATGGCGAGACTCGTGAGTAATTCACATGTGCAGTAATAAAACTAATTGTTCTACTTATTAATTTATTGCATTTATTATTAAATTAACTTATCAATGGAAAGATAGCATTCGAACAGTTTGCTTAAATAAATTAGCACTGGAAAGTAAGCCGTTGACATGAACCGATGTGCGACTTTGTATTGATATGCATCGGTTTCAGCTGCTGATGTGCGTTCTTCTGACTATCCAAGCTTTCGTCTTTATTGATGCGGATGTGTTTTATCAAGTATGCACGGGTATGTGTCACATGGACTTCAAGACGTGCATCCAAAAAGACAACTGTCGTCGACAGAAGTGGCCGGTAGCTGTAAAAAAGAAATGCATCGATGCACGAGACAAGTGCATTATATCTTGCCTTCCTTTCAAGGATAGGATGTGACAGTAGTGAAGCGGCCCTGCGGTCGCCCTTCACCATTTGCTGCTAGCCACGACTGCGTTCATTGTCGAGACGATGCATCCGGGAAGCTGCATTGGCAATAGCATTGAGTTGTCGGCGATTGTGGAGGATTATACCGCTTGCAGCAGGTATATGGTTATTGCTTTGACGAAGAACTGTACATTCCATTAATATTCAACTGTGTTTGAAACTATTCACATAAACCTTTAATATGTATATGTGATATATGACGACTATGATAATACATGCAAGGATAAACATGTTCGTTTATTTTATATATATTTTATGATATACCTTTCTCGGAAAATTACCGGTATTACCAGAAAACGTTATTAATTGTGCAATCAATGCGGGAGTAATTGCTTATAAACAGTACGTAAGTTGGTCATATTGTCATAAACCGTAGGCCTCGTGCGCTGATTTATCACAAGATTGTCATTAAAGAATAACAATGAAAAAACACTTACATGATACGTGGTCAGTGTATTGCACTCATTACAGCTGAGATGTCATAACATATGCAATGATTAGAATAACCATGTAGAGAAAGTGGTGCATGTCCGCACCCCTAAGGTAGAATGTGTGCTAACGAACTATGTGTGTATATATATATATATATATATATATATATATATATATATATATATATATATATATATATATATATATATATATAAATATATATATATTATACAATGTGTATATATGTATCTTTATTTGTATATATATATATATATATATATATATATATATATATATATATATATATGTATATTATAATAAATATATATTATCTATCTATATATATATATATATGCATATATATATATATATATATATATATATATACACATACACATATATATATATATTTATATATATATATATATATATATATATATATATATATATATATATATATATATATATATATATATGTATATATATATATATATATATATATATATATATATATATATATACATACATATATATATATATATATATATATATATATATATATATATATATGTCGATAACCGTTAAGGTTTTTTCTTCCTTCTTACTTCTACCTTCTTCGGTTGTCATATCCAATATACTAAGAATAATGTCTTGTGATCAGTAGCAAACGTGGATCATCAGGCAGAAATAGATAGATAACGCCAAATTCGATCAGACCTGATGGAGGACAAGCTGCCTTGACTACCATGTTGCTACCATGTTGCAACAGCTACAAGGACAAGATAATCGGATGCTACAGCTACACGTTAATCGGATGACAGAACAACTTCAGGATGACGGTTCAGCAGTATATGAATCTACATTGGCTCGGTTAGTAATTCCGGTAGTATTCTGAGGTCTTGGAAGAGAGTGCCACACATTGATAAGCCATCAACTCCTATGTTCACTGACATGGAAACAGGAAATAAAAAATAAATGAAACCACAATATTTTGATCATAATGTGTCTAGTATTTTATGTTTTAATAACGTTTCAGGGGTAAGTCAACTTTTGAGGTGTAAGTCATACACTGCTCCTTAGAGTCATTTCAGAACACTTTTATTGGTGTTTCCTGCGTTTCCCGTGATTACTTTCCAAGCAGAAGTCGGAGCCACTCAGTACATAGTCGCTCGTGTGGTTTTATTACGATAACGGTTGCCGGGTGTATCCTCCTTCTATCCTCCTTCTATCCTGCTCCTATCCTGCTTCTCACGTCTTGTTTAATTCATGGTCCTTCCACTGTCGGGATACTTATTTGGGCACTCATACACTGGGGATTCGTAAGGCAGAGAATTTGTGAGGCAGAGCTCATGCAATTAATTGTCCAGCTGCGAAGAAATTGTTTCCATAAATTAATTATTCTTTCATGAAGATAGCTTACCCGAAGTACCTATTCATAATAAAGTATATGTTACAAATTACCTTAACGTTTGTAATTAAGGGTTTTCAAAAAGGATTCTTGAGGAAGATACATTTATTGTCACAACTGCCTGTTTTCCTTTTTTGGTACAAACATCACTTACTTCATAATTGTTTCTTCGCTATATTTTTATACTGTATATGTGGAGCGTCACATAATGATGAAAATAATAATGAAAATAATAATAAGGACATTTGCATATCGTCGTATATATGGGCATTCAGAGGCGCTTAAAATACATACATGATAAATTACGTTTAAAAAGGTGAAAATAAATTACTTTAATAATGATATATATATATATATATATATATATATATATATATATATATATATATATATATATATATATAATTATATATATATATATATATATATATATATATATATATATATATATATATATATATATATATATATATATATATAATTATATATATAATATATATATATATATATATATGATTATATATATATTTATGTATATATATAATTATATAATTATGAATATATATAATTATGTATATATATAATTATGTATATATATATATATATATATATATATATATATATATATAGTAAGGAAATGTAAATATAATATTAATTAACTAAATAAATAATAATACATTAGTAAAAAAAACATATAGGAATTAAATAAATAATAATATAATAATTCAAAACATGACTCATGTATGTAAGCCGTGTATGTAAGCCGTTGTAAGCCGTGGGGAAAAAAAGGTGTGTCTTTAAAAGTCTCTAAAAATTGTCTAAGGATGAGACTGTCTGTGGAGAGGAAGACCGTTCCATATCCCCGGGTCTGCGACTAAGAACGTCGTGTCGCTGTACCGGCTGTTCCATGGCGGCACACACAGGTGGTTGTTGCTGGCAGAACGTAACACACGCACCGGTCGGTGGCAGTGGAGCATGTATGTTATGTAGCAGGTGCGAACCTGTGTTCAGCACGGAATGTGAAGAGCAGAAATTGGTATGGGATCCGCTGTTTCACCGGAAGGCAGTGAAACTTCTTGCAATGTGCTCTCGTCTGCTGCAGCCGGCCATTAATGAGGCTGTAGCTTGCATTTAGTTTACCTATGAGAAAGTCAGGATCCCTAACAGTAGAGCGTTCGTATATTTGAATCTAGATATCACAAGATAATATATTATTCCAACCGCTGCTTTCTTTGGCAGGCCCGACTGGATGCCAAATGCGGTAGTATGCGGTACAACATATATAGTGGACGTGACAGGTGGTAGTATGCGGTACAACATATATAGTGGACGTGACAGGTGGTAGTATGTGGTACAACATATATAGTGGACGTGACAGGTGGTAGTATGTGGTACAACATATATAGTGGACGTGACAGGTGGTAGTATGTGGTACAACATATATAGTGGACGTGACAGGTTGTAGTATGTGGTACAACATATATAGTGGACGTGACAGGTGGTAGTATGTGGTACAACATATATAGTGGACGTGACAGGTGGTAGTATGTAGTACAACATATATAGTGGACGTGACAGGTGGTAGTATGTGATACAACATATATAGTGGACGTGACAGGTGGTAGTATGTGGTACAACATATATAGTGGACGTGACAGGTGGTAGTATGTAGTACAACATATATAGTGGACGTGACAGGTTGTAGTATGCGGTACAACATATATAGTTGACGTGACAGGTGGTAGTATGTAGTACAACATGTATAGTGGACGTGACAGGTGGTAGTATGTGGTACAACATATATAGTGGACGTGATAGGTGGTAGTATGTGGTACAACATATATAGTGGACGTGACAGGTGGTAGTATGTGGTACAACATATATAGTGGACGTGACAGGTGGTAGTATGTAGTACAACATATATAGTGGACGTGACAGGTGGTAGTATGTGGTACAACATATATAGTGGACGTGATAGGTTGTAGTATGTGGTACAACATATATAGTGGACGTGACAGGTTGTAGTATGTGGTACAACATATATAGTGGACGTGACAGGTGGTAGCATGCGGTACAACATATATTGTGGACGTGATAGGTTGTAGTATGCGGTACAACATATATAGTGGACGTGACAGGTGGTAGTATGTGGTACAACATATATAGTGGACGTGACAGGTGGTAGTATGTGGTACAACATATATAGTGGACGTGACAGGTGATAGTATGTGGTACAACATATATAGTGGACGTGACAGGTGGTAGTATGTAGTACAACATATATAGTGGACGTGACAGGTGGTAGTATGTGGTACAACATATATAGTGGACGTGACAGGTGGTAGTATGCGGTACAACATATATAGTGGACGTGACAGGTTGTAGTATGTGGTACAACATATATAGTGGACGTGACAGGTGGTAATATGCGGTACAACATATATAGTGGACGTGACAGGTGGTAGTATGTGGTACAACATATATAGTGGACGTGACAGGTGGTAGTATGCGGTACAACATATATAGTGGACGTGACATGTTGTAGTATGTGGTACAACATATGTAGTGGACGTGACAGGTTGTAGTATGTGGTACAACATATATAGTGGACGTGACAGGTTGTAGTATGTGGTACAACATATATAGTGGACGTGACAGGTTGTAGTATGTGGTACAACATATATAGTGGACGTGACAGGTTGTAGTATGTGGTACAACATATATAGTGGACGTGACAGGTGGTAGTATGCGGTACAACATATATAGTGGACGTGACAGGTTGTAGCATGCGGTACAACATATATAGTGGACGTGACAAGTTGTAGGATGTGGTACAACATATATACTGGACGTGACATGTTGTAATATGATGTACGACATATATACTGGACGTGACAGGTTGTAGTATGCGGTACGACATATATACTGGACGTGACAGGTTGTAATATGCGGTACGACATATATACTGGACGTGACAGGTTGTAGTATGCGGTACGACATATATACTGGACGTGACAGGTTGTAGTATGCGGTACGACATATATACGGGACGTGACAGGTTGTAGTATGCGGTACGACATATATACTGGACGTGACAGGTTGTAGTATGCGGTAAGACATATATACTGGACGTGACAGGTTGTAGTATGTAGTACGACATATATACTGGACGTGACAAGTTGTAGTATGCGGTACGACATATATACTGGACGTGACAGGTTGTAGTATGCGGTACGACATATATACTGGACGTGACAGGTTGTAGTATGCGGTACGACATATATACTGGACGTGACAGGTTGTAGTATGCGGTACGACATATATACTGGACGTGACAGGTCGTAGTATGTAGTACGACATATATATTGGACGTGACAGACCATCGTCATTTCCGTGTCGAACACAATGATGTTTTCAGCACTGGGGCTCGGAATGATGACAGATTCGCCAACCTTGATCACAGAAACGTTTTGTTTCGATTGGTTGTTACGTGACGCCAAAACGAGCGCGACTGTTTTGTCCTCCTTTAGGTTTAACAGATTCGCGTCATCCACATGAGGACGCCGTTGACACCACGCCCAATGTTACGCAACGATGACAGTATGTTGCTTTCACACGAAACTTGATCTATTTTGGTACTTTATTACATTTTATACATTTTGGTATTTCATAACATTTTGGGTTCGTGGGGCAGAAGGAACAATTACCAAATGAAATAACTTAAGTGAAAATCACATTTGGGCTCACTATCTAAGTTTTGTTCCATTGTAATCACTGAAACAATGGCGGTTCAATTACATTCGTATTCGTATGTGTATTCAGTTCTAAGAGATAGGTCAATAAAAAAAACTGCGAAAATTGCAAAATGGACCCGTTTTTAAATCGTGCAGCCCAAAATGTCTGTCAAACCTTATTATTATTATAATTATATATGGCCTGAAAGCACTTGGTCTGCTCTACAAGTACAACTGGGATAACCACAAAACATAATAATAATAATAATAATAATAATAATAATAATATATATATATATATATATATATATATATATATATATATATATATATATATATATATATATATATATATATATATATATATATATATATATATATATATATATATAAGGCCGATTACTATCAACACTGTGAGAAATGATAAGCTTTGTTTCTGAATAATGAACTATATATAGCTAAGCGTTACTGTACTCACATATGTTGCATTTCGACATAGTATATATGCTACTGGGAACAGTGAAACTAAATTTAGCCGATAGGTATTTGCTGGAGGTCACGGTCATTGGGAAGTTGTCAAAATTATATTAGTTAGCTTAGTTTAATAAATAGTGTATACATGCATAACAAATTAATATTAAGCTGATCCCGTTATATTCCCTGACCTAAAGTCGGAATGTCGAAGTCGACCCTTGGATGCTACTTAAACAGACGAACGGTGCATATTCAATGCTCCATTCACCGAGAGCTCCACTACAAAGTGACCGGGAAGTTTGCTTTATGCAAGTGACGAGTGTCGCCTCTTGTCGGTCAGGCGCTTTTGTCAACATTATACACTAGCAAAACAACGCCAATCCTATTTTGCATTCAAGTCAGCACAACAGGGCGATAATCTAGCGCTTCGTACGGAAATGTGGGCGGCAATGGAAAAACACGTAAGTTAGGTTTCGTGGAAGCCATTTCTGACAACTTCTATGTAAGCTCCTACTGAGTGTGCGTCTGGCGTAAAGAAATTGCAATTACTTAGCACGTCTTTGCCGTTTACGTTGTACACATGTATATATATATATATATATATATATATATATATATACATATATATATATATATATATATACATATATATATATATATATATATATATATATATATATATATATATATATATATATATATATATATATATATATATATATATATATATATATACATATATATATATATATATATATATATATATATATATATATATACATATATATATATATATATATATATATATATATATATATATATATATATCATTATATATATATATATATATTATATATATATATATATATATATATATATATATATATATATATATATATATATATATATATATATATATATATATATATATATATATATATATTCATACAATTTTACTCTTTTCGGTAGCCTAAGGATAAAAATATGGAATGTTTTTCTTAGAAATGTTTTCCTAGTGTATATTTTGAAGAATCTCTCAAAAAATCTTCAACAGCAATATATATATTGAAGTTTTTTGAGAGATTATTCAAAATATACACTAGGAAAACATTTCTAAGAAAACCCTTCCATATGTTTATATTTAGGCTACCGAAAAGAGTAAAATTGTAAGTTAGTGATATAAAAAAAATGTGGTGTCCTATCCTAATTATTATATATTATATATGATATTATATATATATATATATATATATATATATATATATATATATATATATATATATATATATATATATATATAAATATATATATATATATATGTGCTAACTCTCAGTCAACAAAGATACCTGATTTATTTTATGTCTTTGTTGGGTACAAATGGTGTGTTTCCCATTCCAAAGTGCTCACGTGACGTAATCAAAACTCGTCTTCGCCATTTTCATGAACAGCTTAAAGGTGCTCAATCAATACGATTTTTTGCTAGTCTCATTTCAAATTAATTTTCCGAAAAAAAAAACCTACCTAGTATCCACTGCAACATGCTAGTTCGTTTTTGCAACTTTTATATGTAGTTTTTGTGAAATCATCAAAAAACTATTAAATTAGTTAATGCTTGTTCAAGCATTAACTGAAGTGAAAATCAAAAGGCTGAAAAATCACGATTTTCTTCCTTGGTGAAATTGTTTAACTTTGTCATGTGATCAGCGACGGGGTGGAGGTCACGCCCATGATCAGCACTGACCCACACAGTGTTTACTATTTTGGATATCCACTATTTTGATCCTTACCTGATCTAATAAAGTAAATTCTTTCGATGATTTAAAAAATAGGCACTTTTGCATTAAACAGACTGCGTACATTACTTAAATTAATCACATACTGCACACATGGACATAAGTGAACCGGATTCGCGATGGGCTGAACCATTTGAGGAAGCAGCTTTAAGAGCTTTTCCGTCTTGCTTCGACGGTGAGTGCTGTCTAGTTCTGTTGTCATATTGTGTTGGCCTAGGTGTCCAGACGGCTAGATTTGACGTGAACAAGTCACACTACACGTATCGTGTTCGTGGGTGATGATTTCGTTACGCTCTTCGAGCGGTGCTGTCATAGGTATAACATTATAAATGCGGGCCTGAACCCCAGCTTATATCCTTCCGTGCCTTGTCGATGGTTTTTTAGCCAGACATTAGTGATTAGGCAATGTTTCCTGGCATTTCGATTATTTCAGTTCCCGGAATTGAGTTTCTGAGTGCGTCAGTCTATCTACCACAAACCGTTTGTTGTTTATCAACACGGAATGCATTGGGTTTCTATGTACGTCAGTTTATATGTCACATAGCACATCTGTTGTTTATCCACACATGAGTTTCTATGTGCGTCAGTCTATCTACCACAAAAACCGTTTGTTGTTTATCAACACGTGTAATGCACTGAATTTCTATGTGCATCAGTCCATCTGCCACATAGCACTGTCACAGATTTATGTTTTGACTGGGGTAATGCGGTAAGCAATGGACATGCTCGTTATGGTTCAGTGTGTGTATATAATGTGGTAAGCCAATGGACATGCTCGTTATGGTTCAGTGTGTGTATATAATGTGGTAAGCCAATGGACATGTTCGTTATGGTTCAGTGCGTGTATATAATGCGGTAAGCCAATGGACATGCTCGTTATGGTTCAGTATGTGTATATAATGTGGTAAGCCAATGGACATGCTCGTCATGGTTCAGTGCGTGTATATAAGCGGTAAGCCAATGGACATGCTCGTTATGGTTCAGTGCTTGTATATAATGCGGTAAGCCAATGGACATGCTCGTTATGGTTCAGTATGTGTATATAATGCGGTAAGCCAATGGACATGCTCGTTATGGTTCAGTATGTGTATATATTGTGGTAAAGCCAATGGATATGCTCGTTATGGTTCAGTATGTGTATATAATACGGTAAAGCCAATGGATATGCTCGTTATGGTTCAGTATGTGTATAAAATGCGGTAAGCCAATGGACATGCTCGTTATGGTTCAGTATGGGTATATAATGCGGTAAAGCCAATGGATATGCTCGTTATGGTTCAGTATGTGTATAAAATGCGGTAAGCCAATGGACATGCTCGTTATGGTTCAGTGTGTGTATATAATGCGGTAAGCCAATGGACATGCTCGTTATGGTTCAGTGCGTGTATATAATGCGGTAAGCCAATGGACATGCTCGTTATGGTTCAGTATGTGTATATAATGCGGTAAGCCAATGGACATGCTCGTAATGGTTCAGAGTGTGTATATAATGCGGTAAGCCAATGGACATGCTCGTTATGGTTCAGTGTGTGTATATAATGCGGTAAGCCAATGGACATGCTCGTTATGGTTCAGTGCTTGTATATAATGCGGTAAGCCAATGGACATGCTCGTTATGGTTCAGTGTGTGTATATAATGTGGTAAGCCAATGGACATGCTCGTTATGGTTCAGTGCGTGTATATAATGCGGTAAGCCAATGGACATGCTCGTTATGGTTCAGTATGTGTATATAATGCGGTAAGCCAATGGACATGCTCGTTATGGTTCAGTGCTTGTATATAATGCGGTAAGCCAATGGACATGCTCGTTATGGTTCAGTGCTTGTATATAATGCGGTAAGCCAATGGACATGCTCGTTATGGTTCAGTATGTGCATATAAGCGGTAAGCCAATGAATATGCTCGTAATGGTTCAGAGTGTGTATATAATGCCGTAAGCCAATGGACATGCTCGTTATGGTTCAGTGTGTGTATATAATGCGGTAAGCCAATGGACATGCTCGTTATGGTTCAGTGCTTGTATATAATGCGGTAAGCCAATGGACATGCTCGTTATGGTTCAGTATGTGCATATAAGCGGTAAGCCAATGAATATGCTCGTTATGGTTCAGTATGTGTATATAATGCGGTAAGCCAATGGACATGCTCGTTATGGTTCAGTGTGTGTGTATAATGCGGTAAGCCAATGGACATGCTCGTTATGGTTCAGTGTGTGTATATAATGCGGTAAGCCAATGGACATGCTCGTTATGGTTCAGCGCTTGTATATAATGCGGTAAGCCAATGGACATGCTCGTTATGGTTCAGTGCTTGTATATAATGCGGTAAGCCAATGGACATGCTCGTTATGGTTCAGTGCTTGTATATAATGCGGTAAGCCAATGGACATGCTCGTTATGGTTCAGTGTGTGTATATAATGCGGTAAGCCAATGGACATGCTCGTTATGGTTCAGTGCGTGTATATTTGTACAACTGCAAATAAATCAACAACAGGGGTATATGTAAAATAGTTTCCGTTTAATAAAAAAAATAACAATAGAGTGAATAATCACAAATCAAGTATGCTAAATAGAATTACAATCTAGCAATAGCCAATATTATTCAACACTATCAAATCACAGTTTACATAATAACTCAAGTCTCTTACGAATTTGATGGCGTCGCATCTAGCAGAGGCAGCTCCAGTGAGGGTGGGGCTAAGTGCAGTCAAGCGTAGAGGGAGGCCAGGCGAGAGCTCCAGTGAGGGTGGGGCTAAGTGCAGTCAAGCGTAGAGGGAGGCCAGGCGAGAGCTCCAGTGAGGGTGGGGCTAAGTGCAGTCAAGCGTAGAGGGAGGCCAGGCGAGAGCTCCAGTGAGGGTGGGGCTAAGTGCAGTCAAGCGTAGAGGGAGGCCAGGCGAGAGCTCCAGTGAGGGTGGGGCTAAGTGCAGTCAAGCGTAGAGGGAGGCCAGGCGAGAGCTCCAGTGAGGGTGGGGCTAAGTGCAGTCAAGCGTAGAGGGAGGCCAGGCGAGTGCCGATCGAGGAATCACAAGGAGGCTTCAGCGAGTCTTGTTTGCCGGCTATCGTCGCCCAGTCCGGACAATGAATAGTTCTCAAAGAGGCAATCGGTCTACTAATGTTCACCGATGCATAATAGACGACATAAGTAATGAAATAACGGCGAAATAATCGTCTCTTGAATCAAGAATAATGCACCGACATTACTCGGTGAATGTGTTCAAACGAACATTGCTTCACATGTCCATGTCTCGGAGACAATTTATCGGCATACAAAGCGATTCACTTCGTGAATAATCAAACGTCTCAGATTATCTGATTTTTCTTAATTGTCTGACCAAAACATCCGGCCTCAGCTGTTCTGTACTTCTTCTACTACTAATAACAGTTGTCTTCTCATAATAAATCATTCAATCATTTTAGTGCACACAGAACTCGCGTACACCACGGAAAGGCTTAGTTGCCTATACAACTTGCAAGTTGACATGTGAAAAGTTACGTAATAGTTGCATCAAAATACCCCAGTAACAACCATTCAAATCAAATAATATCCTAATATCCATGGTGCCACCATGATTAAATGCTAACACAAGGATGAAAAATATCAATAAACAACGAGTGTTCCAATGATACAGAACATGACAACATTCTGTTTATCTGTTAATTCGTTGTAACTAAGCATTTACGTGTGACATAAAGCACATTTTGTGACAATCTTAAGGTAAACAAGTTTAAAAAAATGTTGCCCGTATGAAACTTCGTATTTAAACTTAACCTTAAAAAATCATGTATGTATATATATATATATATATATATATATATATATATATATATATACATATATATATATATATATATATATATATATATATATATATATATATATATATATATATATATACATATATATATATATATATATATATATATATGTATGTGCGTGCCTGCGTGCGTGTATGTATGTATGTGTGTGTGTGTGTGTGTGTGTGTGTGTGTGTGTGTGTGTGTGTGTGTGTGTGTGTGTGTGTGTGTGTGTGTGTGTGTGTGTGTGTGTGTGTGTGTGTGTGTGTGTGTGTGTGTGTGTGTGTGTGTGTGTGTGTGTGTGTGTGTGTGTGTGTGTGTGTGTGTGTGGTGTGTGCTTTTTGTTTGCTTTGTATGTATGTATGTATGTATGTATGTATGTATGTATGTATGTATGTATGTATGTATGTATGTATGTATGTATGTATGTATGTATGTATGTACGTACGTATGTATGTACATATATTGTCTATGTGTTTATATCAGTACGTTTATGGACATTGGCAGTTAGCATAAACTTATTGATATATTACTGTAATGGAATCAATCTAGACATTGTTTGGCCACTCAGAGCATAACATCAAATAACAATCGGCATGTTTTTTATGCTACAATTTTAGCAACACGTTAACCCACACAACTGACCTTTAGCATATCCTTGACACTTACTGGATGCTCATGTCTCGGCATGCGTGCACCACGTTCAAACGGTATTGTTGGACATGTACGGTCATCATTGGTCAGTCACCACAGATCAGCGACACGAACCTATTCAACTAAGAGTACCACTACGATACGACCGAGTCGTTTGTTTTATGCAAATGACGAGTGTCGCCTCTTGTTGGTCGCGCGCCCCTTGTAAATGTCTGTGTCAACACATGCTGAACATCAGCAAAGCGAAGCAAAGCAACACGAAGGTAGGTTTCAAGTCAAAGCAACAGAGCCATAGTCTTGCTGTATGTACGAAAATGTGGGCTGCGATGGACAAATTCGTAAGTTAGTTTAACTTTAAGGAGCTCATGACAACATTACCTTTAATGAATCTATAAACTCAATCTTACTGCGACCGCCATAGAGAACATTGCAGTTTCATTGCAGTTTCATTGCAGTTTCATTGGTTCGCTCCACTCCACTTTTTATTTGCCAACAAAGCACTACGCCTCATTGGTACGTGACGGAATCGGTGTTATCATAATTCGAGACCATAAATGCGTTCGTCTTGCTGCTGCAACTATCTAAAAATGCGACAACATATCAATTTGACAGTTTATGTAATACGAAGAATGTGTCTTTCTTAGGACTACTAGCCGTTTTTACTTTCCCACGTGGAATTGAACTTTTGAAGATATTTCCGTAGAAACGAGTCACCAAGTAATGTCATATTGTCGAAATAACCTATGTTTACTTATAAATGCAAGTGTTACATCATATACAATCACTTTAGAGGTACATCCCATGTACATATATTTAAATCGCTATCAAATAAATCAGATACAATGAAAGTTCCGCGTCATTCCATTTCTCATTTACAGGTTGGCGTGTGCGCCCTTTTGACTGTATCGGTGCATCTTGCCACCGCTGGAAAACCGCTCCGTGTATATGAGTTTTGCCTGTGGATGTGTGATCATTGGTTCGACATCTGTATTCGAGAAGATGAATGCCCCGGGAGGACATGGCCGCTTTCAGCAAGTAAATGCGTCAAGAAACGGTCTGAATGCATTGACAGGTGCCAACCTTTCGAGAACCTCCGTGTGTAGCAAACCTACCACAATGCATATGGAAAATATGATCAAAGTATGTAGCACAATACTTACTGTTGCGCCGAAGTAGACATGCCAATGTGCCGTACGCAACGCTTACTGCATCAGTTTCTATGAGTAATGATTTTCTTCAAAAAACTAATGAGATTACTTACTCTCACCGTTTCGGGATAGCAGCCGATGGCAGCCTTCATCAGTAATATTGGGACGATTAGTTCTTCTTCTGCTCAATAGTTGTGTTTTGAAGAAAATTGCTACTCCTATGTGTCTACCAAACTTCATGATCATTTTTACGAATGCATCGATTTCATATAGTTCTTATGGACAAAGCATTCATTGCAGGAAACGCACAACAGTTTATTGCACAACTACGTGCATGATATATTTCAATACATTAGAATAAGTTATTTTTGTGTTTCTGTTTTATCTTTTATGCATGCATATATGATTATGTATGTATGTATGTATGTATGTATGTATGTATGTATGTATGTATGTATGTATGTATGTATGTATGTATGTATGTATGTATGTATGTATGTATGTATGTATGTATGATTATGTATGTATGATTATGTATGTATGTATGTATGTATGCATGTATGCATGTATGTAAGTATGTATGTATGTATGTATGTATGTATGTATGTATGTATGTATGTATGTATGTATATATGTATGTTATGTGTCTTATCCTAGACGCTTTGCGTGTCGGTGGACACACTTTTGAGGTTTCCACCTACAATCCCACGGTCGGGTCGTCACAGTTTTTTTTAATCACCCCACGATTACCCTTTCTGCGAATAATTGAATTATACTTGGTAGTTATTACGGACATTTGTCCGTTCTTAGAGAGCATACAGAGCCATCCTATTTCTCGTGTTTAGTGACAACGGAATGATCCAAGATAAATAACACTAAAGAACAGAACATCTAATAAAGGCCAGGGAGAGTGGTATGTGGTCTTCTTCTTTGCTCCCTTTATACAAGGGTAGACCATGTATTGTAACATCTAATAAAGGCCAGGGAGAGTGGTATGTGGTCTTCCTCTTTGCTCCCTTTATTTAAGGGTAAACCATGTATTGTAACATCTAATAAAGGCCAGGGAGAGTGGTATGTGGTCTTCCTCTTTGCTCCCTTTATTTAAGGGTAAACCATGTATTGTAACATCTAATAAAGGCCAGGGAGAGTGGAATGTGGTCTTCCTCTTTGCTCCCTTTATTTAAGGGTAAACCATGTATTGTAACATCTAATAAAGGCCAGGGAGAGTAGTATCTGGTCTTCCTCTTTGCTCCCTTTATACAAGGTATTGCTGCAACGTCCCGGCGATTACCCTTTTCTACTTGTCCTAATAGGCAGCTCACTTCACTTGTCATCCACCTTTGTGACACCCTCTTTACACAAATAATCAATGTAAAAAGTAATTGCTCAAATATGAGCCATAACTTCCTATTCCAATAATCTGATCTAGGCTAACATCTGTATTCACCTGTTTCTTGGTTTCACTGGGGTCCAAACAGACGCGATGACCTTAGTCTTGGGCAGTTTCCTCTAGTTTCATTTCGATGTACCAATTGCTTCTTTCAGGTGTTTCACTGTGGAACTATTCCAACATTTGTTTGGCATTTGACCTGAATGTTGCACATACACACTTGACATTGGATCACCACGGTAATGTAACTAATTAATAAAGTGTTCCATATAAATGGACACTGACATTCATTTGGCCTCACGAATAGTTCCTTGGATATTCGTATTTCATTATTTTCATAATGCTTAAGACCAATACTGAGGTGGCTGGCATGGCAAGCCTCGATTCATCGTGACTTTTAATTATTGTACAGCACATGTCGGATGAGATGCAACTGGCATTGTTTAAATTGCGATATGTTATTGTGAGACATTATGGTAGATTTGCCACAACTGACTGGACTATTGGCACAATGACGTACGAGGCGCTGACTTATCTGACATTTACACCTACTCACATATTTGCTCCCATCTGATTAACAGTTTCAATCACAATTGCTCTGCTTTCCATTGCAGTTCCTTTGATGACAACGTATGTCAATATGTATTTTTTTATCGCGCAAGATCAAGACTATGTCAATGTTGTTGCTACCGCTTTTCACAACAGTGTGCACGATATTATGATATTATGGATGTTATGGATGTTATGGATGTTATGGATGTTATGGATGTTATGGATGTTCAACAATGTAGCGTATCGCGACTGTGCCAGTTTGCCATTCAGTTACTGTCAACCCCTACGCAATTATACCAGGCGATAAGACTTGTCGCGCAACATAGGCCTATTGCTCGACGGCATGGAGGGGGGTGGTCATGTACGGTCAGGTGCGACCTTTTATTGCTCCTTTGAGCGGGTATGGGTACTGATCGATAGAGGCCTAGCGTTGGCATTGACTGGTTGTAATGGCGTCGCGAAATGCTGAGTTAGACGTGTAATTGTAATTTGAAAAACACTGCTGAAAACCTATCCATCCAAATAAAGCAACCATGGCGCTTCGATCGCGGTTGATCACGGATCCAAATGATGTACTCAGGATTATCGACAATATGAGTGGGTGATATATGTTCTAGTGAAGACGACAGTGCCAGTGACTATGATATAATATCGCCTATGTCTGAAAAATCGATGAGCGACAGCGAAGCGACTGTTTCTGACGACGATGCATATATAAATCGTCTGGATGTTTACACTGGTGTCTGTCCAAAATGTCAAATAATGTACTGATTACCTTCATAGTTTGCCAGTTTCCGTAAATATGAGTGTTATTCCTAAATATGCAATCATCATTCATATTTTAATTTTTTTATTTTGGTAGATGGACTGGCAAACGTGTATACTGAAGAAATCATCTGGATTTTTACATGTGTCAATGATGTTTGTATAGAATGTCAAATAATGTACTGATTGCCTTCATATTGTGTCACTTTGTCTAAATATTAGTGTTCTTTCTAAATATGCCATTATTATTGATATGCAACTAATAGTTCTCTTGGTATTGCATGTGATGTTCGATAGTATGCTAGTACTCCTAATATTTTGTGGCCATTTTGAATAAATTATTTTGTCGCATAACTTCAAAATTACATTTTCTCTATAATACATTTCTTTGAAGGTATTAATAATAAAACTTTACTTCGCAAATAAAAAAATAGCAATTGGACAATATTTCAAATACATTTATTTCAGTAATAACGTCGTTAACATAATCATAGCTAAACCTATTGCGTGTATTAAGACCATTATAATTTGTATTAAGTCGGGTAAAACACTCACGTCAGATATTCTTTCGCTGGTCCCGCCAGCCTGCCACCTGCGGCCAATATCGCCAGCCTGCCACCCGCGGCCAATATCGCCAGCCTGCCACCCGCGGCCAATATCGCCAGCCTGCCACCCGCGGCCAATATCGCCAGCCTGCCACCCGCGGCCAATATCGCCAGCCTGCCACCCGCGGTCAATATCGCCAGCCTGCCACCCGCGGCCAATATCGCCAGCCTGCCACCCGCGGCCAATATCGCCAGCCTGCCACCCGCGGCCAATATCGCCAGCAGATACGTCCTCATACATGTTGTATTAATAGAGTATATGACAGTAGTTACCACCACAACTCGACTATGGATTTTGAATTAATAATTTAGAAACACTGCTTATCACAGGTCTTGTGGTTTAAAGCCTAATGAATAAAGAGCATGAACCTTTGTATTAAAGCTATGGATATTGGCAAACTATCAGATAACAATGAGACATGATCGCCGTGTGCAAGAAGTGCCAGCCCCACAACTTTCTGAGAACCTTGCGCCATGCGATACATATATTGTCAACACCTTTACTCTGGAGATCCCATGCTTAGCTCCCTAGGCAAGAGCAGCAGTATTGTTTGAATAACTTGTACTTTATATGACCAAAATCACCCACGAATTGTTTACCCTCTCCAGAATTTTGCAGTGCCATCGGCGACTAGGTTATCCTTATTGATAGTGGATATGTAGTTGCCCAGATGTACAACGCCCTGAACACTGCAACTCGATTCCATTAAAAACAAGTGTTCTGTTGTTGAGTTTACAACTGCGACCTCTAAAAACACAGTAATCATTTACATATTGTTCACATATTTCATAAGCATATGAGAGAGGATTGCTCCCTGCTTGACTACAATACAGTCTGTAAACTGGGACGATACACTATACCCTTTCTCTCTTGGAATGTTTGTTTAGTGTAGATGTTCGATTGTTTCCTGGCTACTATGAGTAATATCTCTAAAATTGTCTGATGTATATGCTAATTGTCTCTTGTCCTTTAGAACAGGGATCATGATTCCCACTAACATAGAATCAGAGCTATGCCCACTTACTATCATACTGTTCAAAACTAATATTAACAGTACATATAGTAATCTCGGACCATGTGTGATATGATCACAATGTAGACCCTATTCACCGTCCGATTTACCCAACTTCAGTCGCTGGACACCTTCGATAATGTATTCAACTGATATACAATAATCCAATATGCTTCAGCATTGTAGTTATACAATATGTTACATATACATTGATTAAGTTTGTTGATGATGCAATCACATGACATGTGTTTACATTTGTCTATTAGATGAAAACAGCCTTACGGGTTCTTATTAAACTAGAACACGGGGCAATTATCAGAATCACAACAGTGTCGAAATCACAAGAATCAATAGACTTACATTTCATTAAACTCTTTCACATGCAGAGTGTTGTATTAGTACATTAGACGCTTTGTTCATCTCGGTTGATTTGGCTGAGGTCCTCCTGGTGCCCTCTTAAAATAATATGATACGTGGCATCACACACCTTTTTTGCAAAAAACAAATCACAAATAACCAATAAGCAAAGAATTTATATAAGGCCTACATATTTTCAAATAAGCTCATATGCTCTAACTACTGTTTCAAAATTTGTGACAACTCCATCGTGCCTTCTCGTGTGACAGGTCAAGATTTAACCAGGGAATTACCATAGCGTCTCGACATCTTGCTCAACGCGGTGTCAACGTCACTGGTCTCAGACCTAACCACTCGTTCACAGTAACCTTGAGTGGGATAGCTGGTCGGTGTCATATTCATGAATTCACCACGCCCACCTCTTGGAATATTGTAACTAATGATAAAGTTTTATCCACTATGATGTGCAGCATCAGAAAGGGACCGTCGAATAAATTACGTACACCGCCGTCTCGCTACACAAGAGCAAGTTACGTACACCGCCGTCTCGCTACACAAGAGCAAGTTACGTACACCGCCGTCTCGCTACACAAGAGCAAGTTCGAAGATAACATTGAAATTGTTTCAACATAATTGCGTGAAATCATAGCTGACACCACTGGTTTTGGAAAGATTAGACAATCAGTCTTTAGACGAAACAGAATGTCTTATTACGGAACGATTGTTACAAACAGTAATGTAATAATCGATCGGTAATGTAATAATCGACCAGTAATGTAATATATCGACTGGTAATGTAATAATCGACCGGTAATGTAATAAATCGACAGGTAATGTAATAACAATAATGATGATAAGCATTATGATGGTGATGATGATGATGATGATGTTAATAATGATGATGTAGAAGACGATGTATTATATCAGAAGGCGATGTATTATATCAGATCAGAGCAGTACAAATTAATTGATACGGACATGGAATTATATATAGTAATACGATGCAGTGCCAATAAAAAAGGAAGAAAACTGTCAACAGTTAGAGTTAAAAATATACATCAGCTACGTATTTAAATAAAATACACATATGCAGCACTTGTCCTTACTAAGCAACTAAGCAATTAATTGGGAAGGGGCGAGAGAGAGAGAGAGAGAGAGAGAGAGAGAGAGAGGGGGGTGGAGGGAGGGAGGGGAGAGAGAGAGAGAGAGAGAGAGAGAGAGGGGGGAGGGAGGGGAAAGAGAGAGAGAGTGAGAGAGAGAGAGAGAGAGAGAGAGAGAGCGAGATAGAAAGAGAGAGAGAGAGAGAGAGAGAGAGAGAGAGAGAGAGAGAGAGAGAGAGAGAGAGAGAGAGAGAGAGACGTAGAGGAGATGTATAATGTATAGGCAATCGATGGGATAAACGCGATAGCGGACGTTCGACCCTCGGCGAAGAACACTTACATTGTATTGGTGTCTTCAAATCAGTTCACACGTATGCATGACACGATCTTAGCATGATAATTTCCATTTCATTTCTGATGAAACATGCCGAATGCATTCGCTAGAAAGGTGCCACTCTATTTATGAACTCGTCGTCATGTGGATTAGAACCCTTCATGGATCTTAGTGCACGTTACATTGTCAACACACGTTCCCCAACAAAAAAGAAAGTCACAACAGACAAGACTTTGTGACTTCTGTCGCTTGTCAAGCAGGATTCTGGTCAAACTGTTTGTTTCAAGTCGCAGAGAAATATGGACACGTTGGTAAGTTCTCATTCTTCATATTATTAAAACTGTAAAAGTCTAAGACAATGATAAATTGAGCACATGGAATGTTTCCATAAGAATATCAATAGATGCTAAAAGTATCTTCAGGCCAAGACGTTCTCTGCCATTATACAAGGCGCACAAATTATTATGTTTTCCCCAAGAACTAATTATGAATACACAAAGAGTTGTGTTCGACTAAATCTAATGCAAAATATCAAATATGCTCCTGGCATTGTAACATGAAAAAGGTGTAGTCTGAATGAAATAATACTATTATATATGTGTAAAGGTTTCTTTTATTCTAATAAGGCAAACTCTTTCTTTCCTGTTGTATCTTAGACTAACTGGATAAAGTAAAATAATAAATATACGTTATATCACATCGGTGAATGTTTTAAAATGGCATCCCATACAAATGTTCTTCTTCTTGTCTTGCAGTATGCACTGTGCGTCCATGTGATGATTAGCACGTGTACTGTCACCTCTCATTAGATGTACAGCACCTACACATTCTGTGTCGTGTAGACAATCCTTGTAGATTTGGCTCCAAGAACAATGTGTTCGTAAAAGGTGGCCGCTTCTCGTCACGAAAACATGCGCCGACGTACGAATTGAATGCATTGATCGGTGTCAACCGCTTAAGAATCATTGGACACCGCACGTGATTGTGGAATAGAAACGTTGATGATGAAAACATTCAATGTCGACCGTTAGACACGGCGTTCGTAGAGAAGTCAACGTAGTTAAGTTTACTCAGGTTGTTTCACGCTGTCGCGCCTCCTGCGGTCATTAGAACGTAACACTCTAAATCGAAAGATCAGAGTTCGTGTCATCCTCCTGTTGCCACTCGAAGGGCAAACAATGTCTTTCACCCCCGGTTGTAAGCTGTATAAATGAATATCTGGCTACACGTAGTGGTGGAATTTTGCGACAGTTCAGCTTTCCAGCTGTAATTACAGCGTAGACGAATGCTTCACGGGAAAGTTGAATTAATATTAGAATGAACAAGTCTGACAGAAGGTCACGTGTGAGGCAATTTGTTCCTAAGGACCAGACACCATTGATATAGGAACGTGCCTTTTTCTTATTGTTACGATATGTTTACTCAATACCATGAATCGTGGTGTGTTTGCGAAATACCATTATGTTTGATATTTCTTACGGCAAATACTTCACTAGTTTTATTTTGATATAGACGTCAATTGATAATTGTGTGTGCGTGCGTGCGTGCGTGCGTGCGTGCGTGCGTGCGTGCGTGCGTGCGTGCGTGCGTGCGTGTGTGTGTGTGCATTGTATATGTTTAGCGACGAAGCATATATCAAACACACTATAAGCATTGTTCATAGCGGTCAGGCTTTACGTTCTTGGTTTAACATTGTTTACTAATTCCTTCCGTTTCTCGAGCCGCATACACATCCCCAGCAATGTTGTTTGAAGGGTTCGTGCAAGGTAACACGTAGGACAAATGCTTCACTGGTATAAGCTTGAGAAGTAAACATGCAGTGGGTGCTACGTTTGTAGATAATATTTGAGATCCTGGCTGGAATATATGTATCGAGTTTCATGGCGATCTCTTGTGCATAAAGAATGTAAGTCTTGCGTGTTCCGTATCATTGTGTGAATTCTAAAGCAAATCCACTCATCAATACAAAATACATAAAATGACGTGACAAGCGGCACGACTTTGACGCACGTACGCTTATTGTTGGCATTAAGTAGGACAATAACATGTTCAAACACTGTTATTTTGGGCGAAGAGTTGACGCAATAATTATAGTACATCTTACATGCTTGAAAAGGGGTCAAACCTCAAACCTTGTCGAAAGAGATGCATGGACACTTGACATTAGAGCCCATTGTCTCATACAGCTCAACTGCAAAATGATGTACACGTGCACATGTAAGTATACTCGGGACGTTAATATGCGACCGGACCACTGGCGTCGTATGCAAGAAGTTCTACTATGTTGTGGTAAAGACACTTTATGTGGCCTGGAGAGTTATTCTGACAGGGAGAAACTGAAATGGCCCACAGCTGTCCCGATGGGGGCTAAGTAAAGCCGTGGGGCAGACGGAGTGGTCATGCAGGAAGCTGACTCAAATGTTCAGTCATGATTTGTTGACTACGATGATGGGCAGATGATTTCCCAAGAGAAGACAATGGCCAACACCACACGCTTAGGGTATACACTGCTGCGGAAGAAGGCAATGATAAACCAGTCCCGAATTAATTGCCAACAACATTCGATGACTACCAATCTTACAGAAAACGCGAAGCTGGTGGACTATGTGACTCTAAGACTGGAAGACGAACTGACTAGTGAGGAAGACCCGAATATTCGCCAGAGTACGGTCGTCCCTATAATAAGCCACAAAGACATATATTCGCCGAAGTTTTTGACAATGGAAATCATCGAATACAAAACGAAACATTTAAAAACGAAACGGTCGAAGCATGAACCAAAGAAAACTTGATGACATTGTAATGTGGTGAATGTGGGCGACCCTCAGAGAGCTGGTCTACAACACAGCTACTGAGATCCTGGAGCCCTCGACCAGAAAGCACAAGGACTGGTTTGACGAAAACTGCGACGAGATCAAGTAGCTACTGGATGAGAAACACCGTCTCCATCAAGCCTACCTCAGTAGCCCCAAGTCCACCTCGAAGAAAGATGCATGCAACACCATACGCAAAACTGTACAGCAGAAACTCTGTCAGATGCAAGACACTTGGCTGAGAAACATAGCTGATGTGATCCAAAGCTACGCTGATAGGCATGACCTGAAGAACTTCTACGATGCCCTGAAAGAAGTCTACGGTCCAACATCCTCAGGATTATCCCCTCTCCTCAGTGCAGACGGGAACACACTGTTCACAGACAAGGAGAAGATTCTCGTACGGTGGGCTGAACACTTCAACAGCGTCCTGAACCTCCCTTCATCCATCAACAATGAAGCCATAAACCATCTCCCCCAAGTACCCATCAATGAAGCGCTGGATGACCCACCAACTTTGCTTGAGACCCAGAAAGCGATCCGTCTGCTCTGCAGTGGCAAGGCTCCTGGTTCAGACTCCATTCCAGCCGAGGTCTACAAGGAAGGTGGCTCAGCTTTGACTGAAAATCTCCATCAGCTGTTTCTACTCATGTGGCAGCAGGAGGCGATCCCCAGGATTTCAAAGATGCTTCTATCATACACCTGTACAAGCGAAAAGGAAATCATCAGGTCTGCGACAACCACCGAGGTATATCCTTGCTCTCCATTGCAGGCAAGATACTTGCCAGGATCCTGCTTAACCGTCTCACAGCGCACCTTGACCAGGGACTCCTACCAGAGAGCCAGTGTGGATTCCGGAAAGAGCACGGGACCACCGACATGGTGTTTGCTGCAAGGCAGCTGCAAGAGAAATGTCAGGAGCAGAACTCTGACCTGTTCTCTATCTATATCGACCTGACCAAGGCCTTCGATACGGTTAGCAGAGAGGGTCTGTGAAAGATCATGGTCAAGTACGGATGCCCACGGAAGTTTATCTCCATGGTGCAGCAATTCCACGCTGGCATGAAAGCACAAGTTCAGGACAACAGTGAGCCATTTCCTGTTTCTAACGGCGTCAAGCAGGACTGCGTCTTGCCACCAACACTGTTCAGCCTCATGTTTTCCGCAACGCTGACTGACTCTTTCAGAGATGGTGACGTTGGAATGGACATCAGGTTCTGTACAGATGGCAAGCTGTTCAACCTCAGGAGGCTTCAAGCAAAAATCAAGGTCAAGACAGAAATCATCAGGAACTTCCTGTTTGCTGATGACTGTGCCCTCAACGTCGGCTCAGAAGCTGATATGCAACGCAGCGTAGACAAATTTTCCATAGCCTGCACAAACTTCGGTCTCACCATCAGCAAAAAGAAGACTGAAGTACTGCACCAGCCGGCCCCAGGGGAACCCTATGTTGAGCCCAACATTACAGTCAACGGTCAGAGACTCAGTGCAGTGAACAGGTTCACCTATCTTGGCAGCACACTGTCTCAAAATGTCACCATTGATGACGAGGTGAACGTCAGAATTGCAAGGGCCAGCGCAACCTTCGGCTGACTAGATGCCAATGTCTGGAACAGAAGAGGCATTAGTCTACAGACCAAGCTGAAGGTGTACAGGGCAATAGTTCTCCCCACGCTGCTCTACGCATGTGAAACATGGACAGTGTACCAACGCCATGCCAAGAAGCTGAACCACTTCTACACAACGTGCCTCAGGAAACTCCTCAACATCAAATGGCAGGACAGGATTCCAGACACTGAGGTACTTGCCCAAGCAGACCTGCCCAGCATCTATGCCATCCTAATGCATTCCCAGCTATGCTGGGCAGGGCATGTAGCCCGCATGCCAGACCATCGGCTCCCAAAAAGGTTCTTCTATGGCGAACTACAGCAAGGACAGCGGTCCCATGGAGGCCAGAAGAAGCGCTTCAAAGACACTATAAAATCATCCCTGAAAGAGTTTGCCATCACCCCCGACTCCTGGGAACAAACCGCCATGGACCGGGCCAAGTGCCGTTCCTCCGTGCACAAAGGCTCCAAGATATGCGAGGACCGCTGCAGCAGAGCAAAGGAGGTAAGCCAGGAAAGCCCGAGCCAGTAATCCTCAAGATGACGTCCCCCTCATCCCTTGTCCCAACTGCCAACGTATCTTCCGTGCACGGATTTGCCTTATCAGCCATCTGCGCACTCATTAGATCCATCCCCAACTACCCCCAGATGACTAAAGTGGTCCTCGTCGACTCGACGGACGAACATAAAAAATTGCTTGAGATGATATGTTGTACTTTTTATTTACTGATGTGAATATAATATAGTTATTTTTTTTTATATTTAGGGAAAGTTTATTTGTGTGGAACCAGTGTGTTATTTTTTATTTTCATTATTAATCTCGTCTATGAGTGAAGTTAAATTTTGATACGAATGATACATACTGGTATCATCTGCAAAAAGAGTGAACTTCATAATAGTTGAAGTGTTGCAAAGGTCGTTGATGTAAAGTATAAATAATAGTGGCCCTAGTATAGAACCTTGTGGCACACCACACATCACTGTCTTGTAATTTGAATTTACATTGTTGTAAGTGACATATTGTATCCTAAAACAAGTAAGTATGTGCCCTCTGATACCATAGCAGTTCAGTTTTTAGAATAGTGTATTGTGGTCTATAGCGTCGAAGGCTTTAGATAGATCAATAAATATACCTATATTGAAGGAGTTGCTATCGGTTCCACTTGATATTTTATCTTTGAGATTTATTAGAGCCATGTAAGTGGAATATTTTTTTAAACCCGTATTGGACTTCTGATATTATGTGGGACTGGTTGAGAAAGCGTTCGAGTCGATTATACATAAGACGCTCCAGAATTGTTTAGAAACATGGCAGAATTGAGATTTGTCTATTGTTGCATAAGTTATTCGGATCATTATTTTTATGTATTGGAATTATTTTTGCTATTATTAGTTGACGTGGTAGCACTCCAGCAGAAAAGGAGTTGTTGAATATATGCGACAGTAGAGGAACTATTTGGGGACTTATTTCTCGCATAATATGTGGTTCAACGTTGCCAAAACCACAGGACGTGTTAGACTTAATGTTGCGTAATAGAGAAACAATTTCCTCGGGGGTTGTGGGTCGGCAGAAAAAGCTATTAGCATTTGTTTGAACAAATTCAGTTGGGTCATCTCCTGTAGTGGGTATGTCTTTAACCAGATTTGACGCCACATGTATAAAATAATCATTAAATTCGTTTGCTATGTCTTTATGGTTTGACGTTTCTGAGCCGTCCAACAAATTGAAACTTGTGCTCGGATTTGTTACATTTGGTTTGCATTTCAAGACTGCTTTAATTAGCTGCCATGACTTCCTTGCATTATCTTTTTGGAGATCAAATTTGTTTTTATAATGACTTTTCTTTGAAAGCCTGATTATATGTGTCAGTTTATTTTATATGTTTTGTAGGTTGATTCATTGTCAACTGTTGGGCTCTTTTTAAATTGTATATATAAAATATTTTTGTGTTTGCTTGAGGTTAATATTCCCTTGGTCAACCATTCTGAGCTGGGATAGTTTCTAATTTTAATTTTTGTAATCGGAAGATATTCATCAATTAATGTATTAAGTGTGTTTATGAATGCGTTGTATGAGGCATCTGGATTAGATTCGTTATAGACATCATCCCAGTTTGTCCACTTTAATATTATTTTGGGATTCGCTAAGTTTTTTTATTTCGTCTGTACAGTGTTTTGTATCCTGGATTAAGTGGGAGGTTACAAATGTTATAAATGTTGAATATTAGGAGGTGGTCGGATATGTCAGTGTATAAAATGCCAGAGTGGATGTTGTGCTGTGTTATGTTGTGTTGTGTTATGTTGGTGAAGATATTATCTATTATTGTAGCCGAGTGATTAGCAATTCTGGTTGGTTTACTGATTGTTGGATAGAATCCAGTTGCATACATATTGTTGGTGAAATCATTAACATGGCGTGAGTTGGTATAAATTAAGTTTAAATTAACATCCCCCATTATTAATCTGTTTTTATTTTTTTTATTGAGTTTAAGATACAAAGTAGTTCATCGTTGAAGCTATCTATGTTAGTATTTGGAGGTTTATATATAGAACCTATTATAAAGAAATTGTTGTTTGTTTTTATCTCAATGAAGATGGATTCATAATGACTACGGTCATATCTCTTCATTATGTCATGTCTAATTTTATATCCGTGTTTGTTGGATATGTAAATGCCAACCCCGCCTCCTCTCCCTTCTTGTCTGGGATACGTAACCAGAGTATAACCGTTCATGTTATAGCAGTTAGTGTCATCGTGGTCGGTGAGCCATGTCTCAGTTAACCCTATGCAATCAAATCAATTAGTGTCATCGTGGTCGGTGAGCCATGTCTCAGTTAATCCTATGCAATCAAATGAAATGTTTAGTGTATCTAGACACAGTTCCAGTTTTTCAAAGTGTTTTCGTAGGCTGCGTGTGTTAACAGCTAGTGTAGAAAACGTTGAGTTTTGCTTCAAGTTAGTATATAAGCTGATCAGTTCACTGTCTGTAAAGTACTCACAGTTTTGCACAGATATTGATATATTATTTAAAATGAACGTGTCGTTTTCACTGGTGTTATCAGAGTTGGATAAATCCATATATACATTGTTCGCCATGATAGTTGGCGGATGTCTTGGACGGTGGTAACGGATACTTTCCTTCCACTGGAGAGAAGGCACACGATGCGGCCGTCTGAAGTCCAGGTGGCGGTGACGTTGTTCAGTGTTTTGGCCTTGTTGAACAATTCACTGCGGTTAGGTTTTCAGTGATGAGAAGTTTCGTTCCCTTCAGGCGCCGTTTCCCCGAGAACACATTTTGCCGTACTTAGTAGCTCGTAAATTTCACAATTATCGGTCGCGGTCGCGAATTTGACGAGTTTGCAGACGTTCCAAGCCGGTGACATCGATCAATGCTCTGGCATCCGTTCGGAACGCCGAGTTTGTTGTTGATGATGTCCAGAACCGCGGTCACTGGGTCGGCGGTGTCCGGTACACCATGGACGATTAAACAATTTCTCCTACTATACTGTTCGAGCGCGTCGATCTCATTGGACAGTTTCATTTTTTCCGTGTCCAGCTGGGATACGCGAGCGGCTGTCTTGACAGCTTCGTCAGCAGCTAGTGATATGTCCATCTGGGAAGATTTGTACAGTTCTTGCTTCATGTTTCCGATTAGGTCTGAATCCAGAATGGAGTTGACGATTTTTTGAGTAAAGTTTGTGTTGTCAATAAGTCTTGCAATGATTGCCTGACTAATTGATTCGATGACAGTGGCGATGATTGGGTCGTTGTTCTCAATCAGCGCAATGATTGCGCTGCGCATGTCTCCGTTCAGTGTTTCGCTGATTGTTTCTGAAGCGTTTCCCTTACGTTCACCTTTAGGCATGATCACTATAGGATTGTGCTTCTAGACACGACATGAAAGTCATTTCTTGCTGTGCAATATACGTTGTTATAGGAAGCGACGAGGCGTAAGATCGAATTGGTATGTCTGTGACGTACTTAAACCGTTTTTGCTAATACGCTTGCAGTCACACTTGCACATTGAACCATTTTAGCTAAATCGGTCTAACTAATTCACCTGCTGAAGCGGATTAGTTAAACCGTTTTAACTAAAAACGGTTTAGCGATCAATCAAGGTTATGTGGCACCAACTTATTTTTAGCATTAAACATTACAATAGAAATTGTGTCGAATGTTTTTTCAGACCAATAAAGACTCCAACAATTCTTCAGTTAACATTGCATCTGATCTGTCATTATTTAAAGGTGCTTAATCATTTTTGCTAGTCTTATTTCAAATTAATTTTGCAAAAAATCAAACCTACCTAGCATTTACAGCAACATGCTAGCTCGTTTGTGCAACTTTTGTATGTAATTTTTGTCAAATCATCAGACAAACTATTGTTATGTTTGCATTGACAAAACGACGTTGCCACAATGACAGAAAAATAGGCATTTACAATAAATTATCAGAAAGGTGTAAACACTACAGAACTGTAGTTTGTCACCTGTACTCCTTAGTCCTTAAATTTCCTGCGGCATATATGAGTAAATAATGAGGCTAGGAAACCACATTTTTTTAATATCACTAACTTACAATTTTACTCTTTTCGGTAGCCTAAGGATAAACATATGGAAGGTTTTTCTTAGAAATGTTTTCCTAGTGTATATTTTGAATAATCTCTCAAAAAAACTGTTTTCCTAGTGTATATTTTGAATAATCTCTCAAAAAAACTTCAACAGCAATATAAATATTGAAGTTTTTTGAGATATTATTCAAAATATACACTAGGAAAACATTTCTAAGAAAACCCTTCCATATGTTTATATTTAGGCTACCGAAAAGAGTAAAATTGTAAATTAGTGATATCAAAAAAATGTGGTGTCCTAGCCTCATTATTATATATTATATATTATATTATATTATATTATATATATATATATATATATATATATATATATATATATATATATATATATATATATATATATATATATATGTATATATATATATATATATATATATATATATATATATATATATTATATTATATTATATTATATTATATTATATTATATTATATTATATTATATTATATTATATTAAATCATATCATATCATATCATATCATATTATATTATATATACCCCTATAACTGCCTTGACTTGGGATAGTAATTTCTTATATTTTATATCCAGACATCCATAAGGCTTGGATAATATATGTTATAAAAACAGAAATATATTTCAATGCTGACAATGAAATGCTTGAATATTTGTTTTAATGAATGGCTTTTAATGAATGGCTTTGCTATGTTTATGCTTGCAGTGATAAACTGACGTTGACAGTTCATCAAATAATTGATTTTGCAGTGCACGTACATTTCGTCTTGGTATGTGTAGTGTTCCACAGCGAAGCAGAACGAACGTTCGATATCGAAGGATCTTGAACGGAGGAGTGGGTTATTGTGAGAGCGATAAAGTAAATGTCGATTCAGAGATTTGAGTTTGTTTGTTTAGAGTTGGTTTAAATACTAAATATTAAAGAACATCCCAGGATGTGTAATCTGAGGACATAAGAGTATGGCTTAATGCCCAGTGTGGCATGTTAATAAATCGTCCAGCTAAGCCACACAGTTTTAACTTTTGTAGACACTTTTCGTGTGAATCCCGCATCTGGCTCTGCAGTTGATCGTGAAATTGTGTCGTCAAAATTGTGTCTTGAATTGTAGGTGAATGGTCCCCGTCACCGAAAAAGTAAACTAGCACTTGTTTTGCTATGTCTATCGCTGCTGCGGTTACATTTGGCAAATATCGGTTAAATAGTGCAGTTTGAGGCATACCACGAAATCTTTCACAAATGGTGTATTCCATCAATTCTTCATACGGATAAAACACGGAAGTAGGCGGCCTGGACGCTCAATTCGACAGCGGATCTTCTCGAAGCGGACGAACTTTCAACGACTTCAATGACAATGCATTTATTTTATCTGTAAACTGCCATTTTTATTTACGCTTGAGCACGGCGTTGAGCACGGTCTTGAGCATACTCAGGATTTCAGCATTTCGTGCTCAACTCTGAGCACCATTTCGTGCTCAAGATTTTTTATAACCTCGCATGAGTTTGAGTAAAGTCATAGTGACTATTAGTGTGAAAGTGAGGCTTGAGCATGTAACCATGCTCAGCCACAGTTGAGGTTCAGCACGGTTTGTAACTTCGGTTCGGGCCCTGAACACGATTTACGTAATTCGACGTATTAGCAAGAGTCACGTCATAGCGGCCAATCCTCTGTTTTCGTGGGCTGTGCCCGTGCTTCAAACGTAAGACTTGGTAAACATCAAACTGGAATGACTCACTGCGATCGCTTTAGGCACGATCCGCAGTTATAACTACCGCAGTACCAGTGGATCTACTTGTCGGCTCAAAACACTGATGGCTCTGGAAAAACAAGTAAGTTTTTGCACTGCAGGAATCATTCATCACAGTTTATCAGTTTTTACAGAAACACATGAACTGTAAATGATTTCTGACTGTGTAGTCATTGTTATGTTCCTCTATAAATGCTAACATCAATTTAGAAGCACGCGTCAGAAGCTCGCTTCGCTTAAGTTAGTCATCCGCTTATTATAATCAAACTGACGTGTTTCTAGTAACCGGAGTGTAATGAATATATTATACAATATTTAATAATGAACCTACATTTATATCACAATGTAAGTTTTAAATAACAGTTTGAATTCGTAAAATGTTCAATCGAAAATAACAATTTAAACGATTGGTTTGTTAAACTAATACATATTTTTATTGCGGGTGTCGTATTTTGGTCCGTTTACAGGTAGCAGTGTACGCTCTGCTGGTCACGTCCGCGTGTATCGCCACAGCTAACGACCCAGTCAGCCTTTACAAGTTTTGCGTACGACAATGTAATAACATCTTCCGCATCTGCGTCCAAGGGGAGTGCCCGGAACGAACGTGGCCGCTTCCAGTCTCGAGCAAATGCACCGAGGAGAGAACCAAGTGCGTTCGAACGTGTCAAACGTATAGGAATCATCATCGGTAGTAACGTGACTGCTCGTAATCACAACGGTATATTGGTCGTTAATCGAAATCACGATAGAACGATAACTCTAAACTGTATTGTTCATCTTCTGATCTCAGAACAATATCAATAGATCAATCAACGTAATTTATTTCCAACAACAAGCAGAAGGCATTACATCAGTATAAAATACAACAACATTTGCAACACGCAAAATAAAATCAAAAATAATAAGTAGAGTGTTGTGTTTCCGATCCACTTAGCCTCCTTTGTCCACCTCACACTTATGTTGCTCTCCCTTTCAATCACCTTGGCTCCCTCCCTTTCAATGATACAGTAGTTTCTGTTAGCAAGGTCTATGATTACTGACTTATGTTCCACTGTTGATGACTCTCCCTTCTGTTCACTGGTTGTAAAACGTCTCGTTGTGAAGGTCTCAACCTCCTTCATTTGCTCCTCGATTCTTGTACCAAATATTTTGCCTGTTTCGCCAACGTCGGTGTGACTACAACTCTTACAGAAGATCTGGTGTACTTTGTATGTTTTCTACTGTTTGATTTGTGGTCTGACAGCTGAAGTGAAATCATGATGTTTAATATATGCACTGTAAATGTTATGTTCTTCCTGTTACATAAGGGATGGTGACCTTCGAATTGTTCAGTGTTCTTGTCCTTACTCTCCTTGGTCGTTCCCTTCTGACTTTTCTGTTCGTTCATCTTCTTTAAGGTCTAACGTGGGTACCCACATAGGTCTAGTGCATTTGTGATATGCTCCAAATATTTCTGTATGTCCGCTGCCTCTGATACGATGCTGCTGCATCTGTCCAGTAATGTTTTGATGACACTGACCAGTGTGGGTCTTCTTCAAATACACAAGGAGTTCTTCTGTTCCATCGTCCTTTCGTATAAGGAAAAGCAGGAACACATCGTACTCTTCTTCGTATGTGATCGTTAGGCTGTATGTTGTGTCAATGCTGTTCAGATGATCGGTTTTGTTGTTCTCTCTTCCTTACTACTTCCATCACATCATCACAACGAACTTCAACAGCTCCAGTATAACATCTACATGTAGACAGCCTGCTCGCCATGTCATCTGACGAACAGAATCAGAAATACTTCTTCCCAGAGTTCAGTTCCTGAAGAAAGCAACCGGCGGTGGCTGTACGTCGGAGGGAATGCATTACATTGTGCTAACATTACATTGTGCTAACATTACATTGTGCTAACATTACATTATACATGCTTGCTTTACAGTTTGCTGTGTACGCCTGTTTAGTCGTGATAGTCACGACAACGTGCTATGCCAGCGTGTACGAATCTTGTCTGGATGCCTGCCGTATCATCTTCTGCAACTGCCTCAAACGTGAATGCCCTGGTCGACGGTGGCCGCTCCCAGTAACCCAAAAGTGCATCAGAGTACGGTCTAACTGCATTGATGGTTGCGAGGCATTTAAGATTATGGCATGATTCGTAGAAATGGGTCAGCCTTGCTACTTGTAACGTGCACATCGTGTATTATCGTTGTTATTATTATTATTGTTATTATTAACATTCATGCGGCAAATTTGATTTGTATCGAAGTTCACCACTAGTTGTTTGTCAACATCGCCTAAGAAGAGAATTAAGTTGTGCAGCGAAGCAAAGGCTTGGAAAATTACATGTGTTTAAGAACACTGCTCCCACAAGTGTGCGGGGTAAAACAACTGGTGTTGCTGAATGACAACGGAAGCAAATCTAGATAATACGCACTTGTGAAACGTGTTCCCTGGTGTGCAATTGGGTAAATAACAAGCGACTTCACTCAGAGCAATGTTCGCTTACAAGCCGAGTGATACACATTGGTGCAAAGTCAAATAATATGCATATATGTATTATGACTGACAACTTTACTTGTAACGTGTATTACCATTATTATTGTTATTATCAACGTTCATGCGGCGAATTGGTGTCGAAGATCGCCACTAGTTGTTTGTCAACATCGCCTGAGAAGAGAATTAAGTTGTGCAGCGAAGCAGCGGGTTGGACACTATCATTTGTTTCTGAACACTGCTCCCACAAGTATGCGGAGTAAACAACTTGTGTTGCTGAGAGCTAACGGATGTAAACACGTCATCATACGAACTTGTGAAACGTGTTCCCTGGTGAGCAGTTGTGTAATTAGCAACCGACTTCACTCAGAGCAATGTTCGTTTCAAGCCGAGTGGTACACATTGGCGCAAAATCAAATAATACGCATATATGTATTAAGATTGACATCTATATTATACATCGTTTACACTATACATGTCAGCAGTAAAAGCAACGTTTAGAATAGAATACATTGCACACCTTCAATATACAGGCAACAGTGGTATGGTCCAACATGTTAAAACATATTGTCTCCTGCAGAACGTGTCCTTGTGTCCCTTGATGGGCAACATCGACGTGTTCTTCCCCACCTGGTGTTTCCCATGTGAATAATTGTCACTGTTAATAAGAATATCCATCCCCATTCAAACGGATATGTACCGGTCGCACTATGTTCGTGTTTTCAAATAAAGCGTGTTGCTCTGTTGTAAGACCTCACTGACTTACTTCAATTTGTGTCGACCTTATATTATGTATCTAGGATTTCAATTCACCGTCTCGTTTTATGTGTTTAGTCTGCTTATGGTTTGTGCCCAATGTGTACGTTCTTTCCAAAGACAACAATTCTGGATTCCAACACAAAATGTAAAATAAAAGTGCCCGATGGTGTATGTTCGACAATATTTTTACTAGCACATTCTTATATTCAGTGACATCTTTGTAGGCCATGTTTACACAGTGTGTCACAACGCCATTTATTAAACATTCATAACAACTCGGCAATCAATCTGTTGGAAGGATATCGCGCCATGCATAATATAATGACGTAGTGATATAGTATGAGTAACGGCTACTACAAAACAACCCTGCTACAAAGCCAGTGCGGTAGAACATATTTACCTAGATGCGCTTGAATGATCTCTCTCACTCTCGCTCGCAAGACAGTGATTACGCACGCGGAACACCGTCGTGCGTATAGTTTCTGCTACTGTTGGTCTATTGTGTTCATGTCTATGGCGGTAAGAATGCTACATCTACAATCACAACATGTGACACATGAGTTCAACGTATTGGTTGTTGAACAATGAACGCTAACGGTCCCCGAGAATCTAATAAATAAAACATGTTAAAAATCGAACCGCCGAGAAGAGTGGCGCAATACAAGAGAGTAGCCTACCGCAACGGAATGACCACGAGCCCCGTTCAGTAGCCTACCGCAGCGGAATGACCACGAGCCCCATTCAGTTGGCGCTTGCTTTATTGCGTGTGGAATGTGTAATTACTGCAGACACTAATGTTCCTGAGTAAAGACATGTGAGTTGGTTGCAGTTTGCTCAAGCTAAATATCACCGGGTAAGACCTATACTAGTCTGAAGGGAAGATATACTCCATAGACAGGTACAACATATAAGGCTAGGCCGATGATGAAGAAGAAGAATAAGAAGAAAACGATCATTAATGTGTAATTAAGAGTAGTTTCTCAATATGCGTAGTTCGATACATAGTTGCATTGTAAGCTGAACTACACATTCCCCGATTGCTGTTGCAGCATTATCGCTTGAAATCACTCAATTGTTTTAATAGTACAATAATGTATCGGATCAATCTCGATGCACTGTATTTCCTTCATTATTCCGTGCTTCACTAAGTACAATCATACGTACGTGCATGCGTTCGTGCGTGCGGTTGTTTTCAATTCAGAAGGTGGCCAGAAAAATGTCATAAATTTTCCACGAGCTATGTGAGGATCAACTTACGGGACTAATCTCCAACGTGATATTTAGTTACACCAGCATACGACTTGTCTGAAGATACATGCAGCGGACACGTCACAGGACGCCATCCGCAGAGGGTGTTCAGAACTGTAGCAGTTTCATTGTGAACAACGGTAACGAGTGATGTGATATGTCACGTAACTACTGTCTAGCATGATTCACATTAATGTATTCTAAATAACATAAGCTCCTAGGACATACGTTTATCGTACCAAAATAAGCCGAAAGTTTTTCGATGAATCCACTTGAACTATAAATACACCACACACAAATAGTTCGATGAATAATAACGTCAATATACTCGTGAGCCACTTCAAAAAGCTATTGCCTAAGATACTTATTGCGTGGACGACATATAAAATTAAACCTGAAATCATTGGAGAACAATGCGGTTTCGTAGAAGATAAAGGAACAAGACATGAAATATACACACTAAGACATGTTAGGTATACTAGTAGATGAATGCAACATAACTAATTTAATATAGGATATATTAGAAAGTGTAATTATGTTTTTTCATTAATCACTGCGGATGGTCGATACAGTTGTGAGATGAAGAGACGAATTGCACAGGCTAAAACTGCTTTCCAGGACATGAAAGAAAATAATTTCAGCTAATAAATATATGTCACTTGAGGCACAAAAACATGTCCTGCAACGCTGTATATAGAGAGAGCCCGTACTGCTACGTGGATGTGATTCTTGGTGGACTGAACACATATTGAACCATTGGCATTGCAGCCTGGCTAGGAAAGAGTACAACGGACACATGTGTTTGTGTGAAATAGGGGGTCATGATCGCCTACTCCTGAAATAGACACAGCACATGATGATGACGATGATGATGATTATGACAATACTTAAACTTATGGATATCAGAATGTCAAACAGTGGGTGAACTTACATATTAGGACATAACTGATCGAATAACAACATATGCAACAGTCATCGCATTAGTAACTATAAGTACGACGACAATGTTACTATTATTATTTTTACAACAACACTGATGAACATGATGACTGAGGCGTCATTAATTAAGTGTTGTTTCTCAATGCCTCTCATTTTAAACAGTTCAACGGTGTGTGAACGGAAAAGTTCATTTTCGGTGGCTCTTTGCCAAACAATGCAACAGCACAATAACACTCGTCTCGACGGAATTCGTTCTACTCGAACTGAGCACGACGGGCTTGTCATTGTTTGTATTGTCTCACAGTTGCACAGTATCGGCCTTTTTCTGCAAACGGCCCTGACTTTGAAAGACGTAGCTGTCACTATTTCTGTAAGACGTTCAGAATGCGGGCGTTTCGCTACAAACTCATTACAGCGAATTTTGTACTGGTGAGTTACCAACTGTCCGTGCCATGTGGAATGCTGGTTAATACCGATATCGCAGAGAGAGTAGCACCATAGAGATAGATATAGACTAAAGAGGCTATAACCACGTAATTAACGATTACGTACATCGGCCATATAGGAGTTCCTAAACAGCATAAAAATGCTAAACGTTATTCGTCCTGGTTATTATCCAACATTTTCATTAAAATATCGTTCCAACTGACATAGCTCAAATAATGTTCTAGTTTTCTTGTGCGATCTGAATGAGACCGTACATCTGTATCTGAAAACTAATACATGTGTGTGTGTGTGTGCGTGCGTGTGTGTGTGTGCGTGCGCGCGCGCGCGTGCGTGCGTGCGTGCGTGCGTGCGTGCGTGTGTGTGTGCGTGCGTGCGTGCGTGCGTGCGTGTGTGTGTGTGTGTGTGTGTGTGTGTGTGTGTGTGTGTACTTGCGTGCGTGTGTGCGTGTGTGCGTGTGTGCGTGTGTGCGTGTGTGCGTGTGTGCGTGTGTGCGTGTGTGCGTGTGTGCGTGTGTGCGTGTGTGCGTGTGTGTGTGTGTGTGTGCGTGTGTGTGTGGCACATTTTAAATACATCCAAACCAATTATAAATACGTAATTTTGTAGTTTGCATTTCCCTTAGCGCACTAAGTATTGTATGAACAGATGTTTATTGTGAATACCTCTTATAAAACCATTATATCTAAATGAGGCGAAGTATCGTGTAAAACAACTGT
>OY759263.1:64047761-64060261 GCA_963662155.1 Lamellibrachia columna
GTGACAAGGACACATGTACACACCGACACAATGACACACGGACACATGGACACCAGATAAACTGATACACGGATACACAAAAACATGGACATACGGGCACACGGACACACTGACATGGGACACACGGACAAGAGGACACACAACCACAATTACAACACGAACACCTGACACCGGACACACGGACACCAATTTCTGCGTGTTCTATTGCACCATAGCAAAGCTTACATATGTCTGAATTTCGTTGTAATGAAATACGAAGCAATTTAACAAGATTTAACAAGGGTGCCATCCCAAACAACAAGTTCCAGATGGCAAGTGGACAAGGAAGCCATTGGCTTATCGAGAGTCCAACAATTGTCTCATCTATGTGTAGCCCGCCCTTCCCAAATATATGTCAATTATATGTTTAAACATATTCACACTACTAGCATTAACACAATCATTTGGCAGTTTGTTTCAATCATTTATCACCCTCTGTGAGAAAGAGTACTTTCTCATGTCCAACCTACACTGCTCCTTAACTAATGCTGCTTTATGTCCTCTGGTTCTACTGCCTTCTTTAAGCTTGAAAAAAATTTCCTATCAACATCCTCATAACCATTCACTATTTTGAACACTTCTATTTGGTCTCCTTTTAGTCTCCTGGTCTCTAGTGTTGTCAAATCTCATTGTAATAAGCGACTTTCGTAACTAAGGTCTCTCAATTCTGGAATAATTTTAGTTGCTCTTCGTTGTATTCTTTCTAGCTTGTAGGTGTCCTCCGATATGGCCTCCATGGTTCAATACAATATTCCAAATGTGGTCTAACTATTGCTTTGTGCAGGGGTACAATTAGCTGTGTCTCATTATACATGATAGTTCCCCTAATTAGCCCTATACTTTGATTTCCTTTCGAAGCAGCAATCCCACATTGCTCTGAAACTTTCATGTCAGCACTAAGTGTTACTCCTAAGTCCTTTTCTTGTGTGGTTCTATCTAGTACAGCATCCCCCATTTTATATTCTTCGTCCATGTTTCCATGTCCTATGTGTACACATTTACACTTCTCAAAATTGAATAACATTTGCCTTTTTTCTGACCGTTTAACTTTGTTTATCTATTTATCTGAATACTTTTGTGTCATCTGCAAATTTTAGTACTTTGCTAGATATGTTATCTTCCAAATAATTTATATATATTAAAAACAGTATAGGGCCTAATACTGATCCCTGTAGTACCCCACTCAAAACAGATTTCTAGTTTGAAATCTCACCAGCTACTATTACTCTCTGTCTTCTGTGTGTAAGTCATTTTCTATGCAGTTGATTACATCATTGCCTATACCAAGGGCTTTTATTTTAAGTAAAAATCTTTGATGTGGCACTTTATCGAAAGCTTTCTGAAAATCTAGGTAGACAACATCCACTGGTGACCCTTCATCTACCCACTTGGTAATTTCAATAAAATATACAATCATCCACGCATACTGGTTTCATAATGAAGTTTCACCACTGTTGACTTAGCATTCGTTATTGAGGTGAAGCCGCAGCTATTGCTGGTAATTCACGAGGTCAATGTATCGCATGGTTCATATTTAATTCATCTAAATAACATGAGCTTCGGAAACGCACTTGTGACCTTCAGAATAAGCTGTCCAGACCAAGTCCATCTCAAATGTTGACACAACCACATCGAAGGACGGTCGAAAGAAATGTCACGTTACTTTATGAGACATGCCTTATTGAAAGGTATTCACAACACTGTTGACAAACAATAAAGCATGTATAAATATATATGCCTAGATAGTGCAATGACTAATAACGTCTAACTATTTACTTAGAGAACGTCAGGATATGCTTATTTGAATAAATAGATCAAAGCTAAATATTGGGTGAACGTACCTATTAGAACATTCGACCTGATCGAACAATACCTGTAATAATCATCCTATTCGAAATTATGAATACGGCAATTTCCTATTGTTGTTTTGATGGTGATGATAATGGTGTTAGTGATCATAATCATGATTATCATGATCATCATCATAAAGGTGATCATGATTATTATGCTCATCGTGATCATGTTTATGAATATTAATATGTATTTATGTGTTGTTTATATGTAGTTCGAAACATAGTCAGTTGTGTATTTCAATAAAACCAGGCGCTCTGTGATTGATTTCTGGCATGCTTGCATCTACACACCCATTTTCTGTAAGTCCCTCCTATCTAGTGTCTATGCCAGAGGAAGTAAAATACCCCAAACAGGGGTAAGCATGTAAGCCCCAATGGAGTTGCCGAGTGGTGGTGCCTGTCTCTAACACATTAGAGATTTAACAAGATTGCCATCCAAGACAAAGGCCCAAATGGCAAGTGGACAAGAAAGCCATTGGCTTATCGAGAGTGCAACATTTTTAATCTATATGTAATCAGCCCTCCTGAGATATGTGTCAACCTTGCTTCTAAACATATTCATGCTGCTAGCAATTACACAATCTGTAGATAATTTGTTCCATTCATTGATTGTCCTCTGTGAGAACGAGTACTTCCTGATATCTAATCTACACTGATCCTTCACTAATGTTATCTCATGTCCTCTAGTTTCATTATCTTTCTTGAGTGAGAACAAAATAGTTCTATCAATATGTTCATACCCATTCAATATGTTAAAAACTTCAATTTGATCTCCTCTTAACCGCCTTGTATCTGAGGTTGTTAAACCACATTCTTTCAATCGTTTTTCATAACTAAGGTCTCTCAGTTCTGGAATCATTTTAGCTGCTCTCCTTTGCATTTTTTCAAGCATATCTATATCTTTCTTACGATATGGTCTCCAAGCTTGTATACAGTATTCTAAATGACGCCTAACTATTGCTTTATACAGAGGTATGATTATGTTTTTCTCCTTGTATGTTATAGGTCTCCTAATCAACCCAAGAATGTGATTACTCTTTGAAGCTGCAATACCACAGTGGTGCAACTAAGTTGTATACATGTATATGTGATCGCGATCACGCGACCACGCGATAAATATGCCGTGTTATATTCACACAATAAAGCATTTTCCCTCCCATCTCCATCTACACAATATCGGCATTTTGCAATGAAACGACCCTGACTTGTGGAGAAAGGGTTGTCAATGTTTCGATAGGATGTACGGTATTCGCTGCAATTCGCCTACATCGACTTTTGAATTGGTGAATTCAGTCAACAATGTGAGATTATGTTGTCTGATTGCGTAGTTGTACCTTCAACTTTTTATAACCCGCAACTTTGGCTTGTATGTTTCGTTTTAATGTATTTCCATTACACGCGAGTTGCAACTTCAATATAAGTTGTTCAAATATCGCGTTGCGAGTCGTACTTCGTTGTAATCCTTCTGCATACGGTTTAACCCGGCCACCATTTATCATGTACAGATTGGTTTCCATAATAAGTTCAATGAATTCCCTCTCAATCTTTATTACAACTGCAACGTTTACTCAATACGACATTTTGGCTACCGCAGTTTGCCTCCTTCAGAGAATAAATGCTCGGACGACATAGTTCGTCTTCTGCTCAGCAGATGGTGTGCGAGCAGGCTGTCGCACACGTGACTGGGTCAGTATTCTCCTTGTCTCGATTCATGGTCGGTGTTGTGTTTCCGATCCATGTACTGGGTGTACTTTGTATGTCTTTCTACTGTTTGATTTGTGGTCTGACAGCTGAAGTAAAATCATGATGTTTAATATATTCACTGTAAATGTTTTGTTCCTCCTGTCACATACGGGATTGTGACCTTCGAATTGTTCAGTGTTCTTGTCCTTACTCTCCTTGGTCGTTCCCTTCTGACTTTTCTGTTCGTTCATCTTCTTTAAGGTATAACGTGGGTACCCACATAGGTCTAGTGCCTGTGTGATATGCTCCACATATTTCTGTATGTCCGCTGGCGGCTCATTTGTATTGCAAGCTGAACTACACATTCTCCGATTGCTGTTGCAGCATTATCGCTTGAAATCACTCAATTGTTTTAATATTACAATAATGTATCGGATCAATCTCGATGCACTGTATTTCCTTCATTATTTCTTGCTTTACTGATCACCATCGTGCGTGCGTGCGTTCGTGCGTGCGTTCGTGCGTGCAGTTGTTTTCAATTCAGAAGGCAATTATATGTCACCGCCCGTGACGAATGCACTGCTTTAATATCCGCACGCAAAGCGGATTACTCTAAAAACCGCTTAGAAAATGCAAACAACAAAACCATGTTTCGACTATTGAGATCCCTTGATGGCTATCGCATACAACAACATCCCGAATTCCACTCGACGGCCCAAGGATGTGAACTATTTTCACATTTATTCAGTGAAAAGATCGATAAACTCCTATCGGGTTTGCAGTGCCTCAACACCATCGAAATACCTACATATAAAAAACGTTGTTTCACTGACTGTATCCATGTGTCCGATCCAACTACGAACGCAGAGATAACAGCGATTTGTGGTACTACTGACAAAACGTGTGTATTGGATCCTCTGCCTGCTAATCAATAAGAGGCAATATCACCAGTATTGTGTCGGTAATCATAATGATTAAAAATACCTCTCTGGATGAGGCAGACATGCCAAGGCCGCTTAAGCATGCAATTATCCAAGGTAGTTGAGAAAGTAGTCGCGCTTAGGATAATGACGCACGTTTCTGGTCAGCAATTGGTTGAGTGCTTTCAGTCGGCGTATCGAAAAAAACATTCGACTGAAACCGCGCTACTGTACGTCACAAGTGCCATCAAAACAGCCATGGACAATAAACAAGGAACAACTTTGGTTCTCGTTGATTTTAGTGTTGATTTTAGTGTTGATTTTAGTGCGGCGTTCGACATAATCTACCATGACATCTTGATTAGGCGACTACGTTTACGTTACGGTTTCGTTGGCAAAGCACTAGACTGGATTATATCGTATTTGCAAGGCTCTGTCCTTGGACCACTGCTCTTTCCACTGTACGTCCAGCCTATTGGCGACATTATTCGAGCCCATGGACTATTCTTTCACCACTATGCTGATGACTTACAGATCTACTCACACTTCGACCTGAATCCATCCGCTTTAGCGGCTGTTGTGCAGCAAATGGAGGACTGTTTGGATGACATAAAACAATGGATGGCATGGAATTTTATATATATGAAAGACGACAAGACACAGTATCTTCCAATTGCACCCAAGTCTGCGGCTGCACTCGATGACGGCAGAGTGATTCGTGTTGGTGTTTCTACAATCACAGCTTCGCGATGTGTTCAAAATATCAGTGTCTTCATTGACAGGCAGTTAGATATGAAAAAGGAAGTGTCTCAAACCGTCAGTGCATGTTCATTCTACCTCCGCCACATCAATCAAATCAGCCGTGTTTTACCCAAACCCACAAATATATATATATATATATATATATATATATATAAAATATTATACATATATATATATATATATACATATATATATATATGTATATATATATATATATATATATATATATATATACATATATATATATATATATATATATATATATATATATATACATATATATATATATATATATATATATATATATATATATATATATATACATATATATATATATATATATATATATATATATATATATATATATATACATATATATATATATATATATATATATATATATATATATATATATATATATATATACATATATATATATATATATATATATATATATATATATATATATATATATATATACGCAAAGGGTAAAGGTACGTTCATACACAACACGGATCACCCCTTGGCAGACCTGTTCATTCCAACGCTATCTCCACATTCAGCCACGTTGCAATTAGTGCGCGAAGATTATTCAATCAAATCAGCCGTGTTTTACCCAAACCCACAAATATATATATATATATATATATATATATATATATATAAACGCAAAGGGTAAAGGTACGTTCATACACAACACGGATCACCCCTTGGCAGACCTGTTCATTCCAACGCTATCTCCACATTCAGCCACGTTGGAATTAGTGCGCGAAGATTATTCGTTCAAATATCCACCTCTGTTTGAAGCCTGGTGCTCATTTATGCAGCTGTGGCAACGTGGGGTGAACGAAATTGCCAACGTTTCGAAACGGCGGCAAGACGGTCGAACCCGGGTTATCTCGATTGAGAGTCCGACGGTCTAACCGCTACGCCACCGCGTCCCACACAAAAGCAAATGTACATACATACATACATACATACATACATACATACATACATACATACATACATACATACATACATACATACATACATACATACATACATACATACATACATACATACATAAGCACACATAAGTGTCTTAGCAAACTAGTATAGTTATTTAACTAATTATGTTTTAATTAAATTGTTCTTATAAACTAGCTTCCACATAAGCATTATTCTTGATTCTCATCTTCTTCCTTGGCAAATGCGTGTCTTCATTGTGATAATCACGTGTGTGGCTGCATTATGTACAACTGACCTCGTCGTCTGATCGCCCGACGCCGATGTATTGTGATGTGAAATATGAAACACTTGGTCGTCAGACCGAGCAGGAGACATTTGCTTCATGTGTGTGCCAAAACCATCACACACAAATGTCAACAATTCCACAGAGATCTGTATGTGTGGTAAACCATCACACACAAATGTTAAAACTCATGTGTGATAGAAGGTGCCTATTCCATATCCAGACATCACCACACCAGCTGGACATGCGAGGGAGGTCGACGAAGATGGAGAGTTGGAATATGACAGAACTGAAGGTGCCATCCGACAACAAGAGTAGCGACAATAAGGAAGTTGTCAGCGGCCGTTATCTACCACGTTGTCAGGCCGTTATCTACCACGACGGAGCTGACGACAACTGCTGTAAGCTAATTTATGACGTAGAATATATTCATCGACCGTTTTAGTTTTTTTTTTTGTATTCATTCAAGTAGTTTATACGGAACGTAAGTCTCGTGACCTAGGTTTAGCTCTGGAGTTCATTGGCGACCTCAGCTGTTTTGATGCCTGTATAAAGTATATGATTACATTTTGTTTTTTTTGTGAACTCACAGAACTGACACCAAACGTTGTACATTTCTTTCTGGTTTCAGACAGATGAAAACATTTTAAACGTGTGTGGGAAGCTTTATATATATACATTTTCACGGTAATTGTTATCGCTCGCTCACTGTCGTTTTTTAGCAGGTAGGTTGATCACCATGGGTGGATGTAAACCAATGCGGTGCTCGGATTTCATCACGTGATGCATACATTAAGGAGAATCTTTACACGTGGTGTGGTACTGGAAAAGAAGGCGTTTGTTTGACGTTGTTGGGGCGATTAATGACCAACATCAGATACGAGTTTCGCGCATGGTATGTAAACACCCGTGCGTGCGTGTCTGATTGCGTGCGTGCGTGCGTGCGTGCGTGCGTGCGTGCGTGCGTGCGTGCGTGCGTGCGTGCGTGCGTGCGTGAGTGCGTGCGTGCGTGCGTGTTAATGAATTGTTTAAAATAAATAACCGTAGTGACAATTTTAGCATCATCGTTTTTTATCAATAAAGTTTGCCGCTAAAGGTCACAAAGTCATGATGCATAAATTAAAGAATAAATAATTGCGGCAATATTATACGGCGAAGAATACAGTAGAGCAAATGTAAGTTTGTTAGACAGTGTGCTCTATAGATTATAACAACCGTTACAGTCCTTAGGAGAACTTAACATGTACGCGATCTATCTTACACATAGCCACATATTACTATAGTATAGTTATTACTTACAGTTAACAAAATAATATTCCTGCTGTTTGGGTCTGGCTAGCTACCGCCGTAACACTGGGTATATTTAATATGTTATGACGTCTTCACCAAAACAAGAAGAAAGAGTTTTCTAAATCACTAACTGTTATCTATTTTATTTGTGGAATAATGCACGGCATAAAAATAACACCACAGTTAAATAAAACATTTTAAATGAGCGATCGATGGTGCAAGTGCAAAGTTCATCCCATGTTCTATTTTGACAGTTTCCTACCGACTGGTAATGAGCACTATGTTACAAAGTTCACTTGGTATGCTGACGTACGAAGCGAGGTACTATGTAATGTATTTCACTCTGTTTTTAGTAATGTCTTGGTATGTTTTTTTAAGATCGTGGTTGTGCCTAATCTGACTAATGTTAAAATCCAACAATAATAAAAAAATTGCCTGGAAAATGTTTTAGAAATACCTTTCCTTTTTGTGATAATACAAGAGGACTTTTGACTCACCCAACCACTTCAAATGTTTTTGGACTATTAGAATTTTTTATTTATTTACAAAGCCCCTTAGTGTGTATGTGTGTGTGTGCGAGTGTGTGTGTGTGCGTGCGTGCGTGCGTGCGTGCGTGCGTGCGTGCGTGCGTGCGTGCGTGCGTGCGTGCGTGCGTGCGTGCGTGTAAGGTCCTACGTTAAAACAAACCATTATGTGGCAAAATATTTAACAAATATATCTATATACTTGTGGAATCCCAATGTATTCAGTTTGTATTTCCAGCGAAAAATGTTATTGGAATTTCTACGAATCCAATGAAAGTGTTAACATTTGTGCATTTAAACGGAACATATTTGTGTCGTCTACAAATAGTATACAGGATTTAGGATTTCTGATATGTTTTCAATGTCGATTTTATATTATGTTCATATTTATCATCGCCTCGATTCAAGTTGGAGATGCGATTGGCACTTAACACACAGGAGGCTGAAATGGCTGAAAGAGTTTCAGGCTAGTTCCTGTACCACTATGTCAGTTTCAGGCTAGTTCCTGTACCACTATGTCACTGCGGAAGGCATATATAAAAAAAATTTAATGTTGAACATCTATTTCCATTATCATAATTGTCATCATGGAACACATGATGTTTATATACTTTTTTTTCATTATAAATGTCATGATAATTTCTACTTGTGTATTCTAGAAAACTAAATTTTATTGATTTTTAACTTGATGTTTATAAAAAAATCCCTATGAACAATTAATTGGGTATAATTATTACAGATTGACCTAAATTGTCACCACAACACTCGACCCAATGCTTCAACTGGCAAAATAAAGAGTGTCACCCTCCAGTCCAGAGTGTCACCCTCCAGTCCAGATTGTCACCCTCCATTCCAGAATGTCACCCTCTAGTCCATAGTGTCAACCTCCAGTCCAGAGTGTCACCCACCAGTCCAGATTGTCACCCTCCAGTCCAGATATGTATAGATTGTACAACTGTATTAAGTGGTGATCTTCGTTCACACTGGTCATCCATATGATAAAAAGGTTGTAAATGGCAAAGATTTCTGCTAAATGAAGCTTATTGTTCTAATTTCTTATTTATGTGTCAGTCGAAGGATCCCCACATGTCATGCTACCCGATGTCTGTCAATTACACACAACCATCTGATTGGAGTTTCTCATGCACCCATGTAATGGGTATTTGTAGGACAGCCACATGCCTTCATACGGCATTGGACAAACTAGAAGCGGTCACATTTTTCTTAGTATATCCTATATGGCTATGCTAATCCTGACATCTAACTGCTTCGTTGTTTACATTGCGAGCTATTGTCTGTGTAACATATATGATATATACTATAATAATACATGCCTGAAAGTTAACCTTTTTGTTGTTTACATTGCGATTGAGTTGTCTGTGTGACATGGTATACAGACAGACAGACAGACAGACAGACAGATATACTTTATTTATACCCATATACATATCAATCAACAAGTGAGTATGTAAAAGCATACATATACTAATTATATATAGTATACAGTTATTATATATAGTATAGCCTATGCATATATGGCTATAAACATACACCATCATTTTCTCTGATCATATTTTATTCATTAACCATAGCCAACGACAATTAAGCTGATTTCCCCATTTATCCATTTATTTATCCTTTATCCATTTATTTATCCTTTATCCATTTATTTATCCTTTATCCATTTATTTATCCTTTATTATTTTGTAGTGGACTACTGCTAATTTAAATGTGTAGTAATTGTTGGATTCACATGATTTTGGGTATTTGAATCCGGTTTGACTCATTTGGCTTACATTGCAACAGAGTAGAAATCATGATTAAAACAGAACGTTTTTTTTAAAGAAACCTGGCGTGCTTCAAGTATACAGTTAAGATTGAAAGCTTGTTATTACATCAAATAACCAACTTAGGCCGACACTTAGTTAATGTTATAGCAAAAGCGGTTAGTTACAACAATTAAAATAACATTGAATAAATATTTACTGTGCACTAGTAATATTGTGTGAAACATTTTCTTATTAGATATATTGGTTTTTTTTCTCACATATATTGTGTTAAATTAAAAATCGATAGTATCTTGGCCATGGATTCTACTCTTTTTTGAACTATGTACGCTTCGGGATTGGATTTATTTTACCTCTTATTGTAAATACTGCAAAATATTCATATTACAGGGTGTGTGGGGTACGTTGTAGTTTTTATTTTTTTTATCACGCTCTGCTTAGTATGGTCGATACAGTACATGGGTGAGAGTACATGGGTGAGAGTACATGGGTGAGAGTACATGTGTGAGAGTACATGGGTGAGAGTGCATGGGTGTAGTGATAAGTTAGTAAGTGATGTGTTGTACGTGGACTGTTTGAATATGCTACCCATGCATATTATAATTACTAATAAAGATATTGCGTTGTAACAGGTTTATCTTTGTATTATGTCATTATTGAGCAACCCATATATAACATCGTTGAACATCCCCTTCATAAAATTGACTGCAATGTAATAAAATATGTAGTAATTTAAAGTTTCACTTCTTTGTTTGTGTTGTATTTACAGTCAAAAGTTTATATGCATATACCAACATAACTACCATATATAATTAACATTTTACAAGTACTAGTAGCGTCATCTGGAATCTGACCCAGATATCTATGATCGATCGTTTTTAGAACTTAATTGCATAAGTTAATAGTTTACATGTAAATGTTTTGTTGCACCCTATTTAAGTAAACTGGATCTACCATTAAATTGTTAGTTTTTCTTGTCCTTCCGCCATCACCGAGAGCCCGTCTCCAGCCTCCAAGTTGACAATTGTGGAGGAACTGTTGCCAGCTAAGTGGATGCGAAAATTGTCACTACGATTATTTATTTTAAACAAATAATTATCACGCACGGGAGTTTACATACCATGCGCGAAACGCGTATCTGATGTTGGTCATTAATCGCCCCAACAACGCCAAACAAACGCCGTCTTTTCCATAAAACTTATTAGTAAACACATGCACGTTCTCCATAATGCATGCATAGCGTGATGAAATCCGAGCATCGCATTGATTTAACAAGATATTACAAGATTGCCATCCCAAATAACAAGTTCTAATTGGCAAGTGGACAAGGAAGCCATTGGCTTAACGAGAGTCCAACAGTTTTATCATCTATGTGTAGCCCGCCCTTATCAGATATATGTCAATTATATTTTAAACATATTCACACTACTAGTATTAACACAATCATTTGACAGTTTGTTCCATTCATTTATCACCCTCTGTGAGAAAGAGTACTTTCTCATGTCCAACCTACGCTGTTCCTTAACTAATGTTGCTTTGTGTCCTCTGGTTCTACTGTCTTCTTTGAGTTTGAAGAACATATTCCTATCAATATCCTCGCTGTTTTATTGGTCTCCTCTTAGTCTCAGATATTAAAACGTACTACGGATTATCACTGACTGCTCATATAGATTCTAGACGCGTAGAATCAATCGAAAAATCTTAAAATAGTTATGCCTTATAAGGCGTCTAAATGCACACCAGCCCACAAAGCTCATGCACCCAAACGGACTGCTTTGAATAAGGTAAACAGATTTACTACGCATTATAGATTTTGCCGGCAGTGCGCGAGCGATAATACATGGTATCCAGGTGTAAATAACTCTCAAACAGTTGCCGTGAACATTTTTTATAAATAAAGCTTCTCACACACCTTTACATTTTTTTGATCGGTCTGAAACCAGAGAAATTTGCAAGGTCTGGTGTCGTTATATGAGTACACACAAAAGCAAAATATAATCCTATTATTTATACTGGCATCAAAACAGCGAAGGTCGCCAGTGGACCACAAAGCTAGCACTAGGTCACGAGACTTACGTCACTTATATGGCATTCATCTAGTGTTATTACATTTACTTTATGTTTTGCAATATGTATACATGCTTTGTGACATGTGACAAATGCTGGCCGTGTTTAGCTACACCACGTTCCTTGTAGTCCTCTCCACGTGGACCGGTCAATACACTTAGTTGTCAACTAATATTGCTACAATGTGAGTTGGTGCTCAACGTTATTTACATGAAAACCAACGAATAAATCACGAGTTACTACAATAACAATCATGTGCGTGCATGCGGGCGTACTTCTGAATAGCATTTACCATACTAATGCTCCATCAAATTTTAATGTTTCTATCATAATAATTTTAT
>OY759263.1:64065261-64067761 GCA_963662155.1 Lamellibrachia columna
ACCCAGAGGGTTCCTCGGTAAATGATTTCATTCCCAAGGAAATTTCCGCTGTCCAATACGCAACTATACAGGATGCTATTAGGCTCATCAAACAGCTACCCAGTAGTCAGGTCTTTATGGCTAAAGTGGACATAGAATCAGCTTTTAGGATTATTCCAGTCTCACCAAGGGACCGACCGCTTTTGGGTTTCCAGTGGAAGGGTAAGTTTTTCATGGATGCTGTCCTTCCAATGGGAGTTTCCAGCGCTTGTGCGATCTTCGAGTCTTTCAGTACTGCGTTGGAGTGGATCGCAAAGTCCAAACTGGGAGCGACTGCGATCGTCCATGTTATCGATGACTTTCTGTTTATTGCCAATTCTCGTGCGAAATGCGGACAAGATCTACAAGCTTTTGTTAATCTTTGCCTCGAACTCGGGGTTCCCTTAGCACCTGGGAAGACAGTGGCTCCTACCCGTGTCATCACTTTTCTCGGCATTACTTTAGATACAGTGCTTATGGAAGCTAGACTGCCAGAGGATAAGTTAGAGAAAGCTAAGGCACTGCTGGAAGATTTTCAGAGACAACAGAAAGTAACACTTAGAGTTCTGCAGTCACTCATCGGCATCCTGAATTTTGCTTGCACAGTGATTGTGCCAGGTAGAGCTTTTCTGAGAAGAATCATAGACATGACATTAGGGGTCCAGAAACCCCATCACCACATCAGGTTAACTCGTCAGGCAAAACTCGATCTACAGGTATGGCAGGAGTTCTTGCTTCTATTTAATGGCCGGTCCTTTTTCCTAGATGACAACTTCCTTACGGGCGACCACTTGCACCTGTACACTGATGCCTCCGGAAGTATAGGTTTCGGGGCACTGTATGGTGGCGCATGGTTTTATGGGCAGTGGCCAGTATCATGGCGCTCATACAACATATCAGTTCTAGAACTTTACCCTATAATGGCAGCAGTGATCGTGTGGGGCGGTAGATGGGCAAACAGAAGTGTGTGTTTCTACACAGACAATGAGGCTCTTGTGCCAATTATTAACAAGCAAACGTCACGCGAGCCCCACATCATGGCCTTAATCCGTCCACTGGTTTTAGCGTGCTTGCGTTTCAACATCAATTTCACTGCCCGCCATATTCCAGGTAGGATCAACACTTTAGCTGACAAACTATCACGTTCACAGGTACGGGAATTCCGAGCTCTGGCACCATGGGCAGAAGCCAGCCCGCGGGAAATTCCCTACAGTATCTCCCCAGCGGGCTTGGGGAATCTCTGAGTCGGTTGCTAGAGGCTTCACTGGCGCCATCTACGAGAGCCCACTATCAGCGGGCGTGGGGTAAGTTAGTAACTTTCTTTCAGTCGCTTGGTATGTATCCCTCTTTGCCAATACCGGTGGCAATGATCCTCCTCTTCGTGGCACACCTGCATGCCAGTGGTGCTGCCCCTGCCACAATCGTTTCCAATGTGTCAGCACTAGCCTATTTTCACAAGATTAATGGCCTACCAGATCCAACTAGCAACTTCATCGTAGTCAAGCTGCTGGCTGGCGCTCGGAATCTTGGATCTGTTCCTGATGTCCGCCTGCCTGTCACACTACCCATCCTTTCTTGCCTGGTGCAGGCTCTCCCCACTGTTTTCGCATCAACCTATACGCGCACTATGCTCCGAGCCATGATGGTCATTGCCTTCAGGGCCTACTTGCGAGTCGGAGAAATGGTGCCCAGGTCGAGGAACATGACGCAGGGCTGTCTCCACGTGGGAGATGTCACGTTGACCGGTGACCTTATAAATGTATCTTTCCGCCGTTTTAAGCACAGTGCTCGCCACGGTCCGCAATCTCTGCAGGTGAGAGGGGAATGCCTAGAAGGGTCACTCATCCACCCGGCAGCTTTCTTGAGGGAGTTTATTCAGGCCAGAGGCCCAGTGCAAGGTATCCTTTTTGGTTACCCGGATGGCTCACCTATGCTCCGGGGTGAATTCGATGTGTCTCTGAAACGGCTCCTCAGTTTTTGCGGATACAAGTCTAGTTCATTTAAGGGTCACAGTTTTCGCATCGGTGCAGCTACCGCAGCGGCCTTGCGGGGGGAGTCAGATGCACAAATCAGGGCAGCAGGCAGGTGGAGCTCAGATGCTTTTAGGAAGTATATCAGAATTGCTTAAAAGGTTAGGTCGCGGTGGGGTGGTCACATGTTTGTGGGTGACCTTGTGGCGAAATGGCCCCACCTGTTTGTAATTAAATTTGTGTATTGGTGGTGGAATGTCTGTATTCTTTGCATTACATGTTCATGACGACTTCTTGATGTATATATGTTATCGTCATGCCTGTAGGAATGTGGGCTCTGAGAAACTTGCCGGACGGGGCTGTACATGTGTTCAGTTCCTGTCTGGTTTGCTTTGAGGAGCTCACATTCCTGTTAATGTGCTTCCCAAAGTGGCTGCGTGATAAGCAGTCCACTTTGCAATAAAACGTCATTTATTTGGCCCTTTTCAATCTCTACTACATCAGACTTGTGT
>OY759263.1:64077761-64080261 GCA_963662155.1 Lamellibrachia columna
AACAAAATATAATCATTAAGCGTAATCGTGAACAGGGACGCGAAAAAGTTACCGTGTTTGATGAAGATGATGATGATGATGATGATGATGATGGTTGCGACGATTTGTTTTTTTTCTCTACAAGGCAGAGACTCAGTAAAACAATCACGAAGAGTTTATATTGTTACACAGTTTTTTTTAATTGTTACTGTTTGTTACTCATCCTTTTTACCCCTGTGTGCAGAGTTGGGATCAATTACATTGGAATTGTAATTGAAACGCCAAATCCCATTCCAATTCCGGAATTGGAATAGGTATCTTATTTTTAAGAGTAGTTGGAATAGTTGAAAATGTAATTGGTATTTTCAATTATTTTTTCAGTTACAGCATGTAAATGTTTAACTGAAATTATTCACTACAAATAATCAATAAATATATTTAATATGTTGGGTATTTCATATCTGTTTGCCATTATCTACCATAATGTGCAGAAAATAAATAAAGTTGCTCTAGCAATAGATGCTATTGTTTGGAGTTTAGTATATCTATGATTGTTCTGTTCACATAATGTTATTTAGATATGGAATTGATAATAAGAATTGGTATTTTGTAATTGGAATTATTGAGGAGGAACTGAATTTTATATGAGTAAATAATATGTAATTGGAATTGATATAATGCAATTGCAATTATAATTGATACAATGCAGTTGACATCACATTTCCCTCTGTTGTGTACGTTACTTCCCTTGCCATAGACATTGGATAGAAACGTCCAATGGCACTTCGTGCCTCTTCCGAAAGACAAGGACAAAATGGGTTGGACGAAATTGGAACGGCAGCAGTTGAACTCGAGCCCCGGTTCTCTCGATGGATAAGTGTTTTGCAACATGATCAACATGATTGCGAACAACAAATGTAAGGCACGCTGTGTTGAGTCACGCCCCTGGACCGATGCCGTGTTCGCTAGTATATGTTGATGGACCTCTTAAGAAAACAAACAAAGCTGCATGTGCACAACAACTGAATAGTGTGACACAGGATAACGTATTCCTGAGACACGTGCAACACATATGACACATTGTCACCACACAGGAGCTGAACCATTCCATTGCACCACAGCAGTGTCTTATGTTGAGTAATATTCATTTCGACACTTCACAATCCAATCCATAGTTGTTTCAAGGAGACATTGTTTTGAATCGCACGAATATTTTGTTTTAATAGCAGCCACTTTAAAGATGACGTCCATAAAATGGTTTAACTGTGACGTGTTCACCACGTATCTTTAGACAATTCTAACATTGATCTAACTGAATATAATAGGGAAATAAATCCCCTTATTTGATATACAGGTTTTGCTAAGTTATTTTCACGCTTTCCTACACTCAAACGTTTAATTATCACGTGTAGTTTATAAATTTATGTTTAGAATTTTTTTAAGGGATCTTATATACAAATTACGCAACCAAACGTGCTAAATACTGTTTTGGAGCAGAAAGACGTTGTTTTACAAACTTTATTGCGATGACTAGTAAGAAACGTCAATATGGTTAACAAAATGAACGCCAAAAATACCCTGTACACTTAATTGAATGGAATACCAGAAGGTAAATGTTGGATGAACGTAAACAGTTCAAAACATACTAATTAAGTTTTAAATAGTATGAACTTATGTAAGGGAATATTTATACGGAAAATGTCATTTTAGTGGCTTCGTGCCAAGTAATGCGATAGCATGGCAAGCCTCGGATCGACGGAATGGATTCCTCTCGAACAATGCATGACATCGGCCGATCCGCTCGTTGCTGTACTCATTGTCACACGTCTACATAATTTCGATTGTTTTATAACTTGTAGATAATCAGTTGTTTCAGCAGCACGTTCATTATGCGGACTGTTCGCTGCAAAAGGCCTACGTCTGTTGAATTGGTGAGTTTCCCACTAATCATACAATGTGGCATTATATCTTTTGATTAGAACAGAAGGCCCTGTTACAGTATAGCGTCGTTAGTGCATAACTTAGCGACACTTTGCCTTTAACTCGTAACCTTGGCTTTGGTGTGTCATATTTGTGCGTTTTCAATCTTCAAGGGTTTTTCCCAAGACTTCAACAGTCGTCGGGGTGAATTAAGCAATCACCAGTTCCTTCACCCCCCGAAAGTCATCTTCCTTTGGTTGTAGCAATGTCCAAATTCAGAGTTTGGGTCCATTGCTTGGTGTCGTCGTTCCGTCGTGTCTTGGGACGTGGTCGTTTTCTTAGAATCTTCTGTCGAGCAACTAATCAGAGAGGCCATATGGATGTCAATTAATCAGAGAGGCCATATGGATGTCAATTAATCAGAGAGGCCATATGGATGTCAAAATAAAAGTAGCAGGTTTACATATAACATTTCATATCACATTTATGAACACGTTTCCTTTGCTTTATTTAATGTCCAACTTTCACAACTGTTAACATTCACCTGAAATACCGTTGCTCTTATTAGCCTGCTCTTTTTTATCGTGGTTTTCATTTGCAT
>OY759263.1:64082761-64092761 GCA_963662155.1 Lamellibrachia columna
TCCACCTATTCCACTTTACTGACACACCCACTCATTGTTCCACCTATTCCACTTTATTGACAACCCCACTCAGTGTTCCACCTATTCCACTTAACTGACAACTCCACTCAAGGTTCCACCTATTCCACTTTACTGACACACCCACTCAGGGTTCCACTTATTCCACTTTACGGACACCTCCACTCAGGCTTCCACTAATTTCACTTTACTCACATCCCCACTAAGCGTTCCACCTATTCCACTTTACTGACAACTCCACTCAAGGTTCCACCTATTCCACTTTACTGACACACCCACTCAGGGTTCCACATATTCCACTTTACTGACAACCCCACTGAGGGATCCACATATTCCACTGTACTAACACCCCCAACTCAGGGTTCCACCTATTCCACTTTACGAACACCCCCAGTCAGAATTCCACTTATTCCAGTTTACTGAAAAACCCACTCAGGATTCCACTTATTTCATTTCACTAACACACCCACTAAGGGTTCCACATATTCCACTTTATTATCACCCCACTCAAGGTTCCACTTATTTCATTTTACTAACACCCCACTCACGGTTCCACCTATTCCATTTTACTGACACTCCAATCAAATTTCCACCTATGCCACTTTACTGACAACCGCACACAGCGATCCACCTATTCCACTTTATTGGTCCACCCACTAAGGGTTCCACCTATTCCACGTTACTGACAACACCACTCAGGGTTCCACTGATTCCAATTAGCTGACAACCCCACTCGGGGTTCTACTTATTCCACTTTATTAGCACCCCAATCAGAGTTCTACGTATTCCACTTTAATAACACCCCACTCGTGATTCCATCTATTCCGCTTTACTAACATCCCATGTAGAATTCCACGTATTCCACATTATTAACATCCACTCAGGGTTCCTCCGGTTCCACTTTACTGATGTCCCCTCACACGGTTCCACCTATTCCACTTTACTAACACCCCATCTCAGGTTTCCACATATTCCACTTTACTAACACCCCATCTCAGGTTTCCACATATTCCACTTTACTGACACCCCCACTCAGGGTTCCACCTATTCCACTTTACTGACACCCCCACTCAGGGTTCCACCTATTCCACTTTTCTGACACCCCACTCAGTATTCCACCTATTCCACTTTACTGACACCCCCACTCAGGGTTCCACCTATTCCACTTTACTGACACCCCCACTCAGGGTTCCACCTATTCCACTTTACTGACACCCCCACTCAGGGTTCCATCTATTCCACTTTACTGACACCCCACTCAGTGTTCCACCTATTCCACTTTACTGACACCCCCACTCAGGGTTCCACCTACTCCACTTTAATAACTTCCCATTCAGGGTTTATTTTGGGGCCTCTCATACAGGCAAATTGCCCAAATGAAAAACCTGCTCTGCCTGCACGAGAGTTTTATTAAACTTCAATTTTATACATAATATTAACATTTGATTAACAAAAGAACAGCTTCATCAAATAATAATAATCGTAATTAGTCTCCCTTTAAAACTTTCCCGGGCACAGTTTGATGTTTTGTTTGTCTATTTAAATTATATTGTCACTATTTTGTTAGTACGGTCATCTTGCTAAGCACATTTTTGTGAGAGTTTGCCATTTTTTTGTGTTTGTTTTATATAATTTTGAATTGAAACAAAAACATTCCAATCTCAATGTTTATCTCATACGCATTGACAAAAACATGCATAATAGACAAGGGAAAAGTAATCATCAGAATTGAATAAATGACTTAGTGGGACAACACTAACAAACATGGCTACTATTTACAAACCCACTCCATAGTTTTCCTGTCGTTGAATGTATTGACAAGATCCCTTAATAGTTGATAGAAAATCATCCTACTCCCGGGTTTATCCCCGGAATACACCTTATCCAGGAATTGTAGGACAGTTGCACATATTTTTAAATAGTCAAGCAGAGTTATATAATATACAATGTTAAGCATTTAATAACAACTTTCCACATTATATATATATATATATATATATATATATATATATATATAACGATTATGCCAACAAGAGAACGTGGGGCACAGCGGGGTAGTGGGACAAAACCGGGAGTCCCTAATTGTGTTTGGGGAATGCTGTAGCCAACCATAGTTTTAGAGACGGTGGTAGCTTCCTTGGTGAATATGTATTTCTTCTACACAGGTCCACTCTGATTCTACATCTTGTCAATATTATGTCGTGTGTGTTTTATACACAATCTTATCGACGTTACAAACAATTTTGGCTGGAAACATGAAAGTTGGCGACACTGGGCCCGTATTATTGAATAAATGTCATCGTACGTAATAAATTAAAGTTCGTATTCTCGAACGACTTGCGAAAATCGCTACTAACGAAAATCTCGCGAGGTTTGCCCCCGTTGCAACGGTTGTAGTAACTAAAGTTATGGGGGTCACGCTTCAGCTTGACTTCCTTAGGTAGTAGGGCACAGTAAGTTTGGATATAGGAAGTTTTTGCCACACGGCACGACTTGGTAAACATTGTATGGCGTTGTATGGTATGGCACATACATTTTAACAGAGATAGAAATATGGAATTTTGACAAACCTCTACCAGCATGTCAGCGGGATAATAACAGCGGCTGGTAAAAACTTTGTTTTGATGGTCACGTTTACTTATAATCATGCAAAACGTTAACATGGCCGCCAATGGGAAATGTAACTGTAGGCTGAACCCTTATGTTGATGAATGACAAGACATCAAAATGGATAAACATTCAAGAAAAACCGATGAGTTACCAATATAGCAACTATGCGAAACGTAATATAACAATGGCATTTGAATAATGTAGGGGAAGGCAGTGTTGGTTGAGCCATTTTTCATTTTCTTTGAAACAAAAATAGTTTTTAATCTCATAAACTATGATTATTAGTAGATAATTTTATAACATGATAATATATCTAGTGTGCATAGATAATTATGTGCAGCTGATTCAAATAGGGTTGGTTAGCTAGCTCAACTACCACTTGTGATGTGCGGTAGGTTGATCCACAATGTAGCGTAAGTTAGGTAAATGCTTTTTTGCATAATTTATGTAGGCCTTGTACTAAAAATTCATAACAACTCAATCAACACAGTTACCCATTGAGTACAATACGTATCTGACAAGTCTACGTGCTTAATTAATAAGTTGACACATTCAATTACTATAGACTTAGTATAACTAACTGCTAATATGTTGCCTTGTAACTATCCGATGTCCCTATTTGCTCAGAAAAATGTATTCCTTGATGTATTTTGGGGTAAAGAACACTCGTCTTCATTCTGTAGCCGCTGTTCAACTGACCCTCCCTTGAGCCTTGGGTGGCTCAACTAGCCACGTTTCGACAATTTAGCTTTTTTTAATTAACTTCTCATTGGTGCGCGAAGTGATGTAAATAATCTTCTCCCCTGTGCATAATTAAGCCATTTGTAAGTGTACATATAATTAACTCTAGTCACAGGCTTTGCTAGTTTACTCACAAGCAGACATTAATCACAATCACCAAAAGTTTCGAGAAAAAAAAAACATACTACCGTTATGACAAATGACACGTATTGTACGTCAATCGTCTTCTAATAACATGTTCAATCACTGGTAATCACCATGTAGCTGTCGCTGTTGTAGTTTCCTGGGAAACATGCGTCGCTCAACTAAGCCAGTGGCTCAACTAACACTGCCTTCCCCTATAGATAATATACGTAGTCAGAAAGTTGTTGACAAGAAGTATTTGTGTACCGTTTCGACTAGACAGACTCTGTCTCTGACAGTAACTTGACCCTTCAGTAAGTCTAAGTTGTGTAAGTGTCCCTTCGTCGTGGTTATGTTATGTATGATGAAATGTACACGGTATACTATAACACAGGTGCAACTATGTAATTATGATTAGCAAAGACATGTACATGCTATTGATTTTACACATACTAGTAGATCACCGATGATACAACAACAGTGAAGTTATATTTCAGTCCCATAATTGCCATGGTTTTGCAATTAAGTATTACAAACTGCTCCAGCGACCTCCTGCGTTGTCCTAACTTTACGAATCAATGTACGCCATATTTACGAAATTCGTATATTAAATGTTTCAAGAATAGCACTTACACAAATGTCATCAAGTCACGCTGTTTCGCCGCCATATTTGCGAAAAATTGGAGATACGATTTCGTAAGCCGTTCAAGAAAAAGAGAATATCTCAGCCCATCTCTTACGATTGGATTTGTACAAAACGGCAGCTGATGTCATCGCACGGGACTTTCTAAGTACCTATACGTGTACTTATTCGTGTACCTATGCGTGTACCTATATGAGCACCTATACGTGTACATATACATGTACTTATAAGTGTACTTATACGTGTACCTCTACTCATACCTATACGTGTACCTATATGTGTTCCTATACGTGTACCTATACGTTTATATAAACGTGTACCTATAAATCAGTGACAGTGGTAGAATGTATGTTTGGTAGTGTAAGCCTTACGACATGATGAAACATATCGGGCCTACGGCCGCGTCTTTCACAGAATGGGCGCTCTTTCCGTGATTTGGATGCCCCAACTCGTAACATTGGTGACGGATATTTACACACCCAGTAGCCATGCTCCCTTCTCAAACTGTCCCGCCTACACTACATAATGCGCGTGCGAAATAGAACAAAGAGAGCTGGTTATAATTATCTCCTGAATTATGACCGGCAAAATGTCTTGGATGGTAATGGCTGCTTCCAGTCTCGGTCAAACAACCCAACTGTATAGAATTAGGCTTCTTGTTAGAGACGCTGTTGTGGCAACAGCGGGGCTGTGATCATGTGAGTATAAACATGATCATTGCACTGTTGTGGTAACAGCGGGGCTGTGATAATGTGAGCATAAACATGATCATTACACTGTTGTGGTAACAGCGGGGCTGTGATCATGTGAGCATAAACATGATCATTGCACTGTTGTGGTAACAGCGGGGCTGTGATCATGTGAGCATAAACAAGATCATTGCACTGTTGTGGTAACAGCAGGGTTGAGATCATGTGAGCATAAACATGATCATTGCACTGTTGTGGTAACAGCGGGGCTGTAATCATGTGAGCATAAACATGATCATTGCACTGTTGTGGTAACAGCGGGGCTGTAATCATGTGAGAATAAACATGATCATTGCACTGTTGTGGTAACAGCGGGGCTGTAATCATGTGAGCATAAACATGATCATTGCACTGTTGTGGTAACAGCGGGGCTGTAATCATGTGAGCATAAACATGATCATTGCACTTTGCATAGCGGGCCTACATTTAAATTAAATACATAAATAGTAAAATATGTTGGCGTGTGTCGATTGTGTCACATGTGTTATTTGGATTACAATGTCACATAATCAGCTTGGATTAATGATAGCTACATTTTTGGTAACATTAAAATACAATTTACATGTTTTTGCTGCAGCATATTATACATATAAAAGGACGACTGTGACACATCAACATTATTACGATCATATTTGAGCCAGTCTGCTGGTATACGCATTTTGAAGGGTGCTTATAGTAATCTCCTTTGTTTACTTTGGCATTCATGTCTTCCTGTTCAGCAAATGTTAAATCAGTTAGGCGACAGTGTGGCGACAGTTAGGCGACAGTGTGGCGACAGTAGGTTGTCACTATACAAACAGCCCTTTCGAATTGTATGTGCCTACTCCGCCTATTTTACGCAAACTTTGGGGTAAACCAGTGTGAGTTTGTACACTGTTTCATGAATTGAAATATAATAAAACAGTTCGAATAGGCAAAGAGGTTTCGATTTCTTTCCGTGGAGATGCAGTTGCATTTACGTCTGCTAATTATCACATTTTTGTCCAGATATTTAATACGATTAAACAAAATGCCATTCTCGCTTTCCAGTATTGTAACGCAGGACAGGTAAGATATATTGGGTTTATTTACTCCGCAGTTCCCAAATAGCACTACTACAAGGAATGTTGCCATACACCACTCACGGGTGACACCTCTTGTACTTCACGCTCTCACTAATTGTGTCATCTCATCATCAACACCTGTATATGACAAAGCAAGCACGATTTAGCCTTCAAGTCAAAGCAACTTGGATAGTTTTCCGTAAAATATGCGGATGGTGACAACGAAACATCTCGTAGGTTAGGGTTTGTTGCGTCTATGACAACCTATATTAGTCACGTTTTATGCCATATTTATGCCATGTATGCTTCTGGTGTACCGAAAATTGCAATTTCATAGTATTAGCGTTGTCAGTTTCCTTGTTCCAATCGGTTGTGCAGTAACCGGCGCACGTGTCTGTGTCCCACATGTTACTAGTAACCGAAAAATGTGCATTTGAAGCCAAACAAACAACATCTCATTCAATGGTTGACACAGTGGTTCGTGTTATCATAATTCGGGGTCATGTGTGCGTTTGTATTGCTGCTGCTGTGTGCGCATGTGCGCGTGTGCGTGTGTGTGCGCGCGTGTGTGTGTATGTATGTGCGACAACTATGCGTTCTTGACCTTCTATACGTTGACGATACAGGCTTTGTGTAACATTCTGAGGTTGATCTACAAACAAAACTTTACTGGTTTGCCGCCGCTTCTGCATCTTTTGGACTCTCTATCAAAAAAGGAGCCGCAAAAGCCGAAACCAAAAGAGCAACTGATGGCGAAATCAAACGACAACGCCGCCGTGAACGTGCGCTGGCGCTTGCAAATCGAACAAATCAGCAGCCAGAGTTCGCATGCTGATACTGCGGTAGGAAATTGCCGGCCCGTATTGGCCAACAATCCCATGAAAGAGCTTGTGCGAGAACGTTGAACGATTTGTGATGTTAATGTCATACTCGAAACCGAGAAGACCGCCGTTGATGTAACCCTTTAACCATATTAAATATAATTGTACTATTTGGACACACATTGTATAATTCCTGGTAATTTATAGCCATATTGTAATTCTATATGGTTGCCTTTATTGATATCCTGACAAAAAGTTCCTCCACCCTGTGAAGTCGTGATTGCCTTTTTTGGTGACGGAATGTACTGGCCACTACGTGCACCAATAGAGAGACACACAATAACTCAAGCTAACCAGGAGTGATGTCAATGCACAATAGCAAAATAACCTAATTTAAGTTCGCTAAAGCGTTATAATTTTATCTTAATGTGTACTTTGTGACAACACAGAGAGGTGTAATATGGTTTAGATTCACCAGGTAATGTCAGTGAGTGCCACAATAGCAAACATACCAATTTAAAAGTTACAATGTTATCTTGCTATGTATTTGTTTGACAAAATAGGCACTCGCGTCCGTAAAGGGTGGGGAAATGTTTTGGGCAGAAAATCAATCTGGCCAGAAAATCACCTAGAATAATATCAATGGGCAAATTGGTTAAAGGGTAACAATTTTAATTTAACGGAAATAAGTGTCATGTTTCTGATCCTGTGTACCTATAATAATTATTTAAAATAACCTTTTTCAACTACAATAATATCACACCAGTGGTTTACTAGGAAAACCTTCTTGAACATGCAGCATTTTAATTTAATGGACCGGGCCATACTGTCAGACAACCCTACGTCACTAGTACCTGTGGTCTGGCAATATTCACTCAATAAACGAAAATGTATTTGTAAACGCCTAATGCTATTCTAGCCAATATAATATGGCCATGCTTGTGCGTCCAAAAATATATGTAACATAATTTGGCCTTTGTTTACGCAATTAGTCCTGTTCTCACTTCGCAGCGCGCTTGATTGAGCATTTGCTTTACATTTATGTATACCCACCGATCTTTCGATCTAGGTCGAACCGATAAAGATTAGTTGCTAATTTTTCCAAGAACGGAGAGGCTCTTATTGGTTGCTTGGACAACATGTCTGCCGCCAGGATAACGGAAACTTGAACAGAATCACCCACTTAGAGCACATTCTGAGTAAACCACTGGCGTTATGTTGTTATGATTCCAGTGTCAATCACTCAATGAGACGCTGTTGATTTTTGTGGCGCTTTAATTTTTTGATAATCATCAGGATGTTCGAACTGTTTCCCTGGTTTTACCAAATAACGAAGTTGTACTGCTTAGGTAAGGGACGTTTTCAAACTGTAATCAAACGCAACATAGCAACAAGCACATAGTCCCAATAGTTTAATCACTATTAGCAGCGGGCATAGCTACGCAAATCATAACCCAGTTACATCACATGTTCATGTCCACGAAGTCGTTATCACACGCAACGGTGCATTCTTTGCGATCTTCTTCACATTTGCATGGGATCGATAGAGGCCACGGCTTACCACAGTGTTCCGTCCTGATACACACGAAGAACATTGTTAAGCAGACATCGTAGCATATCACCTTGTGGTCGTCGTAGAGAACCTCGGGCACTGCCGTCTGTACCGAGCCCAAACATAGTAGCAGCACCTGGAATCAAAATCGGAATCGGAAGTGTTTATTTGACCCACAGATTAAAATGTACGGTTGTCAAAACAGTGAACATCTACAGTTCAAGTAACATGTGTTTATAAATAACAAGTAACACATGTATTGTAGCTAAAATGTACAACACAACTATAATAAAACTGAAGTATAATGAATTTAGCTTATTTAAGCACTTTCGACAAATAATAATAACACAAGTATATAACTTCCAAAACAGGTTTGACAAATATTTCAGTTATTTTATCATTAAATGATGAAAAATTTTCAAAGGATGAATAAATTAACTTAACAAATAAATATATACGTTTACATCTGACATACTAATTGCAGTACAGTTTAAACATAAATTAACAGTAGTAACGAAATATGAAAAACGTTTATAATTTAATTATTAAATATGTCCACAAATGTAACAATTTGGCATAGAGCACAGTTCTATATAGTTTTGTAGAAAGCACATTTGGCATATCTAGTAAACCCATGTAAGCTATGTGTTAAAATGTTGTTCCTTATGTGATTCGAAGTAATGTTTATTAGTAATGGAATATCATACCTAATGCATCGTTTGGCAAATCATGTTTTGCCCCTTTTGCATGGATTTTGGATTTGGGTTTCTTAAACAGTAACTCAGTATGTGAATTACACTTACTTAAATATATTATTATAATTGCGATTTTCTGTATCTTGATAATTCTGTTACATTTAAAACCCCATATCATTAGGCCATGATTTATATATGGTAATATTAATGTAAATATAGTATTGTAATAATATAACGGGAAAACAACAACCAACGACGGGTATCGGTGGCTACCTTACCCCGGTGCCAACCTCACCCCGGTGCCTACCTCACCCCGGTGCCTACCTCACCCCGGTGCCAACCTCACCCGGACATAATGAATTAACAACGAATTATATTTGCCATAGTTATGTTCTTTAATAGCTGACATTACACATTTTACTTAGATGCACATTATCGACCATTCACTTATGTGTTTAAAGTCAGGCATTATCTCACAGACACCACTCCTACTTAGATATGCATATTCAATCGCGCAAATTTGCATAGGAAACACCACGCATTATTTCCAATGCAAATTGTAAATTACGTGCGAAATTATCAACGTAGCAAAAATACATGTAGTATTTTACTTACGATAAGCGATGTCATGGTTGTCTGAGGTGACTTGAAGAGATGGAGAATGTCAGGATATCGTTGTTTTAGTGATTCTGGAGAAAAGTAGAAGCGCATGTATCGGTTATGTATCTGTCGCTCTGTCAACGCGACCCTCTCCATACCTGAGTCACACACGACTGTGTCAACGCGACCCTCTCCATACCTGAGTCACACACGACTGTGCTTAGCATGATCCAGTCATGTCATATGAATAACTATTACTGTTGCTCAGTTAAGCACTCTTCGCATCTAAATGATCACAGTCTGGGTTACATGTTTTTTCATTTAATATTTCTCCTTGTTGTGGCTTAACTGTGGTGGTTGTATTGCTACATTATTACTGACCTACAACTCATATTTGTACATAAC
>OY759263.1:64095261-64102761 GCA_963662155.1 Lamellibrachia columna
ATGTTAAATGAGCTAAGGACCTGTCAAATGACAGAAGACTGACGAAGTTATCCATATAAATATATGCATCTCAAAGAGTTAAGTGTTACGTGTTACGTATTATTTTTTGCATGTATGCTAAGTGTTACGTGTTACGTATTATTATTTATATGTATGCCAAGTGTTACGTGTTACGTATTATTAGTTCTATGTATGCCAAGTGTTACGTGTTACGTATTATTAGTTCTATGTATGCCAAGTGTTACGTGTTACGTATTATTAGTTCTATGTATGCCAAGTGTTACGTGGTATATACGCCGATTGACGACTACACGCGAATTGTCCCGGCTTGTTGTGTCCATCATTATACCTTACTTTGCCTGTCCATCATTGTACCGTACTGTGCCTGTCCATCTTTGTACCTTACTTTGCCTGTCCATCATTGTACCGTACTGTGCCTGTCCATCATTGTACCGTACTGTGCCTGTCCATCATTGTACCGTACTGTGCCTGTCCATCATTGTACCGTACTGTACCTGTCCATCATTGTACCGTACTGTGCCTGTCTATCATTATACCTTACTTTGCCTGTCCATCATTGTACCGTACTGTGCCTGTCCATCTTTGTACCTTACTTTGCCTGTCCATCATTGTACCGTACTGTGCCTGTCCATCATTGTACCGTACTGTGCCTGTCCATCTTTGTACCTTACTGTGCCTTCAGTTTTCCGTTCTGTGCATCCACGACAATACATAATATGCAATTCTACTATTATATATTCTAATCCTGGCTGACGTCTCATATGGCAATGTTCAGGGGACACTGAGACAAGTGTTGCCCCATTGCGGTGTGCCTCGCGTAGAACTGGTCAAGCCATTACAAACTTGTTTGTCAATTCATACAACCCTGAAGCTACTGCAATTTCAATTGTTTTACCATTTAAATTACATTTATTTGTGGTTTATCCACATTCACAACAGCATAACCTCGAGCACCAACCTTAAATAACGCTGGGTTAACTCAGCCCATCATTCACAACAGCATAACCTCGAGCACCTTCCTTAAATAACGCTGGGTTAACTCAGCCCGTCATTCACAACAGCATAACCTCGAGACCTTCCTTAAATAACGCTAGGTTAACTCAGCCCGTCATTCACAACAGCAAACCTCGAGCACCTTCCTTAAATAACGCTGGGTTAACTCAGCCCGTCATTCACAACAGCATAACCTCGAGACCTTCCTTAAATAACGCTAGGTTAACTCAGCCCGTCATTCACAGCAGCAAACCTCGAGCACCTTCCTTAAATAACGCTGGGTTAACTCAGCCCGTCATATGAAAAACTTAAATAATTAGATTATTCAATTGTGGTTTACATGGTATGGATGGTAGTCGAGCCACCACAAGTTGTTCTTAGAAATCTAGTGGTATCTGCCTGTCAACCTGCAAATGAAACTCTCATGGGTATATTAACGTACTAATGTAGGAACCTCTTTCATTAGTCTTATATACGGGTGTTTGGCATATCAATAATAACAAATAAACAAACCACACATCATTCTCAGTCTAGGTTAACATATTTCTTGTGAATTACTCAGTAGAGTCAAAAGCTATATGACACAAAAACAGTCGGTATTTATTTACGGGTAACTTTCAAGAAGAATACACCGTATCACGCACATCGATCTTTGCCGTTCAGGTTAACCACGAAACATTTGTGTTTTTATTAATATACCAACTTAAATGACGCTGTGTTCGCTGCAGATATATAGCGAACGACACGAGATCCAGTCTCAATTATTATAAGAAACATTATTATAAGAAACAGTGCTTTTGAAAACTAGAAACAATAATAATATCCTAGACATTTTATAAGTAATTAAAACAATTTCACAGACATATATCATAAAATGCTGATGTCGAATAACGCTCATTGCACCGACAACTGACAAAACGCATGTGCCCGAATTAACACACCTGTCGTAATAAATATGTCAAAATAAGGTCATATATATATATATATATATATATATATATATATATATATACATATGCAATTTCATATTTGGAATATAGACATTTACAACGCCACTATCCATGTCAAATGTGACATCAGTTACCAACCTGCAAACTGCCATGGGACTGTTGGGAAACACGCTTCCACTGGGAGCGTGCGACAGCATGACCCACTTCAGGCCGAGTGAACGAACACAGGCCCCTCCGACCTGCTTCGACCTGGTGCTGCCACCAGTGTGCATAGCATTCTTGCGAAACGGGTGCTGCTCCTGGCGCATGATTCATGTGACATTCATAATATGAGTGTCCGCTGTTTATTGCTTGGTCTGCGTGTTAGGTGATGTGGCGACTGGCGGAAACAGCCAATACTATTCCGAAGCATAGGTGTCTTCCATCGCCTCCCGTCAAAACCGTCAAATTCTGACTTTCTTACATACCATATATCTTCTTCTTCCTATTCGATCTCTCCTAAAAATTATATTAGTGTTGACAAAGTGTCAAATCACAGATTACTATCTAAATTAAACGTCCATGGTATCGGGGTGGCATAATCAACTGGATAGATAAATGGCTGACCGACAGACGATTAGTAGTATATGGGGAGTTTTCAAACTGGAAATCACTTCTGAGTGGATTACCTCAAGCATCAGTATTAGGACTTTTAATATTGTTAACATATCAATGATTTGGACAATAATATGACAAGCAAGGTACTGAACGCATGATAATATAACAAGCAAGATTCTGACATTTTTCACAACTGTTTATAAAACTTAAAAATGATGGAGATAAGCAACATTTACAAAATGATTTAGACAAATTAGTTAAATGGTCTGAAAATGGCAGATGTTATTAGTATTTTGGGGGGAACGGGAACTTGGATGTAAGCAAAAAAACTGGGACATACTGTTCTAGGTACTACCATAAAAAGGACTTATAGGAGTAACAATAAGTGTTGATATGAGAGGTACAGAGCAGTGTGGTATTGCACCTTCAAAAGTTAATAAAATGATTGGGTTGATTAGGCGAAATATGACAAATAAGGGAAAAGAGTTAATTATAACTTGGAGGGCAATCAATTTCATATCAACAATATGTTGTGGTTACGACTTACAGACCATTACAGGCTTCTAGCAAAACATCTTCTGTAATAACCCAACAACTCCATTTCCCACAAGGGTGGGACTAATATAAATTAATGAAGATGCATTTCGTTCACGGAAAATAACAGTAAAAAGACAAATATTTCAGAAATAGTAAATACCTGGTTCAAACCTATATCTGACACTGTGCTAGTCATCGCTGGCGCGCACCAGGTGGCACCACCAAACCTTGTTAGACATTTTGACGAACTGCAGTGAAATGGAATTATGATAGCTATAAAGAAGCTTACTTGATTTTTTTCGTAGTTTTCACAACATGATTATACATAGACATTTAATATACGTGATCATTATATGTTATAATACAATAAAAAATGTGGCTATTTATATGTATAAAAATATTTAGCTGTGTATAAGTTAATACAACAACCATGACTAATTAATTTATATACAATTCCGACGTTATTATACGTGTAATTTAGAGTTAATTTAAATGTAGAATGAACTGTAAATTAGTAACCAATAATCTGGGGAAAGACCACATGTTGTCGTTTCTATGCTGACATAACCTGTAGTTGGGAGTTGAAGTTCGTAATTCGACCTCCCTCTCTCTCTCTTTCAAACAAATACACACTAATAAACACATACGCACACACACGCGCACACGCACACGCACACGCACACGCACACGCACACGCACACGTACACGCACACGCACAAACAAACAAACAAATATACACTAATAAACACACACACACACACACACACACACACACACACACACACACACACACACACACACACACACACACACACACACACACACACACACACACACACACACACACACCCACACACACACACACACACACACACACACACACACACACACACACACACACACACACACACACACACACACACACACACACACACACACACACATAAACAAATATACACTAATAAACACGCACATACGCCGCACGCACGCCTCGCGCGCACGCACACACACATTAATAATAATAATAAAATGTATGATACATTCAACCACTATGGTAGATTCGACGGTATATTTACATTGCAGTGCTGTTGGCGTCGATTCCCCCACGAAACAGTTGACATGCATACGTAAGCAGATCATGTATTAGAAGGAAAGAATGAAACAAGTTTATTTGATTCCATGTACATAACATAATTATTCTTCTTATATACACGTAATACACATATATAACATACATACACATATATGTATGTGTGTGTGTGTGTGTGTGTGTGTGTGTGTGTGTGTGTGTGTGTGTGTGTGTGTGTGTGTGTGTGTGTGTGTGTGTGTGTGTGTGTGTGTGTGTGTGTGTTCGCGCACGCGTGCATATGCGTGAGTGTGTGTGTGTGTATGTGTGTGAGAATTAGCGGGTAGCTTGTATGGTATGTGCAAGTATATGTAATTGAGCGAATGCGTGAATTGCTACACTATAATCTTTTGTATATAGCATCAGATGTTATATTAATTATTTGTTTTGCTGACATGTGTAGCAATTTGATATTGTGCACATATAATTATATTTTTGTAAGAAATAATTTGTTCACATAAAATGTGAAGCCTCATCAACTATGGGTGTATATTTTTTCCTTTGAATATTAACACATTGACACAATGTAACGAGTAACGAGTAAACAACTTAATGGCACTAGTAGGGTGTCAGGTGCAATCTGTCTACAACATATACTGTAAACAATGTAACGAGTAACGAGTAAACAACTTAATGGCACTAGTAGGGTGTCAGGTGCAATCTGTCTACATACAACATACACTGTAAACAATGTACAAGTAAGAATACGGACGGAAATAGCCGATTCGATTAAAGAAACACACTGTATACTGTTTGCGGTAAGATGCACATTGTAACATTACTGCAACAGGAACATACTCATGAAAAAGTAAGCCACATCCTTAAATCCAGATAAAAGTAATACCAAGCGTGTTTGTCATACAGTAACAACTCGACATCACAAATGTCGACGTAAAGTATATTGTATTACGCTGTCCATTTAACAATATTCGACGCTTTAAATGCGTCATCGTCGGCGTGAAATGGACACAGCCATTCCACAAAGTAAGTCGCCGCACAGGGCAAGTAATTTGTGTACTGTGCAAAAGCTTCGGTTTTACTGCGTTGTCACTTTATCATATGGTGGAATAAACCACTACTATACTCTACATGCATATCGGCCGAACGCCTTAAATGATTTACACAATTTGGAAAGAAAATCAACTTATATTTTCCCACCAAGTGGGTAATCTTGATCCGCAGGTTGAAACAGTCTGTCACACTCAGCCAAGCACTGGTTCCTCTCAGTCATACATACATTAGGAATAGGAAGCGGGAACATCCTGGGGCAGTGGACGTCCAGGATACAGTTGGAGAAGTCGCTGTCACAAACTTCGGTGCAAGCTTGGAACATTCCCGCAAGACGTACGAGTGATGACGCGTGTAGGCTGGACGCAAACAGCACCTACATGAAACAGAACCAGTGATGACGCGTGTAGGCTGGACGCAAACAGCACCTACATGAAACAGAACCAGTGATGACGCGTGTAGGCTGGACGCAAACAGCACCTACATGAAACAGAACCAGTGATGACGCGTGTAGGCTGGACGCAAACAGCACCTACATGAAACAGAACCAGTGATGACGCGTGTAGGCTGGACGCAAACAGCACCTACATGAAACAGAACCAGTGATGACGCGTGTAGGCTGGACGCAAACAGCACCTAAATGAAACAGAACCAGTGATGACGCGTGTTGGCTGGTCACAAACAGCACCTACACGAAACAGCACCAGTGATGACGCGTGTTGGCTGGCCACAAACAGCACCTACACGAAACAGAACCAGTGATGACGCGTGTTGGCTGGACGCAAACAGCACCTACACGAAACAGAACCAGTGATGACGCGTGTAGACTGGACACCAACAGCACCTACACGATACAGAACCAGTGATGACGCGTGTTGGCTGGACACAAACAGCACCTACACGAAACAGAACCAGTGATGACGCGTGTTGGCTGGACACAAACAGCACCTACACGAAACAGAACCAGTGATGACGCGTGTAGGCTGGACACAAATAGCATCTACACGAAACAGAACCAGTGATGACGCGTGTTGGCTGGACACAAACAGCACCTACATGAAACAGAACCAGTGATGACGCGTGTAGGCTGGACACAAACAGCACCTACACGAAACAGAACCAGTGATGACGCGTGTAGGCTGGGCACAAACAGCACCTACACGAAACAGAACCAGTGATGACGCGTGTAGGCTGGACACAAACAGCACCTACACGAAACAGAACCAGTGATGACGGGTGTTGGCTGGACACAAACAGCACCTACACGAAACAGAACCAGTGATGACGCGTGTTGGCTGGACACAAACAGCACCTACATGAAACAGAACCAGTGGTGACGCGTGTAGGCTGGACACAAACAGCACCTACACGAAACAGAACCAGTGATGACGCGTGTAGGCTGGGCACAAACAGCACCTACACGAAACAGAACCAGTGATGACGCGTGTAGGCTGGACACAAACAGCACCTACACGAAACAGAACCAGTGATGACGCGTGTTGGCTGGACACAAACAGCACCTACACGAAACAGAACCAGTGATGACGCGTGTAGGCTGGACACAAATAGCATCTACACGAAACAGAACCAGTGATGACGCGTGTTGGCTGGACACAAACAGCACCTACACGAAACAGAACCAGTGATGACGCGTGTAGGCTGGACACAAATAGCATCTACACGAAACAGAACCAGTGATGACGCGTGTTGGCTGGACACAAACAGCACCTACACGAAACAGAACCAGTGATGACGCGTGTAGGCTGGACACAAATAGCATCTACACGAAACAGAACCAGTGATGACGCGTGTTGGCTGGACACAAACAGCACCTACATGAAACAGAACCAGTGATGACGCGTGTAGGCTGGACACAAACAGCACCTACACGAAACAGAACCAGTGATGACGCGTGTAGGCTGGACACAAACAGCACCTACACGAAACAGAACCAGTGGTGACGCGTGTAGACTGGACACAAACAGCACCTACACGAAACAGAACCAGTGATGACGCGTGTTGGCTGGACACAAACAGCACCTACATGAAACAGAACCAGTGATGACGCGTGTTGGCTGGACACAAACAGCACCTACACGAAACAGAACCAGTGATGACGCGTGTAGGCTGGGCACAAACAGCACCTACACGAAACAGAACCAGTGATGACGCGTGTAGGCTGGACACAAACAGCACCTACACGAAACAGAACCAGTGATGACGCGTGTAGGCTGGACACAAACAGCACCTACACGAAACAGAACCAGT
>OY759263.1:64112761-64135261 GCA_963662155.1 Lamellibrachia columna
CAAACGCGTCACGCACGTGGCCACAGATTTTGAACGTTTCAGTTTATCATGGCGCACTGATGGTTTCCTGAACAGGATATTGGAGCTGGGGCAACCATCAAACATGGAGGCAACTTCCCGGTTTAAAATCGTCACAGAAGATGATACAAATGTAATCATCAAAATGGAACAAACAAGAATACGGCTACAAAAACAAATTCAGACACGACTGGACGGTATAACATTCATTGTAGTTTAATGTATACATTTTTCTCAAAATTGTGTTTCGTTTTTGTAGCGAGCATAAACGCTCGTGATTATGCGCAACTGTAGGTTAATAAAATGGTATAAATTGTTAAAATTCGTGTAGTCTTTGTGTTGCCATGGACATGCGATTGTTTCAGCGCATAGCAAAAACTACTGTTTAATCAAAGAGAACCACGTCAAGCACGCGCTCCAAAACCGATTGTTAGTTAAAATGTCGTCGTTGGTTGACAATGAAATGAATTTATTACACATACACTTTTTCATGATAATATAGAATTTTCAATTAATAAACTTTTTAGGGACGTCACAGCACAAGTATGTTACGGGTGCAGCTTTTTGACCTCAAAGAAGGATAAGTAGAGTCAGATGAATCAAAGTGAGATGAAAGATAAACCTAAGGAGCTGAAGACTCCGACTGAAACTAAGACACTTTTTGACCTAAAAGAAGGATAAGTAGAGTGAAATGAATCAAAGTCAGATGAAAGATAAACCTAAGGAGCTGAAGACTCCGACTGAAACTAAGACACTTTGATCAAAGGAGAAGAATCACTGATAGCAGCTGCACAGTGTAGAAAGCACACTAGTCGACACATTGTGTTGTTTGTGACGGTTACATTAGTAGTGCTATATTATACAACAGAACAGATTCACTCGTAAACTGCGGCGTAGTTGAATGCTTCACCGATAATTTGAGTTGATATTCGAATAAACATATCTGCCAAGTGTATAGTATAAAACACCAATTTCACCAACAATGTCAGCGACAGGGTAATATGCCTTTGTTTGCATGTAGTTCCTTTCTACGCATAGCTTTGGAATCACACGTCTCACTGACGGTCCTTCTGGGTTTGCTGTATGTTCTCGTCAACTTCAGTAGCACCTGCCTATACACGATGTTCATATGACACCCCTGTTTCAAGCCCAGGAATGCAAGTTCAACAAGGAACACTTGTTTATGCCGTGTGGTGGAATTCCATACATATAACAGATATTCCAGCAACGCTTCCGGTTACCCAGTCGTTTACACGGGTTTGTCAATAATGGTTGTATATAGACACTTGCACTTGTCCTGGCAACAAGCAAACATCTCAACTACTCTGTAAATAATAACGGACGTCGAATAATTAGGTTCTTAGAAAATAAATTAAGAAAAACAAACCAATTGACCTCCGTATAGTCAAGTTTTCCTTGTTCATGTAGCTGTCTTGCAAGTTTAATAATAAGCTACACTAACCAACAGAATGTGTTTATGCATATCAGATGATAACTTGTAGTTTATGTTGCGCAACAGTTAGCATGCATATAAGTAAATATTGAAGTCACGTTCACACAGTACGCACATGATTTGTATTCAACAACATTCCCACTCACTCACTCACTCACTCACTCACTCACTCACTCAATCACTCACTCACTCACTCACTCACTCTCTCTCTCTCTCTCTCTCTCTCACTCACTCACTCACTCACTCACTCGTAACGAACAACATTCCCACTCACTCACTCACTCACTCACTCACTCACTCACTCACTCACTCACTCACTCACTCAATCTCTCTCTCATTACGTAGCGAAGGCAGACCGAGTGGTGAGGGAATGTGCAAACGTTGTAAAGCTAGTGACTATGTGCGATATGCCTCTTCCACGAGATAGACAAACATTGATAAAGATCGCGCTATTACTGTGAAATGTAAGTGATATGTTCTGCACAAGACGGTCGAGTTGAAGTCTAGGGATCATACCTATCATTAGTGGCAGTCAAATAATGTATTGTTTTCGTTATAATCTTGTGGGTGTATACCCAATGGAACAACATACACAGAGTTTACATACGGAGGAATGACCTTCACTCAAATTAGTTGTGTATGTGAAGGTCATTTTAACAATAAACACAGACTATACATTATAATGAACATTCAGTTCAGTAGCACAACACAATTGATGTATCAAAATAAGTTGTGTTCTCGTTAATTGCTTCCGGCCGACTGCAATTTCCCTCAGCGTCGCAATTGTCATTTATCAGCCAGACAACACGCCTACTTCTAGTCCGCATGCGCATCAGCCAGGCACTTCCGTTCTCCAATTTTAAATTTGCGATGAAAATTAAAAAAACAGTTTGATTTCCGTTTCACGATTGCAATAAAGCTAAACAAAAATAAGAAAACGGCTAGTTTTCCCATTTTTTTTACACAATATTTAAAACGGTTTTCTAAATAACGGTAGGTACCGGGAATGAGTGAATGTAAATTAAATCCTACAATTACCAACGGATAATGATATTTTTACGGGGACGGAAATGGGGTGAACTGAAAAACGTTGGTTGTGTTGGTTAATTTTTTACATAAAAATGCACAAACGATATAAAAATATATGAATGAAAATAACATGTACACGCGTGTCAGTACACAACCATTTCTCATATGACGTGGTCACATTAAAATGTCCCCTTCGGATTGGTCAGTCACGGACTGTCTTGTTAAGTTAAATGGTTACCAAAGGTAATCATTGCAAAGGTCAAACAATAACTTGTCGAGGGATGTTCATAAGACAACAGCGCCAATCGACCTCGTTCTGTTGACCACGAGAAGTAAGGAATATATTACACCTTGGAGCCGTGTGACAGCAAACAAAGCGCCCTGTAGTGACTGCAGTCGTTCACAGGACCCCTTCTGGTGTATCGTATATAAACCCCATCGCTCAGACGTCGGGCAACTTTTTTCGATTCCATCCCCTCGAATCTCAATCGACCTTTTGTAGCGGATGAGTTTTCAGATATGCTGCAGGCACCGTGTGTTCTCATGTCGTGTTATGGTTTGACAGTGCCTCGGTGGCCTTTGCAGTACATTGCTGCTGAAGTCGAAAGTTTTAGTGGATGTGAAAGTGGCGCCTGTCCACCCGCAGGCGCGAATGTCTTCTCCATCACATCTAGTCGATTTTCGTTCGTGGTGATGGGTTTTCTCGCAAAATTTACGTTGATGTTCACGTGGTAATTGTGCCTGTTTTGTCGGACTCGCTTTACCTTTGTGTTGAGGAGAAAACACACTTACTGCCTGTTTCAAGACCCAGCTGGCAAGACCGGGTTTTGTCCTATCTAAAGTCAAGCAACAACGCGTGAGGAAATGGAAATAAACATTGACAAACGTTACACATTTATACGTTCGCGCATAATTGTTGTTAATGTAAAACTATCGACAGTTCAAAACAACAGTTAAACTCATCAGTATCATTACATGTCCGTACTAGCTTCTCTACACATTTCGTATGCTTCGTTACAATATATTTTCGTCATAAATGGCTGTCACAGGTGACCTAACGTACTTAGCATGCACCGTGCGCGAGTTCACTGACATATAGACTCGCTTCTTGATTTACACCTTTATTACGGCTACGAGACGGCAAAATGAACGGTGAATTTGGAATTAATAAACTATGCCCGCACAATGCCATCAGCATAAGTAGTATATAAACAATATTCTACACTGTGTAATCAACGGAATTTGTTAGCTATACAACATCGCTACCACACTCCTGGGAAATGTCGTTCAAACAAAAACGAACATAATTGTGTTTGTAGACACATTTTCAATACAAACACTATTCATAGTTGTATGCAATTTACACTGGGAGATTTCTTGAGAAAAGGTACTTGCAGACAGTTGAGGAGAAGGTTTACATTGAAAATTATTATATAGCAACAAAATAACGTATGTTTGTTGTGTGAAACTATGTTACTTGAGTTATATGACATACTAAGCCGTAGACAACAATCTCGTTGTCCAGCCAACTAGCAGTTTATATCACTCCACAACTGTCTATTTTGAATTTATAACCAAGTTGTGGCAATGGTGATATCCTGAGTGGCGCCACTGTTGGGCAGTGTGGTCATACTCCCCAACAGTGGCGCCACTGTTGGGCAGTGTGACCACACTGCCCAACACACATATTGCCGCTTGTGTTTATAATAACTGAAACATCAAGAAAATAAAGAGTAACAGGATAAGATACAACACGGTGATGGTACAACAAGATGATACACGGTGATGGTACAACAAGATGATACACGGTGATGGTACAACAAGATGATACACGGTGATGGTACAACAAGATGATACACGGTGATGGTACAACAAGATGATGTGCAGCAAAGAAAAACCTTTCAACTGAAACTAAAGAACATATTCCAATGTATTCAGAAAGTTGCAAATGAAGAAGTTGAGAAAGGATGGAAAATGTTCAAGAACATTAATAACGAAACCGCAGAAACGACATTGGGTCAAACAAGAACACAGGGAATGGATCAGTCTGGATACATTTGGTCAAACAAGAACACAGGGAATGGATCAGTCTGGAAACATTGGGTCAAACAAGAACACAGGGAATGGATCAGTCTGGATACATTGGGTCAAACAAGAACACAGGGAATGGATCAGTCTGGATACATTGGGTCAAACAAGAACACAGGGAATGGATCAGTCTGGATACATTGGGTCAAACAAGAACACAGGGAATGGATCAGTATGGATACATTGGGTCAAACAAGAACACAGGGAATGGATCAGTCTGGATACATTGGGTCAAACAAGAACACAGGGAATGGATCAGTCTGGATACATTGGGTCAAACAAGAACACAGGGAATGGATCAGTCTGGATACATTGGGTCAAACAAGAACACAGGGAATGGATCAGTCTGGATGCATTGGGTCAAACAAGAACACAGGGAATGGATCAGTCTGGATACATTGGGTCAAACAAGAACACAGGGAATGGATCAGTCTGGATACATTGAGAGCAATGGGAGAAAGAAGTGGTGCAACGAGAAAACGTGAATGGTCGACAACGTCGCTGAAGAAGCAGAGAAAGCAGCACACACAAATTACATTGGAATTCTATAGAGAATCAGTAAGCATTTGTGTAATGGTGAAGTTATGAATATGTGGAAAGAAGATTTTGAGGAAGTACTGAATGTCACAACAGCAAAAGATGTCGTATTGCCAGATGACTGTGACTTCAGCGAAACAGAAACCATACAAGATATTGAAAACGGGACATTCACAAAATATGCGACAGGACAGCCATAAGAAAGCTAAGCAGCAGGAGTCCGGGCATTGACAACATAAATACTGAAATGTTGTAAATTGGCAACTTCAGAAATTATTTAATAACATCCTGAATAATAACAAGATACCAACAGACAGGAAATTAGCTTTGGTTGCGAAAGTGTCGGAAAAAGGAGACCTTACTAAACATGACAATTACCTAGGAATTTCTCTTATATCTGACTTTGGGAAGGCTTTCCGCAGAATGTTGCTTGGAGGAATCAGAAAAGGAGTAGAATACTTACTTATACTTGATATACTTGGTTGTATAGTTTCTTTCAGCCGATGGCTAGAAACCTCAATTTTCTTCTAGAAACTGTTTGTTCCGGTAATCGATGACACCATTTCTGAAGAAGTGTTTACGGATCTCTGTACGGGAGTGCATCTTCCTTGGGTTTATGGCCCCTCAGATTGCTGTTATATTGATAGGTACAATGCTCTAGTTTATTCCTCTTTAGGCCACTGAGATATGTATATACCTCACAGAGGTCCGCCTCAAGTCGTCTTTGTTCCAAAGGAACTGATTCGTGTTCTGCAGAGTTTCAGCGCTCTCCTCTTTCTCTAATTCATCTATATCCTTTCTATAGAAAGGGTTCCGAGCTGGCGATGCATATGGCAGCACTGGTCGTATCATATGGCAGCACTGGTCTTATCATTGATTCATTCTTTATTATCTTTTCCGATCTACTTTCAAAGCATCGTTTAATTACTCATATGTGTTGATAGAAGAAATGTTACGAATTGAACTGCATACAGAAGCTGCATACAGAAAAGGACACGGCGCAGCTCTGCTCCAATATGTTATCCTTCATAACATATTGGAGCAGAGCATTGAATGCAAGCACCATTGTACATCAACGTCATCGAATTCAAGAAAGTGTTCGACAGTGTCGAAAGAACATAGATTTGGACAATGCACGACAGGGATGTGTTATGTCAGGATTGTTTCATTATTACCATTGACTGGATCGTGTACCACAAGAGATCGTAAGAGAAACCTCAGATGGAATCATCACTAGAAGACTAAGATTATACAGACGACCCGGCATTGCTAGCAAACAACCACCAAAACGTCCAGTAGATATCAAATAAGTTGAATCAAGCAGCACAATACATTGGACTTAGCATCAACGTAAATAAAACCAAGTAATACTGTAAACAACAGACACAACAATCCAGTCAGGATAGATGAAGATTTTAACAACATTTAACAAGATTGCCATCCCAAACTACAAGATCCAAATGGCAAGTGGACAAGGAAGTCATTGGCTTATCGAGCGTCCAACAATGTTATCATCAAATATCTGTCTATTACATTTTTTAACATGTTCACACTACTAACATTAACACAATAATTTGACAGTTCATTCCATTAATTTATTGTCACCCTCTGTGAGAATGAGTGCTTTCTCAAGTCCAACCTGCACTGTTCCGTAGCTAATGCTGCTTTGTGTCCTGGTTCTACTGCCTTTTTTTAAGTTTGTAAAACATTGTAGTAAACACTTATGTTTGGTATCGTCTTAGTCTCCTGGTCTCTAGTGCCGTCAAACCACATTTTAATAAGCGGCTTTCATAACTAAGGTCTCTCAATTCTGGAATCATTTCAATTGCCTTTCGTTGTATTCTTTCTAGCTTGTCCATCTTACGATATCGCCTCCATGCTTGTATACAATATTATAAACGCGGTCTAACTGTTGCTTTGTACAGAGGTGCAGTTAGTTGTTTCTCCTTATATGTAATAGTTCTCCTAATTAGCCCTAGAATTTTATTACTTTTGAAGCAGCAATCCCACATTGCTCTGAACCTTTCATGTTAAGTGCCTCTTTGTATTTTGTGAAGTCTTCTACATTTCCACTGTGTTTATATATCCCCCACAGACATGTCACTGTCTGACACCACCAACACTCAAAAAAAATCTACCTGAAATTCTGTCCACGAATTTACACACCCTGACTTTGCAAAGTCTACTCAGCTGTCGCAGCTAGAGAATGTCAAATTACGCTTCGCCTTGTGTTGGCGTTTGCACGGCGCCATGTTAGAAATTCGATTTATATTTATTTATAATTAGTTATGCTTACATTGTAACTGGGTAGTCTTCACAAAGACTGTTGTTGCGTTCTAATGCACACTTTCTGCTAGATTATTTAGGTCTTAATTACATTTACAACTATGTACATGCATCTTATTTTCTATCTACCCAGCTGACAACAACAAACCGTAATATCGCTCGCCCTAACGAAATTTCAATGACCTTCTTTAAACTACACTGAATTACTACCTACGGCTTTTAACAACAAATGTTGCTAAAACAAAGTCCCCGGGTACTCTATCTTTAGAATATATTAAATTATTTACAATAATATTATGTACCTACTCAGCTGATCACAACAAACATTATTTATCGCTCGAGCTACCAAGTCTTCGGATATCTACAATGCCATCTACCTTAAATGACTGCCTGTGGCTAAGATAAGATAATTTAAAAGACATTGAAGCTTTCACATACCGAGGACCGGTGTTATCTAAACATGGAGGAACACATGAGGATAAGAGAAGGTTATCGTTCGCAAGTGGTGTATTCGTAACATTCAGACAGATATGGAAATCCACGAAGAATAGCAGCAACACAGAACTGAATGTTGTAGCAGTGCTACTGTATGGAGCTAAACTGTGAGGAATGATACGAGCACGCGAGAATAAATTTAACGTTTTTCAAACAAAAAAGCCTACGACTAATTATAAAGATACACTGGCCGATGAAAGTGTCAAATGAAGACTATACACACCGCGTGTGTCACCAAAATCAGAAGTTATTAATATCAGACGATGGAGATGGATCGGCCGCACACTTAGGAGAGATGGAAATAATAACATAAAAATAACTCTAACAAGGAATGTGGAAGTAGAGAGAAACCAGGGGTGGAGTTCTTCGAAGATGGTAGAGATCGCACGAAATGGCAGAAGCTACTCAGTTTTCCTTGTGCCTTGTGCACCAACTCGGGTGTGAAGAGGGTATATAAGTAAAACATCAATGGAATCCATAGTGTGCATTGAGTGTGCATTGAGTGTGCATTGAGTGTACTGTCAACAGAAGGCGGCTGAACGGAAGTTATTCGAGAACTTGTTCAATGTAAACAAATTCACAAAATCGTACAGTGTGGTCGCGTCCTTGTTATTTATTTTTATTTTTCACTCACTTGATCGCAAAAAGGTGGCGCACCGGTCACGTGAGCGGCGTACGACGGCGGCGAATGAAACGCAACCTTGATGACCGGAACAAATAAATATATCCAAACACCGCGCGATTTGATAGATATGTGACGCACTGGTAAACAACGTCAACTCTCGGCGCACGAACGCTTGTGATACAAAGACGCCACTTCGGTGTGCGCTGTTGTATTCTACTTAAACTACCGAATCGCAGACTGATTGAATATAAACAACATTCGTTTTAATGAAATATCTTAAATTCGCGGACTCGATGAATCAATTCAATAATAATGTTTCATTGTTTGGTGAATGTTACACGTGACACACCAAAGTGGCGTCTCTGTATTACAAGCGCACGTGCGTCGTACGTTGGCGATGCTTACTAGTGCGTCACATATCCAACAAATCGCATGGTGTTTGAATGGATTTATTTATTCCGGTCACCTCATATTCGGTACAAAAATAACGTTTGTTTTAATGAAATATATTAAACTCAATAACATGAATCTTTTATTTGTTGATGGATGTTACACATTATTTCGTGTTTCCTCGTGACTGGACAACGGAAATCAAGAATGGTAGTGATTTCAACCAAAAGTTAATGGTCCTCAGCCTAACACGTCTAATGAAAAGTGCAATTTAGCTACGGTAGACGAAATGTTCTACCGACTCGTGTTGCTCGTGTTGAACGAAACCCATTTTCTAGGCGTCTTGAAAATGTGCTCCTGGAATCCATATTTATGCAAACTTGCGTCCACAGTTAAACAACCCCTTCATGGCGAGACCACATTGAAACAATTTCTTCATGTATGCATGATCTCTCTCTCTCTCTCTCTCTCTCTCTCTCTCTCTTCTCTCTCTCTCTCTCTCTCTCTCTCTCTCTCTCTCTCTCTCTCTCTCTCTCTCTCTCTCTCTCTCTCTCTCTCTCCCTCTCTCTCTCTTCGCTCTCTCACTCTCTCTCTCCCCCCTCACTCTCTCTCTCCATACTCCCAACAGAAGTAGAGTTTGCTATTATGAAGTGGGTGGAGGTTGGAGAGGCAGATATTAGAATGATGGAGGCAATGGATAAGGCGCCAACAGAGGTGGTGACAGTTGAGACAGAGGTAACAATGGTGGGGGCAGTGCTTAAGGAACCAACAGAGGTGGTGAGAGTTGAGACAGAGGTTACAATGGTGGGGGCAGTGCTTAAGGAGCCACCAGCGGTGGTGAGAGTTGAGGGAGTGACATCAGAATAGTTTGGAGTGGGAGTAGGCCTTATACTGGAAAGGGCCTTGAGTCAATTGCTTCTCATTATGGCGATGAACCGGATCCGCGGAAAGGTGTCTGAGCATGAAGAACTCAAGAACATACTCTATGTATGCTTAGCAGTGGTCGCACATAGCAAGGAAGAACTCAAGAACATTCTCTATGTATGCTTAGCAGTGGTCGCACATAGCAAGGAAGAACTCAAGAACATACTCTATGTATGCTTAGCAGTGGTCGCACATAGCAAGGAAGAACTCAAGAACATACTCTATGTATGCTTAGCAGTGGTCGCACATAGCAAGGAAGAACTCAAGAACATACTCTATGTATGCTTAGCAGTGGTCGCACATAGCAAGGAAGAACCCAAGAACATTCTCTATGTATGCTTAGCAGTGGTCGCACATAGCAAGGAAGAACTCAAGAACATACTCTATGTATGCTTAGCAGTGGTCGCACATAGCAAGGAAGAACTCAAGAACATACTCTATGTATGCTTAGCAGTGGTCGCACATAGCAAGGAAGAACTCAAGAACATACTCTATGTATGCTTAGCAGTGGTCGCACATAGCAAGGAAGAACTCAAGAACATACTCTATGTATGCTTAGCAGTGGTCGCACATAGCAAGGAAGAACTCAAGAACATTCTCTATGTATGCTTAGCAGTGGTCGCACATAGCAAGGAAGAACTCAAGAACATACTCTATGTATGCTTAGCAGTGGTCGCACATAGCAAGGAAGAACTCAAGAACATACTCTATGTATGCTTAGCAGTGGTCGCACATAGCAAGGAAGAACTCAAGAACATACTCTATGTATGCTTAGCAGTGGTCGCACATAGCAAGGAAGAACTCAAGAACATACTCTATGTATGCTTAGCAGTGGTCGCACATAGCAAGGAAGAACTCAAGAACATACTCTATGTATGCTTAGCAGTGGTCGCACATAGCAAGGAAGAACTCAAGAACATACTCTATGTATGCTTAGCAGTGGTCGCACATAGCAAGGAAGAACTCAAGAACATACTCTATGTATGCTTAGCAGTGGTCGCACATAGCAAGGAAGAACTCAAGAACATACTCTATGTATGCTTAGCAGTGGTCGCACATAGCAAGGAAGAACTCAAGAACATACTCTATGTATGCTTAGCAGTGGTCGCACATAGCAAGGAAGAACTCAAGAACATACTCTATGTATGCTTAGCAGTGGTCGCACATAGCAAGGAAGAACTCAAGAACATACTCTATGTATGCTTAGCAGTGGTCGCACATAGCAAGGAAGAACTACAGACGAAAATAATGGAGATGTAACAAATCATATGTTTTCTTCATATTTATTTGGAGTGTGGTATTGTTCTTGGGGTTTTGAGAAAAAGATAATAAAATAAAATGAAATATGATTTGTTATCATTTATTTTTCTTCAGAAACGATGGCCCGTCTGCCAGGAATGAATATCAAAACGTTATTGGCAAGCTGTGGCAATGTGGCAATGTGTGAGCTGGATGTTCCAAGGAAGGAAGTGACCAGAAGGGTAAACTCTAACCTTTCTACCATAGTGAGGCTATGGGAAAAATACCAGGAGACACAAGCGACACATATCAGTGTAGCTGATATGAGAGGGAGGAGGAGGAGACGACCGAATGCCAGGACAGACCTAGCCGACCCAGCAAACCCTCCTGCACTGTAACTCCAACGCCTGGGTGATATGGTGACCCAAGTTCCCACTGCATCGTCCAAGCAATGTCGACGGCAGTGGCTTAGCGGTCGGCTGTGACCATGTGGACAACATGTCTGTCCATCTTTCTCCTCTTCCCTCTCTCAGCCTATCATCAACATCATATGTTTCCTTTTCCATAGCCTCACTATGATAGAAAGGTTACAATTTACCCTTTAGGCAACTTCCCTCCCTGGAACATCCGGCTCACACAATGTTACAGCTTGCTAACGCTGCTTGGTATTCAGTATTGGTCGATCAACCATCTTTTCTGAAGAAAAGCAACATCATTATTAAATAATATTAAATTTTTATTTCATCTTTTTTTCAAATCCTAAATCACAGTAGTGCTCATGTTCGTCTGAAAATCACACGTTTAAGTGTTTTAGTGATATTATATCAGAACAAATCCTTGTTTCCACCAATTTGAGTGAGTGAGCGAGTGCGTGCGAGCGTGCGTGCGTGTGAAAAGGGCTATATATATATATATATATATATATATATATATATATATATATATATATATATATATATATATATATATATATATATATATAAGGCGTGTACTGGTTCTTGTTTTGGTTCTTGTCTTGTCTTGTCTTGTCTTGTCTTGTCTTGTCTTGTCTTGTCTTGTCTTGTCTTGTCTTGTCTTGTCTTGTCTTGTCTTGTCTTGTCTTGTCTTGTCTTGTCTTGTCTTGTTCTTGTCTTGCTGAAATGTGACTGCAAAACGTGATATTACTTGCGGAACAACAATTTTTATTTTATTAATTAAATTTTTTTATGAATGCTAACTATTCTTACTTTTACTTTATACTTTACTTTATCCGTCCGCTAGTACCGGGGGTGTCCGTGGAGATGAAGCTTGTACCGGGGGTGTCCGTGGAGATGAAGCTTGTACCGGGGGTGTCCGTGGAGATGAAGCTTGTACCGGGGGTGTCCGGGGAGATGAAGCTTGTACCGGGGGTGTCCGTGGAGATGAAGCTTGTACCGGGGGTGTCCGTGGAGATGAAGCTTGTACCGGGGGTGTCCGTAGAGATGAAGCTTGTACCGGGGGTGTCCGTGGAGATGAAGCTTGTACCGGGGGTGTCCGGGGAGATGAAGCTTGTACCGGGGGTGTCCGTGGAGATGAAGTTTGTACCGGGGGTGTCCGGGGAGATGAAGCTTGTACCGGGGGTGTCCGGGGAGATGAAGCTGACGATCAGCAGCTAACTATGCAATGAGTGTGATCATACAGTGAGGGGTGTGGCAGGAAGTGGGAGGTGGGAGGTGAGAGGTGAGGGTTGGGAGGTAAGAGGTGGGAGGTGGGCGATCGGAAGTGGGAGGTTGGCCCTAACCATTGTTGGATGTGGTATGTTGGCCTTAAAAAATATTTGATATATGGGATTGCTGGAAGGTGTACTTTCAAACATGGTGGGAGATGGAAGGTTGGCCGTAAAACAGGTGGAAGTTGGGACGTTGAGGCCCCTGTCACCCCCCCCCCACCCCACAGTAATCGATAGACATAGACATACGCATTATCAAATATGCCGTATTTACTGCTTGCACACGAAGTATATCACCAGAATATCTCCTCATCTTTGCGGTACGTTTCCTTCAGCATGAGATAGGCCAGTTCCGGCTGGTTGCGCTTCAAAGCCTCACACATTGTTCTAAATGCCCGGTCTCCACGCCTTCGGATGATGTTCAGCATCCGCACTACTCGGTCGGATGATGGTGTCTGCATCACCTCGCGAGCCAACGTTGTTGTGACGACTCTCTCGGCCAGCAAGATCTTCAGTGTGGCAGCGACATCTATGGATGGCACTATTCGGTCAAGATATTTGAGTAGCGCTTTCTTTTCGATATTGCTGATTTCTGAATACGAAGAAACACCACAATATGTTAGCATTTAGAAATCCCGTTCCAATGAAATGGTGTCCGGATGCCGGAGTGTGCGTGTTATCGGCTTCCGGGTTAACGAGGTTTCACTGTTCTTTCAGATATGAAAGAGTAGTGTTGTGACCCACGTCTGAGACGGACAGCGTGAACCAGTCTGGTTGGTGTCAGTCTAGGTCCAGCGGCTCACCTAGTTAAGTTATTGTGACCCACTACTGAGACGGACAGCGTGAACCAGTCTGGTTGGTGTCAGTCTAGGTCCAGCGGCTCACCTAGTTAAGTTATTGCGTTAATGTGTGTGTACGTAGTCAACTGTGTGTGCGTGCGTGCGTGCGTGCGTGCGTGCGTGCGTGCGTGCGTGCATGCGTGCGTGCGAAAGAGATTAATAGAACTAGCAAAAATACACGCCCTCCGGACAGAATATCTTGATAGTACGTAAGTGGCTGTCATTACTGAATATTGTTTTTATGGAAAAACAGCGCCGGATCATCTATGGCACAAACGGTACAGGTGATACACTTGTACTTAACCTAACCTCCACCCCCTCACACACACACACACACACACGCACACACACACACACACACACACACACACACACACACACACACACACAAGTGGCACCCACAAAATCAATCATATTCCATCAGAAATACCAGCAGGCAAATTTGGATATAGATTAGCCAGTCCTTGTATTGACGGACGGACTCATAGAACCAAGAGAAATGCGACAGACTGCTGAGAAACTGGTGAGACTTTACTCATCGGGTCTGGATTACACTGTCATCCAGTTCGGTGGACTAGAAGCTCTCACGTGTGACCTAGAGCATGGAGTCTCACCAGAAGCTCTCACGTGTGATCTAGAGCATGGAGTCTCACCAGAAGCTCTCACGTGTGACCTAGAGCATGGAGTCTCACCAGAAGCTCTCACGTGTGACCTAGAGCACGGAGTCTCACCAGAAGCTCTCACGTGTGACCTAGAGCATGGAGTCTCACCAGAAGCTCTCACGTGTGACCTAGAGCACGGAGTCTCACCAGAAGCTCTCACGTGTGACCTAGAGCATGGAGTCTCACCAGAAGCTCTCACGTGTGACCTAGAGCATGGAGTCTCACCAGAAGCTCTCACGTGTGACCTAGAGCATGGAGTCTCACCAGAAGCTCTCACGTGTGACCTAGAGCACGGAGTCTCACCAGAAGCTCTCACGTGTGACCTAGAGCACGGAGTCTCACCAGAAGCTCTCACATGTGACCTAGAGCATGGAGTCTCACCAGAAGCTCTCACGTGTGACCTAGAGCATGGAGTCTCACCAGAAGCTCTCACGTGTGACCTAGAGCATGGAGTCTCACCAGAAGCTCTCACGTGTGACCTAGAGCATGGAGTCTCACCACAAGCTCTCACGTGTGACCTAGAGCATGGAGTCTCACCAGAAGCTCTCACGTGTGACCTAGAGCATGGAGTCTCACCAGAAGCTCTCACGTGTGACCTAGAGCATGGAGTCTCACTAGAAGCTCTCACGTGTGACCTAGAGCATGGAGTCTCACCAGAAGCTCTCACGTGTGACCTAGAGCATGGAGTCTCACCAGAAGCTCTCACGTGTGACCTAGAGCACGGAGTCTCACTAGAAGCTCTCACGTGTGACCTAGAGCATGGAGTCTCACTAGAAGCTCTCACGTGTGACCTAGAGCATGGGTCTCACCAGAAGCTCTCACGTGTGACCTAGAGCATGGAGTCTCACCAGAAGCTCTCACGTGTGACCTAGAGCATGGAGTCTCACTAGAAGCTCTCACGTGTGACCTAGAGCATGGAGTCTCACCAGAAGCTCTCACGTGTGACCTAGAGCATGGAGTCTCACTAGAAGCTCTCACGTGTGACCTAGAGCATGGGTCTCACCAGAAGCTCTCACGTGTGACCTAGAGCACGGAGTCTCACCAGAAGCTCTCACGTGTGACCTAGAGCATGGAGTCTCACTAGAAGCTCTCACGTGTGACCTAGAGCATGGAGTCTTACTAGAAGCTCTCACGTGTGACCTAGAGCATGGAGTTTCACCAGAAGCTCTCACGTGTGACCTAGAGCATGGAGTCTCACTAGAAGCTCTCACGTGTGACCTAGAGCATGGAGTCTCACCAGAAGCTCTCACGTGTGACCTAGAGCACGGAGTCTCACTAGAAGCTCTCACGTGTGACCTAGAGCATGGAGTCTCACCAGAAGCTCTCACGTGTGACCTAGAGCACGGAGTCTCACTAGAAGCTCTCACGTGTGACCTAGAGCATGGAGTCTCACTAGAAGCTCTCACGTGTGACCTAGAGCATGGAGTCTCACTAGAAGCTCTCACGTGTGACCTAGAGCATGGAGTCTCACTAGAAGCTCTCACGTGTGACCTAGAGCATGGAGTCTCACCATAAGCTACGACGTATCAGGTGTTGACCAAGAGAAATCTCAGGGATGCTTTCCCCAATGTGGAAGTATTGCTTCCGGCTTCGCATATTTCTAACTTTGATGATTATGTAACTGTTACGGAGAAATATATTTTTCCAAGTTGAAACTCGGTGTTTTCTTGTTTGTCACCAATAGCTGTATTTTTGTATGTATGCATGTTTGTATGCCGCACTGTGGAAAAAAGTGTGTGTATGTATGTTAAATATATGAGAAGTTTGTCAGGTCTAGGTGATCGGTTTCATAGATACGTTGACCTATGCATGGTCGGCTACATCTTGCGTTGGGTGTTCGTCCACTGACCATCTTGCTAAGCAACCAAGGCCTTTGTTCGATGCATACACACGCACACTCCCCGACAGTGGCGCCACTCATCGTGTCACCAGTGTCACAACTTAATTATGAATTCAACATGGACTGTTGGTGAAGTGCTATAAGTAATTGGGCAACGCCATTGTTGTCTATGACTTGTTGCGTCATTGCAACTGTGCACTTGAGTAAACTAGTTCAAGGAAAAACGAACGTTATTGGGAAGGTTTGCGTAACTTGGAACAGTAACAGAAAATATGCATAGCGTTGCGAACAATTGTATGTAATAACTGCGAAGAGTAATTCGACTACCGTTAGTTAGCGTTAGCGTTACAGTTCCTTCCTGGAAGTGTGGAACCCGAGATTCAAAGCGACTTGGAGGAGTAGCATAACGTACATACTCTAGGAGAAGTAGAATAGGGTACATACTCTAGGAGGACTAGCATAACGTAAATACTCAGGAAGTAGCATAACGTACATACTCTAGAAGTAGCTTAGCGTACATACTCTAGGAGTTGTAGCATACCGTACATACTCTAGGAGGAGTAGCACAACGTACATACTCTAGGAGGTGTAATATAACGTACACACTCTAGGAGAAGTAGCATAACGTACACACTCTAGGAGGAGTAGCATAACGTACATACTCTAGGAGTAGTAGCATAGCGTACATACTCTAGGAGGAGTAGCATAGCGTACATACTCTAGGAGGAGTAGCATAGCGTACATACTCTAGGAGGAGTAGCATAGCGTACATACTCTAGGAGGAGTAGCATAGCGTACATACTCTAGGAGGAGTAGCATAGCGTACATACTCTAGGAGGAGTAGCATACTGATTCCGTTTCCTCGTAATAAGTGCTACTACTGCAATACAGGATATAAAGTGATTGTTGTATGAGATACATACGTGACTTCCTCTCTAGTAGAGCGACAACGTCGTCGGATGGAGGAACGCAGTAGTCAAACGCGTCACGCCCCTCGTCGTCCTGCGATTGACAAGCAAAGATACAGCTATTATTATGTATGCATTTCAGTTAATTTATTGGATGTTCCATACAACAACCGATGCCGGCCATTTAATTGATTCCAACAACTTAAATGATTCAACCAAACTGTCTGTCGTGGTTAGTCAGTTGTTAGTCAATAGTTTGTGTTTGTTGTTGTGACACGTTTTCCTATAATTGTTTTCGCAGGCTCGGTTCGACAATAAATCCTAAATGTAGTCTTCTTATTGTTCTTATAACGCAATATTTCAATACATTCACCTAACCCTGTCATTGCTGGGCACACCACCGTATATATACGCGGATTATTTTGTCTGCTTACTAATACAATAAAATAAATACGTTTTTTTAAACAATAATATGTTTTAGATCAACCGTATCTTTTTCAAATGAGGCTAAACATTTTCCGTTTTTATTGCGTGTTAAAGTATATATAACGTATATAGTATATAGTAAAATATATAGTGGAAATGAATTAAAAAGAGTAACATATAAATTGCAATATACATCGATATTAAAATTGATTGCGATGGGCAGGAAGGGAGTGAGAAGCAGGCTACGATGGGCAGGACGGGAGTGAGAAGCAGGCTACGATGGGCAGGAAGGGAGTGAGGAGCAGGCTACGATGGGCAGGAAGGGAGTGAGGAGCAGGCTACGATGGGCAGGAAGGGAGTGAGGAGCAGGCTACGATGGGCAGGACACACTGAGCAGGGAGAGAACCGCAACGAGACGCGGGAAACAAAAGAGGGTGTTAGAAGGAAAAGAGGAAGACCAACAAAAGGCGGATGGAGAGTGTGAAGAGATCTGGAACCTGCAGGTGGGAACAGCAGAGAATGTGAGAAGATGGCAGAAGAGAGAGGTGACCACAAGTCGTCGATAGGGCAGAAGACCAGAAGAGAGAGGTGACCACAAGTCGTCGAGAGGGCAGAAGACCAGAAGAAAGAGGTGACCACAAGTCGTCGAGAGGACAGAAGACCAGAAGAGAGAGTTGACCACAAGTCGTCGAGAGGACAGAAGACCAGAAGAGAGAGGTGACCACAAGTCGTCGAGAGGACAGAAGACCAAAAGAGAGAGGTGACCATAAGTCGTCGAGAGGACAGAAGACCAGAAGAAAGAGGTGACCACAAGTCGTCGAGAGGACAGAAGACCAGAAGAGAGAGGTGACCACAAGTCGTTGAGAGGACAGAAGACCAGAAGAGAGAGGTGACCCCAAGTCGTCGAGAGGACAGAAGACCAGAAGAGAGAGGTGACCACAAGTCGTCGAGAGGACAGAAGACCAGAAGAGAGAGGTGACCACAAGTCGTCGAGAGAGCAGAATACCAGAAGAGAGAGGTGACCACAAGTCGTCGAGAGGACAGAAGACCAGAAGAGAGAGATGACCACAAGTCGTCGAGAGGACAGAAGATCAGAAGAGAGAGATGACCACAAGTCGTCGAGAGGACAGAAGACCAGAAGAGAGAGGTGACCACAAGTCGTCGAGAGAGCAGAAGACCAGAAGAGAGAGATGACCACAAGTCGTCGAGAGGGCAGAAGACCAGAAGAGAGAGATGACCACAAGTCGTCGAGAGGACAGAAGACCAGAAGAGAGAGGTGACCACAAGTCGTCGAGAGGGCAGAAGACCAGAAGAGAGAGATGACCACAAGTCGTCGAGAGGGCAGAAGACCAGAAGAGAGAGATGACCACAAGTCGTCGAGAGGACAGAAGACCAGAAGAGAGAGATGACCACAAGTCGTCGAGAGGGCAGAAGACCAGAAGAGAGAGGTGAACACAAGTCGTCGAGAGGGTGGAACAAGATTCGCGTGGATCCGCAATGTATTAAGGAAAAGAAGAAATTAGTGAAATCCTCGGTGTACGAGTGGGAAAAATTCTCAATGGGCCAACAACGTTCAAAACCTTCTGCATCAGACCTGGATGATGGGGTCAGCTCCGTTCTCCAGCAGATATCGGACGATGTCCGCCTGCCGTCTTGCGCTTCTTTTGCAGGCCAACATCAGCGGCATTACCCGACTGCTGTTTGATTGTTTCACGTCGCCTTGACAACCGACCGCCAGCTTGATGCATTTCAAGTTGGGAGATTTATCGAAGCAGTGGTGCAAAGCGTTCGCGTCATCGGCGTCTAGCAACGAGGTGGCAGCACCGCAGTCTATCAGTGTCGCTAGCACGGCTGCGTGGCCTGCTGCGCATGCGTACATGACAGCCGTCTGACGGCGTTTGTCGCGAGCGTTGACGTCGGCGCTGCGGGTGACACAAACATGGCAGCTGTGAATTTGCTTAGCACATTTTAATGCGGTAGAATAATTATTTGTTTTGAAAACATATATTTCAGCGATTAATGTATCAACAGTTATAAGCAGACACTATTTACTGTATTGCATTGTCCATTTGACAGGCGTAATGTCATGGAGGATAATGTATATATTACTCCATAGAACATTACACCTGGAGTGATATTGGGAGTAATTGCGTAGTGGGAATGTCCTTTGATGATGACCAGAGTATAATCTCCAGGGAGTAAAGTCCTATAACTGTTTCGCCTGGATGTGACATGAGTGTTTATGTTTTTTTCTCGACATAATGACATGCCATCAACATTAAAATGTGTACTTTATGAACCAGACATGCATAACATCCATTAATAATTCGATACAGACCTGTATGATTTCAACAGCCACACAGTTCTACAGCTGTCGGCCGTCGCGCTGAAGTGGACTGCGGTCCTGCCTTGGTGGTCAACGCCGTTGACCAGCACTGACGGATTGTTAGAGTTATGTAGCAACATCTCAGTCATGATGACGTCATGTCTGCCACAAGCAACCATCAACGGTGATCTGTGAACATCAAACGACAAATGTTGGTTCAAATCAACATTTGTAATAAAATTTAACTCACTCTCACTGAACTCATGTCTGCCACTGGTGTTGACCTCTACTGGTTCCAACCATCAGACTTACTGTAAGCCAAAAACTGGCAAGTTAAGTCTCAAGTAAATTACCAAGTCAATTCTCTAGGCATTTCACTGAATGTCAAGACAAGAAAAATTACCGACTCGAGTCCGACTCGGGTGAGCCCCAAGTTTCAAGGGTTCACCAAATGCCATGATAGTTGGGGTTTTTTTGTGGTCTTTTTATCGGAAAATTTAGGCGGATGCTGCACCCTCAAAAAAAAAACATTAGCCAATCATAACGCATAATTATTGTATTCGGAGGGGTTTGTCACAACAGCGTGATCTCGTTTAGCGTACGTTTCGAGCTACCAGACTTGTCACAAACTGGCAAGTCAAATCTTAAGTCAACGACCTCCAAATGCAAGTCAAGTCTCGAGTCATTTCCCTGTGTTCCACGTTAAGTCAAGTCAAAATGGATGAATCGAGTCGCACTCGATTCAGCCCCTACAACTCGTGTCAACAAGTTTGTCAACATCTGTCTCTAGACGCCTCGATTGCTGTTTGCGACTCTACTGGCTCCAGTCCCACATCTCTACTGGCTCCAGTCCCACATCTCTACTGGCTCCAGTCCCACATCTCTACTGGCTCCAGTCCCACATCTCTACTGGCTCCAGTCCCACATCTCTACTGGCTCCAGTCCCACATCTCTACTGGCTCCAGTCCCACATCTCTGCTGGCTCCAGTCCCACATCTCTACTGGCTCCAGTCCCACATCTCTACTGGCTCCAGTCCCACATCTCTACCGGCTCCAGTCCCACATCTCTACCGGCTCCAGTCCCACATCTCTACCGGCTCCAGTCCCACATCTCTACCGGCTCCAGTCCCACATCTCTACCGGCTCCAGTCCTACATCTCTACCGGCTCCAGTCCCACATCTCTACTGGCTCCAGTCCCACATCTCTACCGGCTCCAGTCCCACATCTCTACCGGTTCCAGTCCCACATCTCTACTGGCTCCAGTCCCACATCTCTACTGGCTCCAGTCCCACATCTCTACTGGCTCCAGTCCCACATCTCTACTGGCTCCAGTCCCACATCTCTACTGGCTCCAGTCCCACATCTCTACTGGTTCCAGTCCCACATCTCTGCTGGCTCCAGTCCCACATCTCTACTGGCTCCAGTCCCAAATCTCTACCGGCTCCAGTCCCACATCTCTACCGGCTCCAGTCCCACATCTCTACCGGCTCCAGTCCCACATCTCTACCGGCTCCAGTCCCACATCTCTACTGGCTCCAGTCCCACATCTCTACCGGCTCCAGTCCCACATCTCTACTGGTTCCAGTCCCACATCTCTACTGGCTCCAGTCCCACATCTCTACTGGCTCCAGTCCCACATCTCTACTGGCTCCAGTCCCACATCTCTACTGGCTCCAGTCCCACATCTCTACTGGCTCCAGTCCCACATCTCTACTGGCTCCAGTCCCACATCTCTACTGGCTCCAGTCCCACATCTCTACTGGCTCCAGTCCCACATCTCTACTGGCTCCAGTCCCACATCTCTACTGGTTCCAGTCCCACATCTCTACTGGCTCCAGTCCCACATCTCTACTGGCTCCAGTCCCACATCTCTACTAGCTCCAATCCCACATCTCTACTGGCTCCAGTCCAACATCTCTACTGGCTCCAGTCCCAAATCTCTACTGGCTCCAGTCCCACATCTCTACTGGCTCCAGTCCCAAATCTCTACTGGCTCCAGTCCCACATCTCTACTGGCTCCAGTCCCACATCTCTACTGGCTCCAGTCCCACATCTCTACTGGCTCCAGTCCCACATCTCTACTGGCTCCAGTCCCACATCTCTACTGGCTCCAGTCCCACATCTCTACTGGCTCCAGTCCCACATCTCCTGTTAGACAGGCAACAAACGTATATGCTAATGTGGCTCGCTCTTCCATGTGCTGGTTGGTCGTCACAAGATGGTCCTTGCTGCCTTGTCATCATTGTAGCTGTAGCAATGCCTGCCAAATGTCAACCTCCTTTCCCGTATCTTGTCTGTAAATTAACTCATTCCGTTGTAGAGTTGTGTGGAAATTAGGAGCACAGACGTTACAGTAGAGGAGCACAGACGTTACGGTAGAGGAGCACAGACGTTACGGTAGAGGACCACAGACGTTATGGTAGCGGAGCACAGACGTTACGGTAGAGGACAACAGACGTTACGGTAGAGGAGCACAGGCGCGACTTTACCATTGAACAAACGGTGCATAATTCTGCGTGGGCGTATATATTTATATAATAAATTGTTTTAATTAAGTAAAAATGCAATCAATCAATTCAAATAATTCAATTTGTTAGCGTATATTCAGTATTTATTACACGCGATGATAACGTGACAATACCGTGGTGGTGTGCGTACATACCACGACGACAGCGCGTATTGTAGTTAATGTTGACGTTAAGAGTGTGATATGTAGTCATTTGTTTA
>OY759263.1:64140261-64390261 GCA_963662155.1 Lamellibrachia columna
GACACACACATGCACGTCAGAGCACGCACGCACGCACGCACGTACGCACGCACGCACGCACGCACATACACACGCATGCACGCACACGCACGCGCGCACACACGTACATACACTAGGGGAGAGACAAACATACAAAGGTACGGACACATATGTAGATAAGCTGACATACATACATACATACATACATACATACATACATACATACATACATACATACATACATGCATACGTACATACGAATACACACGTACGTACATACATACATACTTACATACATACATGCATACATGTATGCATGCAGAAAGACAAAAAGGCAGAAAGACAGACACACAGACACGCACGAACGAATGCACGAACGCACACACCCACGCACGTAGACAGACAGACAGTGAAAGTAAGTTGGAAGCAGACAATGCGGGAAACTCGTGGCAAGGGCGTAATAACTATAACAACGTTGGCGAGAAATGTTTGTGATTCATACGATGACGGCAGATAGAGTAGTATTTCACTGTAGAAAAGTTTCCCATTAGCAGAGATGATTCAAGCTGCACTATCAACATCCACACCGACGTGACTCGTGCGGCGACCTGCACTATGGAAGCATGGGCAGGTCAAAAACACGGAATACCTTCGCGTCGCAATTATATTTACGACATGACGTAAATATTTGCGACCCGTCGTAATTCTATTTAAGACCGGTCGCAAATAATTACGACGGGTCTCAAAACGAGTTACTACTGGTCACTAAATGACCGCCGGGTATCAAGTCAACCAATAGCGGCACGTTCCCGCGGAGTCGTTAAATCCACCAATCGCATGTCTGACCGATACAGTACGCCTATTTTTTCTCGTGGTAGTGCAAGTCAACGTACACTATTCTAACACGAACACATGTTATGGCCTAGGAAGTTAATTCCGGCGAACTTGCTGGATTTCTATCGAGACTTAATAGCTTCTCAAATCAGGCAGTGCACTGTCTACTACAGCAGACTCCGTCACAAGACTCTCTAACGGGTTTCTGCCACCAGCTGCACAACGGCATACACGAACACTCTGCACGACGGCATACACGAACACTCGGCACGACGGCATAAACGAACACTCGGCACGACGACATACACGAACACTCTGCACGACGGCATACACGAACACTCTGCACGACGGCATACACGAACACTCGGCACGACGGCATACACGAACACTCGGCACGACGACATACACGAACACTTTGCACGACGGCATACACGAACACTCGGCACGACGGCATACACGAACACTCGGCACGACGACATACACGAACACTCTGCACGACGGCATACACGAACACTCTGCACGACGGCATACACGAACACTCTGCACGACGGCATACACGAACACTAGACTTAGGTCCAGTGTGGACGATGGCCGTTACGATGCTTTAATTACTTGCACAACTACAGGCGCTTTCACTGTAAATAATTACTATGCAAAGACCCAGTCGTCGTGGGGGATATTTAATCTGTATCTTGGTCCTTTACTAAGTATATCACGAAAAGGGGTGGTATAAAACGGTATAAAACGGTATAAACGGTGTTTAAATCCGTTCTGGCTCGTGTAGCTGTCGTTATTAAAGTGGTGATGGGAAGGATGTTATAACATGTACGTCAAACATTGAACTGGTCAAACACTGTTGCCCTGGTAGTTATACAATACAGGCTGGCACTGGTTATATTAATGATGTGTCATAGAGGGACATTGGACTGTGGCTTATAGACGTGTTTACTGTGGCTAGAAGCAGTGACCGGAGTAAAGTAGTGATCTGGTATTAAAACAGATAGAAATCCAGCTAGTTAGCCGGGATTAACTTGCTAGGTCATAACATAGGATATAGAAGGATATAGATACGCTTGAACGCATACAAAGGAGAGCAACTAAAACGATTCCAGAACTGAGAGACCTTAGTTATGAAGAACGCCTGAAAGAATGTGGTTTAACAACTCTAGAGACAAGGAGGTTAAGAGGAGATCAGACTGAAGGTTTTAAGATATTGAATGGGTATGAAAATATTGATAGAAATATGTTTTTCTCACTCAAGATGGATAGCAGAACTAAAGGACATGAGGTAAAATTAGTAAAGGATCAATGTAGATTGGACATCAGGAAGCACTCGTTCTCACAGAGGACAATAAATGAATGGAACAAATTGTCTACAGATTGTGTAACTGCTAGCAGCGTGAATATGTTTAAAAACAAGGTTGACACATATCTCAGGAGGGCGGGTTATAAGTAGATGAACATTGTTGGACTCTCAAGATTTAACAAGATTTAACAAGATTTGCCATCCAAGCCAAAGGCCCAGATGGCAAGTGGACAAGGAAGCCATTGGCTTATCGAGAGTCCAACAATGTTCATCTACATAGCAGAACTACAGGACAATAAGTCGATAAGCCAATGGCTTCCTTGTCCACTTGCCATCTGGGCCTTTGGCTTGGATGGCAAATCTTGTTAAATCTTGTTAAACATGTGTTCGTGTTAGAATAGTTGACTTGCACCACCACGGAAAACAGCAGGCGTACTGTATCGGTCAGACATACGATTGGTGGATTTAACTAATTTAACGTGCCGCTATTGGTTGACTTGATACCCGTCGCATTTATTTGAGACGCGTCGTAATTCGAATTGCGACGCGACATAATTCGATTTGATACCCGCCGCCATTTAGCGTCCCGTCGCAATTTTATTTGAGACCTGTCGTAATTTTTTGCGACTGGTCTTAAATAGAATTACGACGGGTCGCAAATATTTACGTCATGTCGTAAATATAATTGCGACGCGAGGGTATTCCGTGTTTTTGACGGGCCCATGCTAGTGCTTCAGCTCCTCCAGTGATCCGCACCAGCAGCCGTGAGCCGCTGTATCATCCGTGAGCCGGTGTATCATCCATGAGCCGGTGTATCATCCGTGAGCCGCTGTATCATCATCGATTACAATGCAGCTTAGAGAGTCGATCCCAAGAGCCAGCACTTGTCGCACGCAGAGGCGTTACAACGGATGGAGGCAGAAAAACTATGACAGGTAAACCGGCTTCACCAGACAAGATAAACCACGCTAATCCTGCAGAACAATCAATATCTATCCCACGACCCTTACTTGGTTCGTCCTTGTCTCGTTGTTCGAAGGAAAATGCATGAATTTGGCATTAACTTGGCTAATATCATCGGTCGATATTCAAGTGGTGGGTAGTCGAACCTCGGAAAGCTTTCTCAGTAGCTGCGCCCTAAACGTGGAACGAACGCCTCACCGCCTTAACATATCCCTATAGCTACATTCCAAAAGACACGTTCACGCTGCTAGCATTTTCACAACCAGTAGATCATTTGTTCCATTCAATTATCGTCCTCTGTGAAAATTATTATTTTCTGATATATAATATGCATTGTTCCTTTACTAACGCTACTTCGTGTCCTTTAGTTCTGATATATCTTAAGTGAGACAAATATACTGTTAACAATATTTCCATAAGCATTAAATATCCAACTAACTTCTGTTTGGTCTCCTCTTAATCCACTTGTCTCTTTGGTTGTTAAACCACATTTTTAGTTGTTTTCCATTCCATCTTACATCGAGCCGTGATGGAGGACCATGCCTTCGTGAAATGTAATATCACGTCTAAATGTAATATAACGTCTAAATGTAATATCACGTCTAAATGTAATATCACGTCTAAATGTAATATCACGTCTAAATGTAATATCACGTCTAAATGTTAGCTGATTAAGTGGATTTCTCTATGCGAGTGTGTTGTTGTGAAGGTCGTAAAATGACCGCTCCGTCGCCCTTGCACACAAATCATGCTAAGTGCAACAACGCGGCTAATTCTGCAGTCATTGCAGATATCAATCAATGAGACTGCAGCCAAGAGGTGCTTAGAGAATTCGCCTCTACGCAGGAGACAAGTACTGGCCGATAACGCTAACACACTAAGTATGTTTTCTGCAATACACAAGTGTGTTGGATATACCCATATAATATACTGTCGTCGTATCCTCTGACGACATAGACATCGCTGTTATGAAAACGAAGCCTACCAAACATTTAGTAGGCACGCACAAATCAGATCTTAACTGCGAACGTGTTCAGGAAATGACAATACTGTCGAGAGAAACGCTACTTGACGCCAGATCAATATCACGGTCAGCCAGTCGTGCAAGCGGAACATAATCCGTCTTCATACCAATTAGATGTCTAAGCACACTAGCCATACAACTACCTGTGTAGGGCAACCTTTAGGACGTTTAATATCTAATAGGGCTGTTCAGGTTCACACTACACCAGAAACGTCATCAAAGGGGTAAATGAGATCAAAGTTGAATAGTCCGATTTACAATATAAGATATTTCATTTGTTTACACTTACAAGCTGAAGGGGTATCGTCAAATATTTGAATACTACTTTAAATTATTATTTGCCTAACTCCTTCGTTTATATTATCGTTTACAAGATGAAAGTAAGTTTACTATCTGCGCAAATTGTCCTGCTTAAATACCAGAGTAAACTAATACACTTTTAAGAAAACATGATATACATAATGCTATGCTCATATCAGATCATAGTACCAATTTGAAATATGCCCACTTTCCATTTTATCATACCAGAAGTTCTATTTGATAAATAACATTTATCTGGCGTCTAGTTTTGTTAATGATGCAGCATCAGCGGGGAATCAGACTAATGAACATACCCATGACGGCGTGGTAGAGAGCATTGCGACCACAGCTGTCACTCTCTCCGGCTGCAATAGTTGATGCCTGTACGTCCTCCATCAGATACTGCAGCATAGGCATGTCGCCTGACTCGGCCGCCAGGGACAGCACTGTTTTACCATCATCCGCTTGGTGGCGCTGTGCACCGTTTGAATTAAGCAACTTCAATAAATCAAGTTGTCCACTCGCTGCCGCGTGCATGCTCGCGTCCCAGCCGACGTCATCTACGGCGCTGACGTTAGTAGCGAATCTAGATGCGTTCTCAAGCAGGTGTTTCGCAATGTTCATTTCGCCATTCTTTGCGGCATGCATCAACAAAGTCGTCCCGTCACTGCATGGATCGGGGCAGGCGTCAAGGGCCAACAACGATTCTAACATCGTTGTGGCGGTGCAATAATACAAACAGTTTCTGCCGTCTTTATCTATTTCGTTGACGTCAACGCTCGACGGAGTCGATTGGTTGGTGATGTGTTTCGCTAGAAGGCTGTCACTTTTTGCGAAGTGCATCAGCGGGGTGACGCTGTCATAGTCGGCACAGATCGGGATTCCGGCTTCCACCAGGATATCCCAGATGGCGCCACTGGTGTTATCGCACAAATAAAACAGAACGTTCCTTCCATGTTTATCGCGGTCGTCTATTTTGACCTTTAAGGCGTCGATGTGACATAGGATGTAGGTGATTACGTCGACTCGCTGAACTTCCGCTGCCCACATCAAGACGGTGGCCCCACGGGCGTCAACGCATGCAGCAGTGCTTGGATTACAAACGTAGACAAATGTGTCAATGGTGGCATCGCGAATGGCGTAGAATAACACGTTCCTGCCGTTTTTGTCAACTGCGTTGATGTCTGCCCCGTGTCGCATCAGATACGCCAGCAGGTTCACATTTTCACTGCCTGCAGCCGCCATTAAACACGTAGTCCCTTGAACGTCAACGAGACTGACGCGAGCGCCCCCATCGACCAGAGTCTCAACTGTGGCACAGTTACCTTCGAAGCACGCCGCGTGCAATGAACTGGTTCCCACCGACGTGACGCTGTCCACGAAGGCGCCCTCTCTTAGCAGCGTTTCCACCATCGACAGTTTACCTCCAATGGCCGCAAGGTGGAGCGCAGTTACGCCGTCGTAGACGTGATCCGGACTGGTGATGTCATCAACGGTGCAAGTGGCATCCAATCCGATCTATAACAATCGCATATAGGATGTAACTGAGCGAATATATTGCAGATGACGCGCGTTAATCGTCTAAAATGACCCCGACCATTATGTCTACGTGACAGTATCTACGTGACATTGTCTATGTTGCAATGTCTACGTGATCATGTCTACGTGATATTGTCTACGGCGAAATTAATAACAGTAACAGTAATAATAAAAAGAAGAAAACCTATGTTGTGCCAAGCTGAGAGGCTCATCAACACAAAGGGGGTAGTCAATCTCAGAGGCTCATCAACACAAAGGGGGTAGTCAATCTCAGAGGTTCATCAACACATAGGGGGTAGTCAATCTCTGAGGCTCATCAACACAAAGGGGATAGTCGATCTCTGAGGCTCATCAACACAAAGGGGGTAGTCAATCTTTGAGGCTCATCAACACCAAGGGGGTATTCAATCTCTGAGGCTCATCAACACAAAGGGGGTAGTTAATATCTGAGGCTCATCAACACAAAGGGGGTAGTCAATCACTGAGGCTCATCAACACAAGGGGATTAGACAATCTCGAAACCTGTAAGTAATGGATACGTTAGGGAGCTAAGGAGGCTAAAAGGAGGGTAAGCAGGAGGGTAAGCAGGACGGTAAGCAGGAGGGTAAGCAGGAGGGTAAGCAGGACGGTAAGCAGGAGGGTAAGCAGGAGGGTAAGCAGAAAGGTAAGCAGGAAAGTAAGCAGGAGGGTAAGCAGGAGGGTAAGCAGGGGTAAGCAGGACGGTAAGTAGGAGGGTAAGCAGAAGGGTAAGCAGGACGGTAAGCAGGTAGGTAAGCAGGAGGGTAAGCAGGAGGGTAAGCAGGAGTGTAAGCAGGAGGGTAAGCAGTAAGCAGGAAGGTAAGCAGGAGGGTAAGCAGGACGGTAAGCAGGACGGTAAGCAGGAGGGTAAGCAGGAGGGTAAGCAGGAGGGTAAGCAGGAGGGTAAGAAAGGAGTGTAAGCAGGAGAGTAAGCAGGAGGTAAGCAGGAAGGTAAGCAGGAAGGCAAGCAGGAGTGTAAGCAGGACGGTAAGCAGGAGGGTAAGCAGGAAGGCAAGCAGGAGTGTAAGCAGGACGGTAAGCAGGAGGGTAAGCAGGCGGGTAAGCAGGAGGGTAAGCAGGAAGGTAAGCAGGAGGGTAAGCAGGACGGTAAGCAGGAGGGTAAGCAGGACGGTAAGCAGGAGGGTAAGCAGGAAGGTAAGCAGGAAGGTAAGCAGGAAGGTGAGCAGGAGGGTAAGCAGGAGGGTAAGCAGGACGGTAAGCAGGAAGGTAAGCAGGAGGGTAAGCAGGACGGTAAGCAGGAAGGTAAGCAGGACGGTAAGCAGGACGGTAAGCAGGAGGGTAAGCAGGAGGGTAAGCAGGAAGGTAAGCAGGAAGGCAAGCAGGACGGTAAGCAGGGCGGTGAGCAGGAGGGTAAGCAGGACGGTAAGCAGGACGGTAAGCAGGAAGGCAAGCAGGACGGTAAGCAGGGCGGTGAGCAGGAGGGTAAGCAGGACGGTAAGCAGGACGGTAAGCAGGACGGTAAGCAGGAAGGTAAGCAGGACGGTAAGCAGGAAGGCAAGCAGGACGGTAAGCAGGGCGGTGAGCAGGAGGATAAGCAGGACGGTAAGCAGGAGGGTAAGCAGGAGGGTAAGCAGAAGGGTAAGCAGGACGGTAAGCAGGAGGGTAAGCAGGACGGTAAGCAGGAAGGTAAGCAGGAGGGTAAGCAGGACGGTAAGCAGGAAGGTAAGCAGGACGGTAAGCAGGACGGTAAGCAGGAGGGTAAGCAGGAGGGTAAGCAGGACGGTAAGCAGGAAGGCAAGCAGGACGGTAAGCAGGGCGGTGAGCAGGAGGGTAAGCAGGACGGTAAGCAGGAGGGTAAGCAGGAGGGTAAGCAGGAGGGTAAGCAGAAGGGTAAGCAGGACGGTAAGCAGGGCGGTGAGCAGGAGGGTAAGCAGGAGGGTAAGCAGGAGGGTAAGCAGGAGGGTAAGCAGGAGGGTAAGCAGGACGGTAAGCAGGACGGTAAGCAGGAGTGTAAGCAGGAGTGTAAGCAGGAGGGTAAGCAGAAGGGTAAGCAGGACGGTAAGCAGGGCGGTGAGCAGGAGGGTAAGCAGGAGGGTAAGCAGGACGGTAAGCAGGAAGGTAAGCAGGGCGGTAAGCAGGAGGGTAAGCAGGAGGGTAAGCAGGAGGGTAAGCAGGAGGGTAAGCAGGAGGGTAAGCAGGACGGTAAGCAGGAGGGTAAGCAGGACGGTAAGCAGGAGGGTAAGCAGGAGGGTAAGCAGGAGGGTAAGCAGAAGGGTAAGCAGGACGGTAAGCAGGACGGTAAGCAGGACGGTAAGCAGAAGGGTAAGCAGGAGGGTAAGCAGGATGGTAAGCAGGACGGTAAGCAGGAAGGCAAGCAGGACGGTAAGCAGGACGGTAAGCAGGACGGTAAGCAGAAGGGTAAGCAGGAGGGTAAGCAGGAGGGTAAGCATGAAGGTAAGCAGGAGGGTAAGCAGGACGGTAAGCAGGAGGGTAAGCAGGACGGTAAGCAGGAGGGTAAGTAGGAAGGTAAGCAGGAAGGTAAGCAGGACGGTAAGCAGGACGGTGAGCAGGAGGGTAGGCAGGACGGTAAGCAGGAAGGTAAGCAGGAGGGTAAGCAGGAGGGTAAGCAGGACGGTAAGCAAGAGGGTAAGCAGGAAGGTAAGCAGGAAGGCAAGCAGGAAGGTAAACAGGACGGTAAGCAGGACGGTAAGCAGGAGGGTAAGCAGGAAGGTAAGCAGGAGGGTAAGCAGGAGGGTAAGCAGGCGGGTAAGCAGGAGGGTAAGAAAGGAGTGTAAGCAGGAGAGTAAGCAGGAGGTAAGCAGGAGAGTAAGCAGGAGGTAAGCAGGAGGGTGAGCAGGACGGTAAGCAGGAAGGTAAGCAGGAGGGTAAGCAGGATGGTAAGCAGGATGGTAAGCAGGAGGGTAAGCAGGAAGGTAAGCAGGAGGGTAAGCAGGATGGTAAGCAGGAGTGTAAGCAGGAAGGTAAGCAGGAGGGTAAGCAGGAGGGTAAGCAGGCGGGTAAGCAGGAGGGTAAGCAGGAGTGTAAGCAGGAAGGTAAGCAGGCGGGTAAGCAGGCGGGTAAGCAGGAGGGTAAGCAGGAGTGTAAGCAGGAAGGTAAGCAGGCGGGTAAGCAGGACGGTAAGCAGGACGGTAAGCAGGAGGGTAAGCAGGAGGGTAAGCAGGAAGGTAAGCAGGAGGGTAAGCAGGAGGGTAAGCAGGAAGGTAAGCAGGACGGTAAGCAGGAGGGTAAGCAGGAGGGTAAGCAGGAAGGTAAGCAGGAGGGTAAGCAGGAGGGTAAGCAGGAGGGTAAGCAGGACGGTAAGCAGGAATGTACGCAGGAAGGTAAGCAGGAGGGTAAGCAGGAGGGTAAGCAGGAGGGTAAGCAGGAAGGTAAGCAGGACGGTAAGCAGGAGGGTAAGCAGGAGGGTAAGCAGGAGGGTAAGCAGGACGGTAAGCAGGAGTGTAAGCAGGAAGGTAAGCAGGAGGGTAAGCAGGAGGGTAAGCAGGAAGGTAAGCAGGAAGGCAAGCAGGAGGGTAAGCAGGACGGTAAGCAGGAGTGTAAGCAGGAAGGTAAGCAGGAGGGTAAGCAGGAGGGTAAGCAGGCGGGTAAGCAGCAGGGTAAGCAGGACGGTAAGCAGGACGGTAAGCAGGAGGGTAAGCAGGAGGGTAAGCAGGAGGGTAAGCAGGAGGGTAAGAAAGGAGTGTAAGCAGGAGAGTAAGCAGGAGGGTAAACAGGAGGGTAAGCAGGAGGGTGAGCAGGAGGGTAAGCAGGAGGGTAAGCATGGTCTGAAAGATGATTTTTTTTTCAAATGACAGCGTTTTCTACCGACCTAGCACTAAGAGGATTGTTCTCATCCACATCTCATCAGTTCTCGTAGAACTTTAACAAGATTTAACAAGATTGCCATCCCAAACAACAAGTTCCAGATGGCAAGTGGAAAAGGAAGCCATTGGCTTATCGAGAGTCCAACAATTTTCTCATCTATGTGTAGCCCGCCCTTATCAAATATCTGTCAATTCTATTTTTTTAAATATTCACACTACTAGCATTAACACAATCATTTGGCAGTTTCTTCCATTCATTTATCACCCTCTGTAAGAAAGAGTACTTTCTCATGTCCAACCTACACTGTTTCTTAACTAATGCTGCTTTGTGTCCTCTTGTTCTACTGCCTTCTTTAAGTTTGAAGAACATATTCCTATCAACATCCTCATAACCGTTCACTATTTTAAATACTTCTATTTGGTCTCCTCTTAGTCTCCTGGTCTCTAGTGTTGTCAAACCACATTGTAATAAGCGACTTTCGTAACTAAGGTCTCTCAATTCTGGAATCATTTTAGTTGCTCTTCGTTGTATTCTTTCTAGCTTGTCTATGTCCTTTTTACGATACGGCCTTCATGCTTGAATACAATATTCCAAATGTGGTCTAATTATTGCTTTGTACAGTGGTACAATTAGCTGTTTCTCCTTATACATGATAGTTCTCCTAATTAGCCCTATAATTTGATTTCCTTTCGAAGCAGCAATCCCACATTGCTCTGAAACTTTCATGTCAGCACTAAATGTTACTCCTAAGTCCTTTTCTTGTGTGGTTCTACCTAGTACAGCATCCCCCATTTTATATTCTTCGTCCATGTTTCCATGTCCTATGTGTATACATTTGCACTTCCCAAAATTTAATAACATTTGCCACTTACATAGATCGTGTTTCTCAACACCGGAGACAAAACCGCACTCCAATGACATTGTGCCAGCACGCGTGCCTACTTTACGCCTGTTCCGGTGCCTGCAGTAGAGACCGTGGTTTGTGTAAACACCTGCAGCACTCGACAATTTGTCGCATCGATTTATTACGAGTTAGCACTGCTGAATCTCGCCCAATCTGCTGACATTAGGCCCGTAAGATCAATTAAATATCTGTGAGTGATTTTGTTTACAGGGATATCACGTCTGACATAACTGAAAAATGTAATAAATGTTTGTTTCATTGCAAAAATAAATACACATTTGTTCACTTTGTTGACAATATGAAGCGCATCTGGAAAAGCCCGTCTTTGACGAAGGTGAACAAGCAAATAGTGTCTGCCAAGGGTGGATACGTGATGGGTGCTAAACCAAGGTGGACAAGCGAACAGTGTCTGGCAAGGGTGGAGACATGAAAGATGCTAAACCAAGGTGGACATGCGAACGGTGTCTAGCAAGGGTGGAGACGTGAAAAAGCGTAAAATTACAAAGTATTAACCATGCAAGAAATTTATATTGTGATATTTTTTATATAAATAAAATACAAAACCGCTCCTTTATGGATTTAAATAATCCATATCTGAAACGTGTCACATAGCACTGAAAAGGGGGTGGTTTTATGTCGCCGACTTAGCGGCTCAGAAAGAACACAAGACGTATCTGGGGAGACCACGCACCTTGAATGCCGCGAGAGAGTCGACGACGTCGCTGTACCAGAGAGCGGCAGCCAGCACGAGCGGCGTAGGTCGAAGCACATACATCTCTCGCCCGTTCCCCGGGCGTCGCACCAGCGCACTGCCCTCTCGCCGAGAACTCAGCAACGTCTCCACGTCGTCTCCGGCACAGGCACACAGCCGGTTGACGGCGGCAACGTCGCCTGTCTCGACCGCCGTGAACAACTTGTCTGCCAGTCTAGTGCTGTCCATGTCCTGATTCTACACGTCTGGCCTTCTAGTGCGAGTGTCCGACACCGCCGTTCGGGTCCCAGCGCAGGGTCCCAGTGACAAGCCTCCCCGTGCTTCCCGGATGTCTGCTGAATTAGGTTGACCTGGAGGTAAAGTTAGCCGCCACTCCGAGGCCCACTGCTGCAGTTGTAATCGACACCCGAACGTAAAGCGGCGTACCAGCTCAATGAGAGACTGGGTAATCGGCACGGAGAGCCACCCGATAGAAGCCCGCGGGCGCTCGCACTATCGCCACCACTCGTGTAGTGGGATAGTGGGCGTAACTATGATTCACGTTACTGCCTGCGTGAAACGCTTCGATTATTGTAGAAATTAATCATGCTAGCTAAATACTGAAATCCGCCGAATGTTTGTGTGTGAATTTAGTAGAGATTTCCAAGCAACCATTTGATTGTGCACTAATGTATGTTAATGTATGCGTGCGTGCGTGTGTGTGTGTGTGTGTGTGTGTGTGTGTGTGTGTGTGTGTGTGTGTGTGTGTGTGTGTGCGTGCGTGCGTGCGTGCGTGCGTGCGTGCGTGCGTGCGTGCGTGCGTGCGTGCGTGCGTGCGTGCGTGCGTGCGTGCGTGCGTGCGTGCGTGCGTGCACTAATGAAGACCTATATTTAAGTTATTGGATAAGATTAGGCACGTAGCTTATCGATCTTATATTGTCTTAGTACCATCATTTTTTCTGGTGAAAGAACGAACGTGAAATGTTATTTCACTTAACATTAAATGTTATTTAAATGTTATTTAACATTATGAATGTCCTAGTTTCTTATTTGCTAACCATGTAAGAGCCGGACCCATTTATGTTCTTCTTCAACGGAAACATGCCAGATATTATAAAGCTTATTAGTAGCATTCAAGATGTGTGTAATGTTGCAGGCGTGACAGGTGTTGGCTGCAGCCACATCCGGCGGCCGGTGCAGCATATGTCTCTATTCTGGTGGTGGTGGAAGATGATTCTAGGACACGTCCCTTATTTGTGCCACGGTTGCTTAAAATGTACAGGCCTTTGACCTACGCACACATTCATTAATAATGTGTATATATCACTGGCAGTGGCACCTGTTCTTGCGGACACGCGGAATGTCAGCGGAATGTCAGCGGAACGTAACTTCCTTCCGGTTTGATTTTCGCGTTTTTCCCACCGACTGATAATTTCCTTCATGTTATACGGCAGCTTTTATAAAATAAAAACAATGTATATAATGCACGGATCCATTTCATATATTGTTTAGAAGTGTTGTGTCTGTATCACTGCTTGCAGTACTGCGGACAATGTTGTTAGTAGAAGTAGATATCCTATCCTGCATATCAAACTGTTTAATGCATTTTCCAACAAAAGTATTCCACCAAATGTTACACTGCAACTGTTTATACATGAACGCGCAAATATAAAATTAACAATTAGTGCATTAGTGCATAATCCTGATTGCATTGTTGTAGGATATAATAAAAGTCTTGGCTGCAACAACATTCACCAAACATTTAAGAGGCAGAGCATTCGCTAGTATAGGCCCGTACTAAGTTGTCATTTCACAAACGTTGACACTCGTTTGAAGGCAGGAAAGATGACGCAATATGCATTGAAATACGTATTGCTCAATGCATTTGTATAAAGTGATGGGATGTTAGCGTCCAACAACCTGCATGGACTGTATTAGCTGAGCGAAGACTGACTTAAGGATTTTATCGATATCGTGTTCATCCAACACATGGTCACGAATTATATGTCCAACGTAAAAATAAGACTGTGTTGTATTTAATATTGCTCTATCGAGTTGAAATCAACATCGACGACATCAGTGTTCCACCCCATTTAACGTACATTGGAAGTAAAAGGTCACGGGAGTGCAACAATCCACGTATTAACTAATTGAAAACTGCCTCCTCAAATGGTTTAGCCTGTCGTGAATCCGGTTCGTTCATCTCCTAATATGTAGCGTGTGAATAGTTTAAGTAATATCAGCAGTCGGCTTAATTAAAAAGTGCGTATTTTTGTTCAAATAATCGAAAGAATTGGCTTTAGTCGTTAGATCTGGTAAAGCTCAAAACAGTGCATAAATACAACAATTAATAGACATTTTCTGGGGTCAAGGCTCAACATGGGCATGAATTCCATCCTCTAGCCGACCACATGACAAAGTCAGGAAATTTCACCAAAGACGAAATTCGAGAGTGTTCAGCGTTTCTTCTCAGATGTAAAGAGCCTTGCAATGGGTCGGCACGACTGACATATATCGGCTACAGATGTAAAGAGCCTTGCAGTGGGTCGCCACGACTGACATATATCGGCTACAGATGTAAAGAGCCTTGCAGTGGGTCGCCACGACTGACATATATCGGCTACAGATGTAAAGAGCCTTGCAGTGGGTCGCCACGACTGACATATATCGGCTACAGATGTAAAGAGCCTTGCAGTGGGTCGCCACGACTGACATACATCGGCTACAGATGTAAAGAGCCTTGCAGTGGGTCGCCACGACTGACATACATCGGCTACAGATGTAAAGAGCCTTGCAGTGGGTCGCCACGACTGACATACATCGGCTACAGATGTAAAGAGCCTTGCAGTGGGTCGCCACGACTGACATACATCGGCTACAGATGTAAAGAGCCTTGCAGTGGGTCGCCACGACTGACATACATCGGCTACAGATGTAAAGAGCCTTGCAGTGGGTCGCCACGACTGACATACATCGGCTACAGATGTAAAGAGCCTTGCAATGGGTCGCCACGACTGACATACATCGGCTACAGATGTAAAGAGCCTTGCAATGGGTCGCCACGACTGACATACATCGGCTACAGATGTAAAGAGCCTTGCAATGGGTCGCCACGACTGACATACATCGGCTACAGATGTAAAGAGCCTTGCAATGGGTCGCCACGACTGACATACATCGGCTACAGATGTAAAGAGCCTTGCAATGGGTCGCCACGACTGACATACATCGGCTACAGATGTAAAGAGCCTTGCAATGGGTCGCCACGACTGACATACATCGGCTACAGATGTAAAGAGCCTTGCAATGGGTCGCCACGACTGACATACATCGGCTACAGATGTAAAGAGCCTTGCAATGGGTCGCCACGACTGACATACATCGGCTACAGATGTAAAGAGCCTTGCAATTGGTCGCCACGACTGACATATATCGGCTACAGAACACGACTGACATACATCGGCTACAGAACACGACTGACATACATCGGCTACAGATGTAAAGAGCCTTGCAATGGGTCGCCACGACTGACATATATCGGCTACAGAACACGACTGACATACATCGGCTACAGAACACGACTGACATATATCGGCCACAGAACACAAAGAAACGTGGTACCTTTTATTCATCCATGGTTGTAGTCACTTACTCATACGAGTGGTGGCAGCACCATACAAATCGAAGGCCAAGCAGCATCGCCACCAGGCGGCTAAATTTCAATCACATCACTTAATCACATCACATTATCACATCACATAATCACACAGTTGCACAATTAAAACTCAATCCTCAACTGACTTAGCCTATCGTGGATGCGGCTCGTTGATGTCCAGATGTATAGCATGTGAATAGTTGAAGTAACATCCGCAGTCGATTTAATAAAAACAAACAAATTATACGTATTTTTTTCAAATCATCGAACTAATTTACTTTAGTCGTTAGACCTGGTAAGGCTGGGTATCCAAAATGGATATCCAAAATGGATATCCAAAATGGATATCCAAAATGGATATCCAAGATGGTAAGACACTCTATGGGGTCAAGGCTGATGATGGGCGTGACCTCCATCCTCTCATGGGCGTGACCTCCATCCTCTCATGGGCGTGACCTCCATCCTCTCATGGGCGTGACCTCCATCCTCTCATGGGCGTGACCTCCATCCTCTCGCAGATCACATGACAAAGTTACCAAATTTCACCAAATATTTTTAATTGTGAAATTCGTGAGTTCTTAGCGTATCCATTTCAATTAATGTTTGACCAAACATTAAGTACTTTAATCGTTTGTTTTATGATTTCACACAAAAACTACAAAATAAAAATTGCACAAGCGAGCTGGCATGTTGCAGTGGATAGGTAGGTTTGATATTATTTTTTTCGAGACGTGGTGTATTTCAAAGAAGAACAATAATTACGCTTCATCGGCAATATTTCAATGCACGACTCATATCACCGAACAGAGGACAATATGCGACGTTCGCATTATAATTCGTCTTAAATTTTTGACACCGTCCCTCGACGAATGTGCCAATTTTGGCAACTTCCCTGTCATGCAGAGAAGTAGTAATGTGATATCTCGGTAGATCGGAGACGGAAGTGACATTGCCAGCAACTGATATGGCGAGGTGGAGGTTAGTTGTGTGTTGCACAATCGTCTGTTTGTCATCTCTAGGTAAGTTGTCGGCGGCAACTAACCGATTTGCTGGCAATCACTGTCGAGCTGAGCCGTCTGCGCCTGCTTAAATATCGACTTTTAGTTACGATAACCTACGTACGTAGGCCTACATACACGAATAACATTCAATTATGTTGTGCTGGATTAGAATGCATCTTATGAGTTTCATATGTGATGTAGTTATTTCCGTATTATGGTTTGGTAGTATTGTATAAAACTGGTAGCTTAACTAGAACTCTAGGGCAATGTGACACATTTTGAATTGGCTTCTATCGGAATACTCGGGCGAATTGTGAATAAGTCATTACAACAATCTGCATTTCATTGTCAGTATTTAAGTCCTTTTTGTGACATGAATTTTAACTGCGCATCGTTTGTCTTATATGACATTCCTACACGTCGGTCTTGTAACCCTATATGCCTACTCGACCATCTCGGCAATGCATGTAGTGTATTTGTGCAAATACACCGCGTGCAAACGCCACCCGGGTAAACAAACAAATGTAAACACATTACTCCCAACTGTAACCAGCAGGGTATCTAGGAACTCGTAAAGGGGGAGGCCAAAGGTCGGACCAAGCTTAGTCACCCATTAGTTTGCCCTGCTACCGTGTAGTGGCGCAACAGAAAAAAAATCATATATTTTGGAGGCCATGCCTCCAAAGCAGGAGGCATGGCTCAATGCCCCCTACCTATATACGTCACTGAGCTATAGGTCTATATCTATCAATTATATAGCCGACAGGGGCGAAACTAGTTAGACATTCATGTGAAAGCATCCATTAAACAAATAAGTCCCCCCGGTCATGGAGAAAAACGCGACCCACCTACTCGACCTTCAGTATATCGTATATGTATAACAAAGACTTGTTTTAATGTGACAGAATTTTGCAGTTTATTGAGATTGACTACATGCGTCAATGGCCAGTATGCAATGTAATATCACAATTAACTATAAGCATTATCGTAATACATGTAGATGTACTACAAAATTTAATCCAAAACATTGGAAACTACTATGATGACCATAAGAAAGTATGTACCGGATAATTATATTAATAGACAAACGCAAACCCTTTAATACTAACAACAATTTAATCATAAGCCAAGAACACAATGCAGGCAATGATACTGCTTCTGTAATAAGTGTCTACTAGTGTATTATATCTACATAAAGGGTTCAGTTACTGCCCTCTCCTTCATTTGGGCGGAAAATAACTGAACTGGTGGATGACGCTTTCTGAATCCTCCGTCTTGTCCCTGTGGACAGGCGTAAGGTCCAATTCCGACAAGCGCTCGGTTGTCACCGGGGCGTCGCGTGGCACTAAATGACTGCTTTGCTGTGACAATCAAGATCATCACCAACATCATGAGCGGTATAACGACTGCTGTATACATGTCAGGGTACAGAACAATATTGATTTCCTGTATCTGGGTCTCTCAGCGACATTCACCATCTGCCATCTCGCCTTCCATGTTGTAGCTGACATGGATCACCTGGCGTGTCGTCTTCTAACACCTCGTACAGCTGGAGAATCTAGTGTCACGTTCACCCGATGTCGTCGTGTGAGGTACAGGGCCACGTAGTGATTCTGAGCTACTAACAGACGTGTGCCCATTTCCTGCAACAAGTGATCCACGAAAGGCGGATACATTGCCCCATCCAATACTGACTGGGTGTGTCAGTTATATCAGCCGTCACGTTCTCACAGGCCTCTGTCTACCATCTTTGCGCGACTTGCTCGCCTCAACCACAAACCTTCCCGCTTACTCTTACAGCACTGTCAAAGAACGCATTCTATACGTTTGGGTCGGCGCTTTCCTGCTGCTGGACGATTGTAGTGGTTGCCTCTTTGGCAGAGGTTACACTGTTTGGAGTGGTTGCCTCTTTGGCAGAGGTTACACTATTTGTAGTGGTTGCCTCTTTGGCAGAGGTTACACTGTTTGGAGTGAATGAATGTGGTCAGAGGAAGCAGGCTTTGGAGGACAATCAGGATATGCTCAACTGTCACAAGTGTTATGATGAAATATGGATTGGGTCCATCATACATCTAACTACCGGTAATGAACCTTCGCTGGCCTGCACTATTGTCAATTAACGTTGTGTTCTTTGCAGCGAGCGTAGAATGGACATGGTAGGCCGTGTTCGTGCTTGCAGCGAGCGTAGAATGGTAGGCCGTGTTCGTGCTTGCAGCGAGCGTAGAATGGTAGGCCGTGTTCGAGCTTGCAGCGAGCGTAGAATGGTAGGCCGTGTTCGTGCTTGCAGCGAGCGTAGATTGGTAGGCCGTGTTCGTGCTTGCAGCGAGCGTAGAATGGTAGGCCGTGTTCGTGCACTCAACGGTGGATGTCAGTCACACCAAGGATGGACCATTATATATATTTCTGGGGGCGGGTTGGATTTTTTTAATGTTTGCCATATTTGTGTGGAAGCACGTGCGTACGTGCGTACGTGCGTACGTCTGTCTACTCGCCTGGCCGAGTACAAGAGCAGCCGAATGACGATGTGTTTTTGTATTAATGATGTGTTTTTATTATGTTGTGCCAGTCGATGTGCTAATTATTGACATCATACCCTCGAAGAATAAAGTAAACATTAAATGACAGTCATTCCACGGCAACAGCTTGACCATTGTGAAAACAGTGTGCACCGTTATCAGCAGCATGTTTGTGAATATTCACATTTGTTCACAGTATCACGTGTCTTCACCCGTGTTGGTCTTGGCCAGTATAGGCAGATGTTTGACATGTGTGGACCGCACGTGTAGGCACAATTGTTGAACTCTCAGTAACTCTATGGCTTCCTTGTCTATGTCTATAGTAATTGGCAAGGAGCCGAAGGTTATAAAATATAAAGTGCTGCTGGGACTTTAGATCTGCCTGTCCATGCAGTCTGGTTGGCTAATGGTTTTGGAATGTGTTGCTTTGGATGGCAATCGCGTTGATTCTGGTTAAATGTTTAGGGAGACATGGCATGAGATGTGCGCCTTATACATGGTGAAGCTATATATCTTATGCTGATCCACTATAGAACAATAATTCTTGAGTCTCACCCTAAATTTAATGTTAATTAAAAAGTTGACTAAAACACGTACCAGAAATGCGTTGTGAATTTCAGGTTAACATTGCATTGATCATTAAAAGTTTTTTTTAACTTAATTGGATATGTATATGATATGTATCGTACATGTGCCGACCATCAGTTTTAATTGTTCTGTATTGTTGTTGCTTGACAAGATCTCCCGGAAGTAGATGGCGCTGGTGGCGGTATATCAGATCCGCAGATGCCAATGGTGGCAGCTGTGATTGGTGGACACGAGTTCGAAGCTGGAAAATGGCCTTGGATGGTGTCCCTCCAGGTTTGATCTTCTTTAATTGATACAGATTGTTCCAGTAGTATTTATGTTTATGTTGGCACGCATTGATGTAAATTAAGTAATCCTACTCGAGGTGTTTTCAAAACTACACCCGGAATATTATTATTATATTATTATATATTATTTTAATTGATGCGGTTTGTTGTAAAAGTAGGCCTATTCATATTTATGCTGGCATGCATGAATACAAGTTAAATCATACCACGCGAGTTGCTTTCAAAACCACATCCAGAATATTTAATTGGATGCGGGTTGGTGTATTATTATATGTCATGTATTGTTAGCAAACATAGAAATTAAATAATGCCATGCTGGTTTCAAAACCACATCCACACTACTAATTTAAAAACATTGTTGCCTGTGAGTCAATCTAACGAGACAATGCCGCATTGCCAAACCGCTCCTGACGAACTGACAGGCAATCTTGTGATTGGCAGGGGAAGATTCCAAAAGTGATGTTTTTCGGGATCCCATTCACGTATGAGAAGTACTACTGCGGCGCGTCCCTGCTCAATGACCGCTGGATACTGACAGCTGCCCACTGCTTCCCGACAAAACAGCTGGGGTAAGTGCACCAAGCTGTGTCTTCTAGGTCAAGACGTGAACAGCTAGGGTATGTGCACCAAGCTGTGTCTTCTAGGTCAAGACGTGAACAGCTAGGGTATGTGCAACTAGCTGTGTCTTCTAGGTCAAGACGTGAACAGCTAGGATATTTGCACCAAGCTGTGTCTTCTAGGTCAAGACGTGAACAGCTAGGGTATGTGCACCAAGCTGTGTCTTCTAGGTCAAGACGTGAACAGCTAGGGTATGTGCACCAAGCTGTGTCTTCTAGGTCAAGACGTGAACAGCTAGGGTATGTGCACCAAGCTGTGTCTTCTAGGTCAAGACGTGAACAGCTAGGTTATGTGCACCAACCTGTGTCTTCTAGGTCAAGACTTGAACAGCTAGGGTATGTGCACCAAGCTGTGTCTTCTAGGTCAAGACGTGAGCAGCTAGGGTATGTGCACCAAGCTGTGTCTTCTAGGTCAAGACGTGAACAGCTAGGGTATGTGCACCAAGCTGTGTCTTCTAGGTCAAGACGTGAACAGCTAGGTTATGTGCACCAAGCTGTATATTCTAGGTCAAGACGTGAACAGCTAGGGTATGTGCACCAAGCTGTATCTTCTAGGTCAAGACGTGAACAGCTAGGTTATGTGCACCAAGCTGTATCTTCTAGGTCAAGACGTGAACAGCTAGGGTATGTGCACCAAGCTGTATCTTCTAGGTCATGACGTGAACAGCTAGGTTATGTGCACCAAGCTGTATCTTCTAGGTCAAGACGTGAACAGCTAGGGTATGTGCACCAAGCTGTATCTTCTAGGTCATGACGTGAACAGCTAGGTTATGTGCACCAAGCTGTATCTTCTAGGTCAAGACGTGAACAGCTAGGTTATGTGCACCAAGCTGTATCTTCTAGGTCATGACGTGAACAGCTAGGGTATGTGCACCAAGCTGTGTCTTCTAGGTCAAGACGTGAACAGCTAGGTTATGTGCACCAAGCTGTATCTTCTAGGTCAAGACGTGAACAGCTAGGGTATGTGCACCAAGCTGTATCTTCTAGGTCAAGACGTGAACAGCTAGGTTATGTGCACCAAGCTGTATCTTCTAGGTCATGACGTGAACAGCTAGGGTATGTGCACCAAACTGTATCTTCTAGGTCATGCCGTGAACAGCTAGGGTATGTGCACCAAGCTGTGTCTTCTGGGTCAACATGTCAACATGTTATGTAAACAATTAAGACATATAAATTAAGGACTCTCTCAAAGTTATCGTAGTAACGTATTTGCCGAGTACTGTGAATTGGGTTGCCAGAGGCATGCCTAGGACAGAATATACCGCTGTCGCAATGCAGTCATATTAATAAGTGTAGCTACCATAAATGCAGTAAAGTTATTTAATCTACCGTTTCGCACTGTAACAGATAGCGTATGATAATAATGATATCACGTTACATACGTAACCTTCTATAGTAATGTCGTTTCGTCGTGGGTGTCGTGTTGCAGACACCAAGCCGTGATAGCGCGCTACTGGCACATCAGACTCGGCGAACGGGCACTGAAGGTAGGCTGGCGTCGTTACCTGCTGGTCTGTGTATGACGATATCTTCGTCGTTCACCTCGCAGAACACATACATGTATACACAGAGTGGCGTACTTGAATTTGGCTGATATATTAGTGAAGTAAAACATAAGACATGACATGACATGACATGACATGACATGACATGACATGACATGACAAGACATGACATGACATGACATGACATGACATGACATGACATGACATGACATGACATGACATGACATGACATGACATGACATGACATGACATGACATGACATGACATGACATGACATGACATGACATGACATGACATGTAGCCAAACTGCAATACCAATATTTTGTTAACAGTTTTTTTGTGTATCGCCGAAAAAAATGTGTTACACACAACTCACTTAAATTAATAGTTGCACAGTAGAAACCTTCTTTGGAGACTTCCCCAGACCTTTTGGGGTAACACTGTGTTGAGAGACCGCTCTCCTAGATCCCCTTTTAACGCGCGTCTTAATTGACCTGCTTTTGCTGGGTCGCCCAAAACAGGTTTTTCTAGACTTTTATCGAAAGTGATAGGTAATCGATCAGAGGCAATCGATAAGGTAATCGATAAGAGAACGTGTTAGCTGCATCCTACGTTAGTCGTTGACTGCGTCTCTTCAGGCGGACCTGAAGCACCGACTGCAGGGTCTGCTTGGACGACTCCTGCACATCGACAGGTGGAAACAGTGGACCATCCACGGGGAGAAGGTGTTCATACATCCCGACTACGACAGCGCAGGTACACGTCATGTGGAAGCCAAGCTACAATGTGCGTGCTTGCGTTCGTGCGTGCGTGCGTGCGTGCGTGCGTGCGTGCGTGCGTGCGTGCGTGCGTGCGTGCGTGCGTGCGTGCGGCTTAAAAAGTGTCCAATAGTATTTAGGTCCTGGTAAAACTAAAGATGTCATTTGCAATTGGAAGACGCGCATAGTAACTTATTAATATATCCATTTTATTCACAATTTTTTTTAACATTTTTATATATTCTTTTTAATAATAAACACACTTGTAGAAAACAATTTTCATGCTTCAGATTTTCAAATTTACCCTCCAATAACGTTTCCGTAGACAAATGGCGGAACGACATAGCGTTGGTGAAGCTGCGAGAACCGGTCCCAGTCGGTCGAGAGATTCATCCGGAGATTCAGTCCGTGACCCTGCCCAGGCAGGGTGACACCCGCTTCCCTGCTGACGGGGCGCGGTGCATCATGGTCGGCTGGGGATGCACATCACATGGTAACGCAGAAGTGTGCTTATATCTATATTCATGGTAATCGTATGTGGTGGGGGTAGATATGGGGATTCTTTAGGATTTCGTGCACCCTAAAAATTAAGTGTCTTAGGAAGAGGTGAATTGGCATTTGTGGTGATTGCAACACGTACGGTGCAACACGTACGGTGCAACACGTACGGTGCAACACGTACGGTACATATTGAGAGCGACAAAACAGGCCACAATTTGAGCAACCTTAGCAGCGTTTCCAGATGGAAAACAAGTACTGATAATTTATATTCCCGATATGAAGTATTGATAAATGAAGGTACCACGAATTCAGCCACATCGTCTGCCAGACCATGGGAGAAACACAAATTGAAGAAATACCACACGAACATTAAATTTGAGCGAACATGTCATCGGACGTGCAGAGTGCGTGCATGGGTGCGTGCATGCGTGCGTGCATGCGTGCGTGCATGGGTGCGTGCATGGGTGCGTGCATGGGTGCGTGCATGCGTGCGTACGTGCGACTTCCAGAAGGCCACTACGTTGAAAAATTAAAATATTCACAATTAATTATTTTGACAAAGATAAACTGTCCACCTTTGTGTCTTCTCGTGTTCTCTAAGGATATAACTTCATACTAAGTCGCACTAGCCCTGTCGTCGTGTCCTCCTGTCGCAGGTGGGCGTGTCTCCCACACGGCCCGTGAGGTCGTTCTGCCCAAGGTGCCGGATGACGCTTGTGCCAGGTTCTGGCATATGTCAACCAACAGACGCCTGTGTGCCGGCTACAACCTCACACACAAGGGCATCTGTCCTGTAAGTACGCTCGCTGTCCGACGTCATCAATGTGTCGTTGACAATGAACCAATTTGACCCAACAGTATGCGGAGCAACAGCATTTCATTAACCACAACAGTATGCAGATATACACAACAGTATGCAGATATACACAACAGTATGCAAATATACTGTTATATTTTGTGCATGTCACGTAAGTCACGTTAAGTAAATTTACAACTAAAGATCACAGTCATTTCCAAATCACTTGTACATTATATGTGTGCCATTTCTGTGCTGTTCTGTGTAACTTTACTGTGCTCTGATAATTGTTCGAAGTCACACTGTGTAGATATACAGTGGACTATTGCTAGGAATTTGGAACTGTTTCATATATCCGATGTTCCCTATATCCGGGTACATAGAAACAGTAGAGGCCAGAACGAGGTATTCTGGTTTGTTCCATTGATGCGAATGTTCCTTACATCGGGTGTCCTTGTAGCAGGAGGCCCCTGTGTATTATAACATTATATGCGACCTTGCTAATTGTTAGCTACATAAAGCAAGCCGAATTATCGGAATCGCTTTATTATTATTATTATTATTAATGGGTTTAAAATTAATATTATATTTCAACTCGAATATCATATTTACTGTGTGGTTAATTTGAAAACATAAAAAACACAAGAAACATCAACAGTGTCGACGTGCTGTGGTAGGTAATGTGACGGAACGCTGACAAACTTACTACATTCATTACATTGTACATGACCACGGCCCAACACGATCATCTCGTTATCCATTGTCAGGGCGACAGTGGTGGCCCCCTGGTGTGCAAGCGTGGAGACACTTGGGTGCAGGTAGGAATAGCGTCGTTCACGAGCCTCAACACCCCCGGCGACGTCCCAGGGGCGTTCACCCGCGTGTCTCCCTACGTCGAGTGGATCCGGAACACGATCCGCAGACACTAAACGTGCGTGGGCAGAACAGATGTACTACTGTGGCGCCCTCTATATACTGTCGTCGTGTAGCGTCGGACTAAACAAAGTAATAAAACATATTTCCTCAATTTTGATCTGACTTTTTAGTTGTGTGCACGCACGCACACGCGCGCACACGCTCGCATGTGTGACCACACCTTTGCTTCCAAGATGTTCGTTCAAAAACGATATCTGGAATTACGTAATGTCCCACTTGGCACTCGGACATCTGTTGTCATGGACACACCAAGCTGGCGGGCCATAGTTCACACTGACCGTCACATTGACAATGACAAACCTCTCACAAAAGCAAAAATACAGTACGGCGCTTACTGCGCCAGAAACAAGAATCGGTAGAAGCCATTGTCTGCTGATACAGAAGTCGGCCACATAGATGTTGGTGTGTGTGTGCGTGCATGCGTGCGTGCGTGCGTGCGTGCGTGCGTGCGTGCGTGTATGTATGTATGTATGTATGTATGTATGTACGCACGCACGCACGCACGCACGTATGTATGTAACCACGGCGCCCCCAGTCCCAGCCAGGCTGTCCGGAAAGAGCTCGTTACCGTAACCTGAGTAAGGTGTTATAGAGCGTATTGTCTGAGGTGAAGTAATTGCATTAGTGCACTGTTGGATGATTATTATACAGTCGTAAGTTATTCATTAGACGTCGTTCAAAGCCGATTGTCACGAAAAAAACGTCGCAACTACCGTAATTAGTTATGTTTGTCTGCTTTTTTCACGCAACAAAAAGAAATTCCGTCTGTAGAGAGTTCAAAGTAACTTGCTGCGTGCGGTAACTAGTCGGCTACAACTGCTGTTGTGTCCACTGGTTAGTCGGTTTCAAGATATCCAATACGGTTGCATTGACTCTATTTGTCATTTATGTCAATTGTTACTGTATAAGACGGTCCTACAGAAGTAGTCCAGTCTAACGTACACAGTGTACACGTAGACTGGCCGGAATCGTTGGCTGGCGTTGGGCAGACAATGACAGGAGTGACAGATACGCATGCCACACGCTTCAAAGTGTACCGTAATGGCGACACCCGCTTCACCGGGAAAGCAATTGTGCTGGACCGGGCGAAGACCCGACGCTGGGAACCGTTTCTCCAGGAGGTGACGAACAGTGTCGGGTCGGCTGAGGTCGTCCGCAACATCCACACTCCAACCCACGGCAGGAAGATCGAGTCCCTGGACGGGTTACAGCAGGATGAACAGTATGTGGCCGTGGGCAGCGGCAGCTTCAAGAAGCTGGGGTGAGTGGACGTTGTTCCTTCTGCCATTTTGATTGCAAGCATGTAGTTCAGAACAGCCTCAAGACATGGTGTCTGCAACCAACACTCCTTCGAGGTCACGTTTCAATCCCACCTCTTAATTAAAAAGCACCTACCCCTCACCTCCCTTCCCACTAACCCTCATCTCCCTTCCCATTACCCCTATCTCCTTTCTCACGAGCCCCCACCTCCCTTCCCACTACCCTTCACCTCCCTTCCCACTACCCCCATCTCCCTTCCCACTACACCTCACCTCCCTTCCCAATAGCCTTCACCTCCCTTCCCACTACCCCCATCTCCCTTCCCACAACCCCTCACCTCCCTTCCCATATCCCCATGTATCCCACCAATCCTTCAGGCGCACTACTACATTTCTTCTCCCTTTCTTGCTGCAAAAGTAAAAAAAAACGACAACTTGTTGAGCAGATCGTCAGTTGGAATAGTATGAAGATTAAATGTCTACAAACCTTCGGCGACGGGCACGTCTTCTATATCGACATATCTTTATGCCCATGAAACGTCCGCCATACATTGTCGCAATGATACAGTTACGGTTCTAATATACCGCAATATTGTCCTGTAAGACGAATCTTAGCGCGTATTGATCCTCAACTATTTATTTGCACCATTCAAGGCCCATCAAGGCGAATCAAGTCTAATAACTTCACCATGATGGAGCCCATAAAAAAGCGTATCAGCATTCTTTAAAATCAACAAACAACTGGTTAACTGGTTAACATTTCCTATGCCCATTTAATATGTTAATTATTCCCACGAAAAGCAATTCAAATAAGCAAATACATGCTAACGTGTATGTGTGCACGTTCTCCGTGTTATCGAATTTCAGCTTTATGATTTTCTTGTCCCAGTTACGCTGCTAACAATAAGAACGTCTTGTTAACACAAGACGCTGCTAACAATAAGAACGTCTTGTTACCACAAGACGTTCTTATTGTTAGCAGACGCTGCTAACAACACGAACGTCTTGTTAACACGAGACGCTGCTAACAACACGAACGTCTTGTTAACACGAGACGCTGCTAACAATACGAACGTCTTTTTAACACAAGACGCTGCTAACAACACGAACGTCTTGTTAACACAAGACGCTGCTAACAACACGAAAGTCTTGTTAACACGAGACGCTGCTAACAATACGAACGTCTTACTAACACAAGACCAAATCTTGTGTTCGCGTGCCAAGCCAATTGTGTGTTGAATGGTTATCCGAAATCTATGCTCATAGCAGTACAACAGCCGACATATACAAACATTGTCGGCCGGCTCTCTGAATGATGCTAGCAATTATACCTCTGTATATACGATTATTCAAGTGTTACCTGCCGATTAGCGGTTTTAACCGGTTAACCCAACTTAGTTCATGTATTAGGGTAGTGACTCATGTTACTTAAAGGTGCACCAAACCTTTCATTATTATATTATATTATTATTATTACTAGCAAAATTGCCTGTCCCCAGGACGGGATAACTTGGTAGTTCATACATGACAGTCATGATAGCAATGTTTACCAAATAGGTCATCGCTTTTATGAATATGGCTAGACGCTAGTATTCGCCACGTGCTTTCTACTATAGTTAATATAAACCGCCCAGATGGCGCTACGTACTCTCAAACGGTTTACGTACTCTACGTACTCTCAAACGGTTTACGTACTCTACGTACTCTCAAACGGTTTACGTACTCTACGTACTCTCAAACGGTTTACGTACTCTACGTACTCTCAAACGGTTTACGTACTCTACGTACTCTCAAACGGTTTACGTACTCTACGTACTCTCAAACGGTTTACGTACTCTACGTACTCTCAAACGGTTTACGTACTCTACGTACTCTCAAACGGTTTACGTACTCTACGTACTCTCAAACGGTTTACGTACTCTACGTACTCTCAAACGGTTTACGTACTCTACGTACTCTCAAACGGTTTACGTACTCTACGTACTCTCAAACGGTTTACGTACTCTACGTACTCTCAAACGGTTTACGTACTCTACGTACTCTCAAACGGTTTACGTACTCTACGTACTCTCAAACGGTTTACGTACTCTACGTACTCTCAAACGGTTTACGTACCGAAGTATTCGCCACTCGCGTGTGTGGTTTCTGCGATTGTTGGAAGTTCACGTTTTACGTAGCGAACATTTGATTTAATATAAAACCACTAAGAACCCTTGATATACGTGGTCGAAAACAACAAAGGCATTACGTTTCATTCGTGGGGTCGTAGATTAATCCCTGAAAGTTTGGCGCCCGAGGTGCAACCCGTCTAGGAGGAAAATGTGAACATATCCACATGCAAACATACATACATACATACATACATACATACATACATACATACATACATACATACATACATACATACATACATACATACATACATACATACATACGCTATCTCGATTATAGTAGTTAGTGCTGCGTCTTCTTGTTTTCAACGGAAGACATAGACAGCACGCATGACTCTGGGTACCCAGAGACGCCGTGAAGCTCACGTATCTACACCAATGTGTACCGCATACTGTCAGCTAATTATAATTACATCAAAGGCATGCCACAGAGGTAGGCTATATAATTGTAATAAATAGTCTTACAATTTATTATTCTAACCAGCTGATGTTACACCTACGAGTATTCTATAACTACCCTATAACTCCTTGCAATGACAACGATAAGACCCTATAACTCCTTGCAAAGACAACGATAAGACCCTATAACTCCTTGCAAAGACAACGATAAGACCCTATAACTCCTTGCAATGACAATGATAAGACCCTATGACTCCTTGCAATGACAACGATAAGACCCTATGACTCCTTGCAATGACAATGATAAGACCCTATGACTCCTTGCAATGACAATGATAAGACCCTATGACTCCTTGCAATGACAATGATAAGACCCTATGACTCTTTGCAATGACAATGATAAGACCCTATGACTCCTTGCAATGACAATGATAAGACCCTATAACTCCTTGCAATGACAACGATAAGACCCTATAACTCCTTGCAATGACAATGATAAGACCCTATAACTCCTTGCAATGACAATGATAAGACCCTATAACTCCTTGCAAAGACAACGATAAGACCCTATAATTCCTTGCAATGACAATGATACTGATATCTTCGTGCCACAAACATTATGAACAACTGCGCGTCTCACGAAAGGTTCGGTTGACGTTTGACGTAGATCACGTTTGACGTAGATCACGTTTGACGTAGATCACGTTTGACGTAGATCACGTTTGACGTAGATCACGCAACAACGGTTGAAACACACGTAGTGTTGTTAACAACTGCGTGTAGCTATTGTTAACAACTGCGTGTAGCTATTGTTAACAACTGCGTGTAGCTATTGTTAACAACTGCGTGTAGTGTTGTTAACAATTGCGTGTAGCTATTGTTATCAACTGCGTGTAGCTATTGTTAACAACTGCGTGTAGTGTTGTTAACAACTGCGTGTAGCTATTGTTAACAACTGCGTGTAGCTATTGTTCTGAGTTACGTAGTTTACGTCAAACTTCCACCTTAATAATAATAATAATTAATTTCTATATCGCCTATATCCTTAGGAACCTGAGTTCAGAGGCGCAACAAAACATAATCATTAAGCATAATCGTGAACAGGAATCACCGAAGATTTATGGTGGAAATGCTATTTGGAATAAATATGTCTTGAGTTTTTTTCGGAAGATAGCTATAGTTTAAAATGTTTTCAAATTGATGGGGAGTTCATTCCAGGCCCTAGGCGCAGCGACAGAGAAATCACGTTTGCCTATATTTTGTTTTAAGCACAATAAGTTATTGTGAAATTGATTATCTGAGCTGCCTATGGATATTTGAAAGATGCAGGAAACTAGCCAAGTAGGGTGGCTGTTGTGTAGATAGAGCACGATATGTTTAAAGCTGGTTCGATAAGTAACAGGAAGCCATTCTAACTGTTTAAGTAGTGGTAGTGATGGTGACAACCGAGGCGCGCTGAGAACCACACGTTCCAGACAATGTTGTACTCGTTGGAGTTTAGCCAAGTTTCTTTTAGCAATGCTATTTAGTAGCGAATTACAATAGTCAAAGCAGCTACTAATTAGTGCTGTTGATATCGTTTTAGCAGTAGATATTCGAAGGAGATGACGTATGTGATAGAAACAGGATGTACATACTTGAGAAATGAGCTGACGAAAGTGGAAGTCACTGTCAACAGTAACTGGTTCCTTCGACTTAATACCCCACCCCACGGGCGAATTTTGCTTTTGTTTAAATATACGAATCATCACCATGGGCCCTCGGGCAAACCTACAAAATTACAGCCCCATACATGCGAAACTGACGGAGATACGAGGGAACAGACAGACAGACATACAGACAGACATAGTAATAAACTACTGTACTATGTAGATGTGGAGTTAAAATAGTGTACTGTATTTCTTTTACAATTTAATTTTGCTTGCTTTCTCTTTCACAGCTACCGTGACCTGGAGGCAAACGCAATACCAAACAGGGATCCGAAGCCAAGAAATGTTGAAGTAAGTTGGAATAATTCTTTTAATGTCTTTATTATCCAACTGTATTGCAATATCGGCATGAAAACTATGCGAATACCGTGTTACGTAAGTTTTACGTGTTACGTAAGTTTTACGTGTTACGTGTTACGTGAGTTTTACGTGTTACGTGTTACGTGAGTTTTACGTGTTACGTGTTACGTGAGTTTTACGTGTTACGTGTTACGTGAGTTTTACGTGTTACGTGTTACGTGAGTGTCTGCACCGGTCCTCGGTTAGCACAGATGAATGATCTGAGACCATTTGGAATGTTTCGCCAGACGCCACATGTGTACAAATCACTGTAGTCCAGCTGTAGCGGTCCGATTTAATATGTGTATACGGTCTGATTTAATATGTGTATACGGTCTGATTTAATATGTGTATACGGTCTGATTGCAGGTGAGGCCGGTCACTCACAGCGCTATTCGATGTCCCGGCCGCATTAGTTCGGTTCAGACGGAAGTCGTCATTATCAAGTAAGTTGCCTGAACTTGCACCGGATATGTTATATATCTGGGAACATATGTTATATATCTGGGAAAATATGCTAATAGTCAAATACTCATAGTCAAAAGTGAATACAAATACTATGTTCGTGTCATTGATATAAATGCGGCATGAGTACATGAGTACATGAGTACATAAGTACATGAGTACATGAGTACATGAGTACATGAGTACATGAGTAACTTTAGTTTAGCATAAAATGCACGTGATATGGTTGGTTTGTTAAATAGTTGGTTTGGTAAATAGTTGGTCGGTTGGTCGGCTGGCTGGCTGGCCGGCCGGCTGGCTGGCCGGCTGGCTGGTTGGTATGCATATTCTTTATGACCTGCTCCGTTTCTCTGCTGTTGTAGCGTATACGCCAGGGGTCGGCAACCTGCGGCCCGCGGGCCAACTGCGGCCCGCGTAGCTATTTCATGCGGCCCGCGGACTGACAACGATATTATGCCAAATGCGGCCCGCCGCTGCCACATTGGTATACAAAATAACATGTCCACGTGATGAACATAATAAAAATTCACTTTTGCGTATGCAGACATGAAAGTATGCAGCGCGGCCCTCCTAAGGAACACACCATTAAACAACTTTAGCTTGTATTAAATGTGTTCACACTGTGGACAGATATGTGCGTTACCCATTGGAAAACTATTTTCAGTAAATAAACAACCTAACTAAGTTGCATTTGAAAAATAGTAAATATCCCAAAAAGCATCCTTGGGGCAAGACGGTCCTCTATCTGGGGTAACACGGTCTATAACCCCCTCCCCGTGGTTTTTACTTATACAGTCGCGCCTCGTTATTACGCGGATTCGGATATAACGCGGTCGGTCGTGGACCCCGAATTTGGGCCTGCTTAAACCTACTTAGAATTACTTTGACAATTCTCAAGAAACATTAGGCGAACAATGTCAGTGAATGAGTATCAACGTGTTGTTTGTTTTGCGTTACCGCCGACATCAATCGCTGTCGCTCGCTTCGCTTCGATGGTTTGTAAATTGCAATCGAGATTCACAAATACGCCTCGCGTAAGAATTAGATAAACAGTATTAAATGCATTTAGTATGCAATGCCAACATAACACTTGGGTGAAATGACATGTTTCCATTACATCGTAAATTTAATCGTTTTCGCGACGCGAAACCAACATGTCAAATTCCTAACCCAAGGCTCTACCGGTGCGTGAAAATACGAATTCGTCATTCGCACATGAAGTGATGAATCGATGTTAAGTGGTGCGTAATAAATTTATGCTTCGGTCGAGATCAGTTGAAAGACGAAGTGAAACAATTATTAATTCTACCTATTGTCATTTTCTGTTTTTTATCAGCTTACTTACTACGTTTGTCAAATCATAATTTATACGTTTTCGGCTGCTCAGATCCAGGTTATTATTTTCGATTCGTAGGCCTATTGGTCCAGTACATCATCATCGTAGTAGATCTGTTCCATAACGGTTTACGTACGTGTTTTATTCAGTTCAAGAGTCAAAAGTGTGTGACATTTAAAAATAATACACGTTGATGCTAGTATACTCGTTTAATAAGTTCCATAAACTGCATGTTGGCGTATAAGACAGTGCTACAAGCACACGGAGCTTCGACAGCGTTATTGGGATTGGTGCAGGGGGCAGCGATCGCTGTTGTTTAGTAGCTCCCTGGTGGCGGATATGAGAACACCTAACGCGCCTCGCGTACAGCGCGGTCCGAAGTCGTGGACCCCGACTACCGCGTTATAACGAGGCTCGACTGTATGAACGAACTATTGCCTGAAATTAAAATGTATATTATATACAAATGGTATGATAGTAATATATCAGGCCATTATGTTTGTTAAATTTAAATGGGAGTTAACATATAATACATACCTTGCAATCCATACATAATCTAATATTGGTTTTGTGATATTCCATCATAATTACAGCCTACGGGCTAGCAGAACGTAAATTATGCAATGTTCGTATTATAGTCGATGTATTAAACATAATTGGTCATGTGTAATAAATTTGACAAAGTGTAACCATGTGCGTGTGGGATAAGACATAGGGACCGTCTTGCCCCATATGCATGGGGACTGTCTTGCCCCAGAGACGTGTGTCTTAATAAGATGTGTACAAAGTACAACATACTATTCCACATTTTGTATTGTTTGATCTGTCAACGGATTAATAATATTATCTTGTCACCAATTAAGTCCATGATTCATGATTCACACCGTTGTATGGTGAGTTTCATCATTTTACTATTGGCAAAATATTAGATCAATGCATATAATAGTGCATATAAAAGTTTTAAAACACACTGATTTAATTACGTCTGTCTCATGTTGCTGAACTTTCGGGCGGGTATCAGATAGAATTAGCTTCATTTTGCACCAGATTTGGAACGTTCAGATTTATATATTTTGAGTACATGGTGGAGGCCGTTTTACCCCCAGGGACCGTGTTGCCCCTGGTTACCCCGGTACCTTATTTGTGTTTGAGTGATAATGTACTGTTTTAACTAACGTTCGTCGCCTGCCAGCGAAATGGCGAACGGAGTTGTACGCTGATGGAAAAGGTTCTAGACTAAGGAGGTGCCAAGCAAAGCTCTTCAGGGCACACTCCATCATCCAACGGGAAAGCCCGTGTGGCAAGTCGATGAAAATGCAGAACGTAATAAGGGTCGCCGTGAAGACTAAACTGTGTTCGCTCTCGCTGTCTAAACAGTTCCAGCAGCGCGATATGAAGAACTCCTGTAGTACACCAAAGTGAGCTGAGGCGCGCAGGAACAAGTCTGCAGCCAGGTGTGGGCCACTTGGTGGCGCAGCAACATCACCAGCAACAGGCCTCAGTGTCACACGGGTCAACATGGCATCAGCGGCATGCCAATAACACGTAACCTGAATAATGTGTTTTTGAATAATCCAACTGTTGTTCAAAATGTTTGACGATAATAATAACTCATATTCGTGGACGTGCTATTTACAACAGTGGTCAATACAATTGCTAGACACAAGGTATATAATTGCATTGTGCCAATTACCACGAGTGTGCGTGCGTGCGTGCGTGCGTGCGTGCGTTCGTGCGTGCGTGCGTGGCCCGCTAACCTATTCAAAGTCACTTATTTGGCCCTCCATTCAAAAAGGTTGCCGACCCCTGGTATACGCCAACGGCCTTCAGTTCGACCCACCAGACCGCATCCTACTGAAGGTGTGGATGCTTCAGAACTGGCCCGTCGTGCTCCTCCCCCAGCTCCTCCCTCAGCTCCTCCATTATTCGCTTGTCTACTCTTTTCACTCCCGCAATTCTTTTCATCCAGTTATTTTCGCAAACTTGTAGTTTCTCGTTGTTTTTCCGTCATCGCCATAGTCTCGTGGTCATAGGCCGTATAGGTAGGTTATACAGGTAGGCTGCTGTTATACATGAGCTAAGCACCTTTCCTTTTAGTTTCCGAGATGTATGTTTATCTTCCATCACGCTTTCCACTTTCCTCCGCGCATTCGCCCAAACTTCAGGGGCTATGACAGGGGTCACAACCTCCCATATCCCACCTATTTTTGGGGTCAACCTCCCAACTCCACCTGTATGCAGGACCAATATCCCATCATTTTTGAGTCCACCTCCAGCCTCCCTCCAAACCCACCTCTTACCATTTGTTTAGACCAACTTCCCGCCAATCCCACCTCTCATCATTTTTGAGACAACCTCCCACCAATAGGGCTAACCGATCACCTCCCCTTCCCCCAGCTTGTATTCTGCGAATGTTTGCCTCCGTGCTGCTGTCCCGCAAACCGCTCCACCCAACAAAGCTGTCTCTTTGGTTCAGTTTCTTCCCTTACAGTCTTATATCTAGATATTTGTTCTGCTGCTGACCCAAAGCACCTTCGTCTTCTCTAGACTTACTCTCAGTCCATCTCTGCCAAATATCTCCTTCCGTTCTTGAAGGTCTGCATCTTCTTCTATTTAATGACCACTTTCGTTTAGTTAAAGATTTTATAATTTTTGGGGTAATCTTTGGCAGCAGGAAAGAGAGAAGAAATGAGGTAGTGCGATTTAGTGGGGTTAGGGAATATAGAAAGGGAGGGAAGAGGATGGGAGGGGTGTTTATAGAATTCAGATGTGGCGTTGGAGCCTGGACTCAAGAGTCCAGCCTTGTGGCAGACTATTCCACTCAGCTATTGTGCATGGGAAAAAATGACACCTTCCTGTACTGCGTACGGTGGTAGAGAAGGTCATACCCGAGGTCATCGGGTTTGTGGACCGGATAGTGTGGGGAGGTACAGCGAGTTAATTGAGATGGTTCCTGCGTTATATTTATATAGCATACTGAGGCGTGCTTTCTTTCTACGGGATTGCCAGTTTAGTGGACGGAGGAAGTGTGATGGTGTCTGTTGGTGACCCAACGTGCTGCTGTCCTCTGGATCTTCAGTTACATCTTTGGTGGTGTGGGGATCCCAGACTGAGCTGGTGTATTCCAGGACAGGTCTTACCAGGGCTTTGTTTGCTGTTTCTTTGATTTTCGCAATGTGATGTCCTGTCTAAGAAAAGCTAGGGCCTTGTTTGTTGTGTCATTGATGTGAGAGCTCCACATGTTGTCGCTTGTCATAGTGGTGATGCCCAGGTAGTTCGCATTGTTAATGTTTGACATGAATCTTTTGCTGTCCGACGTTTACGCGTAGCACTCAGGACGGAACACTTATGTGGGTGGAAGGACGTGGACCACTGCTCCAGGTCCCTCTGCAGTTTATTTTGACCTGTTTTTGTCTTTATTGGGCGACTGTGTCATCTGCAAACATGAACAGTTTTGATGTTATACCGTCATGGAGGTCATTAATATAAAAGGGCAGGTCCAAGTACTGAGCCTTGGGGGACTCCGAGTCGACCGACGTGAAGGTCGACTCGCTACCTTTGACCACCACCGCTTGTACTCTGCACTCAGTATCCGCTACTCCCGCCAGGTCGTCTGCCTACAGCAACTTGCGAACAATGTCGTTCGTACACGTTGTCCTGCTGAGCTTAAGGCACTCCCGTCTCAGGCCGACGTCCACCCTGAATTCCTCCAATATTCCCGGTCCGCACAATACTCTACCTTTTGTCTCTTTGTGTGTGTCTTCGACCGTCCTCACCTCCGCCTATGGGACACCCATCCACCTCAACGAGGTCATGACCATCTCTGGCGGAACCGTGCGATCAGTTTCATACGCTTTTTCCAGGACTATGATCCCACAGCCACAGTTTCCATGTTGTCCTGATCCCACAGCCACAGTGTCCATGTTGTCCTGATCCCACAGCTACAGTTTCCATGTTGTCCTGATCCCACAGCCACAGTGTCCATGTTGTCCTGATCCCACAGCTACAGTGTCCATGTTGTCCTGATCCCACAGCCACAGTGTCCATGTTGTCCTGATCCCACAGCCACAGTGTCCATGTTGTCCTGATCCCACAGCCACAGTGTCCATGTTGTCCTGATCCCACAGCCACAGTGTCCATGTTGTCCTGATCCCACAGCCACAGTGTCCATGTTGTCCTGATCCCACAGCTACAGTTTCCATGTTGTCCTGATCCCACAGCTACAGTTTCCATGTTGTCCTGCATAATATCAGTCGTTTTCAGTTAAATGGGTGCCATAAAGTGTGGCAAGTACTTCATTTATTATGTATTCATACATAACAGTCATATTAGCTCCATATCTCGACACAACGATGAGCATCACTATCAAAAGGGGTATAATCTTGAAATAACTAATATCATATAAGATGTAACAATATACACACAGGAAAGCAAATCATTGAAGTTTGTACAGAAAGTAATTGCTAGCATCGCTACATTTCAGACATTAGCATATTTGTTTTCACTGGCTCAAGATTTAAATGTTAAGAGCTCTGGCTACAAATATACATACATACATACATATGCATTCAGAATATACATATATGTGTAAAAAACACAATAGTATATTATTATTTACCATTTTGTGCATCAACATACAAATGTAAAAAAAAAATGCATTTTACTAGGTAATAGTAATATATAACAATAATGCCACTTTCCATGGTTATAATTATTGATTTTACCTAGCCACAGTACAAAATTTATATAAACACTTCATTGGTTTTCAATCGCATGAGCTTGACTCCCAGTGGTGAAATGTATGTCAGTGCCTACATATTTTTCCATAAACTGTTCCACCTTAGAGGAACAAAATGTTCCTTTAGTATAAACTACTGTATTATCAAGGCAACACATGTACAAGACTTACTTTTGTATCTAATTTATGTAAATAAAGATCCCTACAACTGTCACCACGTATCAAGCATTATATCTTTTTAACATCCTGGTCACTTAATCATGGTTACGTAGTCGAAAACTACTTAACAAGGCTCCTCCCTGAATTCGTGAAATTACCTAAGCAGGAAGCAGTGATTCCTAATTCATAACTTCATTATTACCTACAATGTCTAAGCCCATCATCAGTAATTGTATGAAGCCCTATTTCACAATTGTTTCCACAAAGTCATTGAAGTCTACTGACCAAGCACCATTCGAGAGAGCATCATTCAAGAATGTTTCACATTAAGTAAATTTAACATTTACAATGCAGCAAAGCAAGCCAGACGACATTCCTGATAGCACAACTATGCAAACATCTGTCTTTAGAAAGATTAGTTACCCTGGTAAGCACAGTTATGCAATTTTATTTACACATATCTGGCTGTTCGGAAAAAAAACTGCATATCCCTTTATAAAAAATGACTGTAAGGTAAACTTCACTGCACTAAAGAAACCACTATCAATAAAGGTTTATTTATGGTGTTTGTGATGGAATTATTGCCATTATGTCAACAATATCATCCTCTAACTTCCCTGAAGACATTTCATATTAACAAATCTTGCTTTAGAATGTTAGTTTTGCCCTGCTGTGTGGGAACCTCCCCACTAGATGTCTCATGTCATTTTCTCCGATTCAAAGCACTTTCAAGGGTGATTATTTCTGCACAAGACAGGATCAAACGATATGTATTTATATCTTAAGCACGACACATGCAGACCTTGATCAGAGTAAGACTTGAAATTAGAATAAAATGTCTCGAGGGTTGGAAGACGACCAAACTGTGCATGTTTATGTCTAAAGGGTTAGTAGACGACCAAACTGTGCACGTTTATGTCTTAAGGGTTGGTAGATGACTGTGCATGTTTATGTCTTAAGGGTTGGTAGACGACCAAACTGTGCATGCTTATGTCTTAAGGGTTGGTAGATGACCAAACTGTGCACGTTTATGTCTTAAGGGTTGGTAGATGACCAAACTGTGCATGTTTATGTCTAAAGGGTTGGTAGACGACCAAACTGTGCATGTTTATGTCTAAAGGGTTGGTAGACGACCAAACTGTGCACGTTTATGTCTTAAGGGTTGGAAGACGACCAAACTGTGCACGTTTATGTCTTAAGGGTTGGTAGATGACTGTGCACGTTTATGTCTTAAGGGTTGGTAGACGACCAAACTGTGCATGCTTATGTCTTAAGGGTTGGTAGATGACCAAACTGTGCACGTTTATGTCTTAAGGGTTGGTAGATGACCAAGCTGTGCATGTTTATGTCTAAAGGGTTGGTAGACGACCAAACTGTGCACGTTTATGTCTTAAGGGTTGGAAGACGACCAAACTGTGCATGTTTATGTCTAAAGGGTTGGTAGACGACCAAACTGTGCACGTTTATGTCTTAAGGGTTGGTAGATGACCAAACTGTGCATGTTTATGTCTTAAGGGTTGGTAGACGACCAAACTGTGCATGCTTATGTCTTAAGGGTTGGTAGATGACCAAACTGTGCACGTTTATGTCTTAAGGGTTGGTAGATGACCAAACTGTGCATGTTTATGTCTAAAGGGTTGGTAGACGACCAAACTGTGCACGTTTATGTCTTAAGGGTTGGAAGACGACCAAACTGTGCATGTTTATGTCTAAAGGGTTGGTAGACGACCAAACTGTGCACGTTTATGTCTTAAGGGTTGGTAGATGACTGTGCACGTTTATGTCTTAAGGGTTGGTAGACGACCAAACTGTGCATGCTTATGTCTTAAGGGTTGGTAGATGACCAAACTGTGCACGTTTATGTCTTAAGGGTTGGTAGATGACCAAGCTGTGCATGTTTATGTCTAAAGGGTTGGTAGACGACCAAACTGTGCACGTTTATGTCTTAAGGGTTGGAAGACGACCAAACTGTGCATGTTTATGTCTAAAGGGTTGGTAGACGACCAAACTGTGCACGTTTATGTCTTAAGGGTTGGTAGATGACCAAACTGTGCATGTTTATGTCTTAAGGGTTGGTAGATGACCAAACTGTGCATGTTTATGTCTAAAGGGTTGGTAGACGACCAAACTGTGCACGTTTGTCTTAAGGGTTGGTAGATGACCAAACTGTGCATGTTTATGTCTTAAGGGTTGGTAGATGACCAAACTGTGCATGCTTATGTCTTAAGGGTTGGAAGACGACCAAACTGTGCACGTTTATGTCTTAAGGGTTGGTAGATGACCAAACTGTGCATGTTTATGTCTTAAGGGTTGGTAGATGACCAAACTGTGCATGTTTATGTCTAAAGGGTTGGTAGACGACCAAACTGTGCACGTTTGTCTTAAGGGTTGGAAGACAACCAAACTGTGCATGTTTATGTCTAAAGGGTTGGTAGACGACCAAACTGTGCACGTTTATGTCTTAAGGGTTGGTAGATGACCAAACTGTGCATGTTTATGTCTTAAGGGTTGGTAGATGACCAAACTGTGCATGCTTATGTCTTAAGGGTTGGAAGACGACCATACTGTGCACGTTTATGTCTTAAGGGTTGGTAGATGACTGTGCATGTTTATGCCACTAGATCCACCCCAGACACCTCCACTATTTTACTGAGCAAATGTTACTCCCAGTATATCTGCAGTGGTAACTATGAAGTGCGGTTTGGAGTGCCACCTAACATTCCCTCAAGGATGGGTTCTTCATCACTGTCCTCAGTAGAGTCGGAAGCCTGAAGCAGACCATCCTTCTTCTGCTGTCGGTAGATGCGGGCCTTGTTCACAGGTGGCCCTGAAATAAAAATGTATTCATTTTTCAATTGTATCCCCTTGAAAGGTCTTCTGCAGTGGATCATGAGAGACGGAGACCACAGCAGGTTGTATATTTACCCCCGTGTGGGATCTTCTGCTCCCTCCAGCATACACCCCAGATAAAAGGGACCAACAGCTTTTAATGTCTCTTCCAAGACACAGGCAAAGTGAGGTGAAAAAAATTGCCCAAGTTTCAAAATGGCGGCAGATGGACTTGACCCCGGACTCCTTGACCGACTCCTTGACCGACTCCTATATTTGCCAATATGATATGGATATGTTGTTTGCGTCCAAACTCAACTTATGCAACATATTTTGGCCTTTGTTCACTAAACTAAACTAGCCCTCTTTCTGGCAAAATAAAACGTTTGTTTGAGACGGCGTTGGGTCTGTGTATTCTGGTCTCCCTTAATACAACACTTGTAGTCTAAGTTACCCTGATTTCATAGAACTGCACATGCGCTTAACAGTCGCGCTGGTTAACATGTCAGCCATCGGTCAGAGTAATGACAAGAATCTCCCACTTCTAGGACACATTCCAAGTAAACCATTGGCGTGATATTCTTGATTTTAGTTGCTCTTCTAGGTACATAGCCCCAAAACCATGACTTTTGTTACGCCTTAACCATTTTAGTACTACAGGCCTCATCTGCTGTGACCACTGAATACTGCATTCCCAGTGAATAAGCAAGAAAGTCAACTGCATCACTTCAAGTCAAGATTTCAGCAACAAAAATGCATTTTATGAATAGGAATATTATATATATATTCTGAAAGTACGATAATCAGCGAGTAAAATGGACGATATCATTTTACATTTCGTTGTCATGGTAATCAGCAATCCAAGATGGTCACCACGATTTCAACGTTTTTGCAGTTGCTGAACGCAGTTGTATGCCAGTGTACATATTTAATGTAAACTACTCATGTTGATCATGCTACAGGAGTGTACTATGATATAAAATACAATATCAAGTACATTTGTGGAGTATAAGAAAGTGAAAAACAAGTTATTTATCTGTATTTTATACAAATATGACAGAAGTGTTTATTTGTGTATTTGCTAACACATCCATTGCTACTGGACCAATTCCAATCAAACTTTTCATGTTGACGGATTCACAGGCACCTTTTCCCTCTTACAAAAATCAAACTCCGACAACGACGCATCATCCAGCATTTATAGTACAGTGCACAGCTCATCCTCAGGGTTTACACCATCACTTTCATCATCACTGACATCCAAGTAGCGATCGAAAATACTCCCACAGTCAGTGTCCATTTTGCCTCTGACTCGGTTGCTAATTCACCAACATCATCGTTGTTTCGATCGTCAACATCCGACAAAGATTCGTTGCTAAACTATCAAATAATCTGTCCAAAACATACGGCGGTAAATCGCCAGTTGAAGTAATGCTGTCTGCCATTGTGGCCATTGTAGATTTTGATAATCCAACATTAAAAACCTCGAAAATCTCAGTAAAATGATATTGAGTGATAATCAACAGTTGCCGCTACTGAATAGCTAATTCATTCGCCATGACAACCATATATAACAAGTGGCTCCTCGTAGTGGATAATTGGTCATACTATAGAGTCACATACCACGCGGCTGGAAATTCGGGTCGTACTGAAATGGTTACTATTTCACCTCAGATAAAATCTTTTATCTTCCTGGCTTCTAGAACATAAATGAAAACATCTTTTCGACAACCATCCCAGGATGCCTTACATTAACCCATTGGACCCCACGCGTCCGAAAGCGTCCGACCTTGTTTTCCCCACGGCGCCCGGAAGCGTCCGCTGGGGAAAAAGGCTGTGGAGGTGGCGTCATCGGGTGGATTGATATGAAACTAAAACTAGCGGAATTCTACATATCTTAGCTATGAATTGTGGGTAAAATTAACATATGGTTGTATTGAAAGTTTCGAAGATAATCGCGTTTTAAGTCGAGCACTGGTGGGCTTTAAACATGGCCGTTTCTCGTAGAACAGATACGTTCATTGCAGATGAAGTTTGCGCGATTTTAGAGATGAATCTTCGGATGAAAGTGCTTCTGAGATGGATGTGGAGGTAAGATTTATATGTGGCTCGATCTTTGACTGAGTGAGCGATAAATTGAAGATGGCGTCGGTTGGTTTTCTTCGTCCAAGAGTAGCCTGGTCACTGTCTTATTCAACTTGTCGACTGTTTCAACACTGACATTGTGTGTTTTGTGCCATTTACTCGGCTTAGATTATGTGGTTAGTTGTGCATGTTGTTATATAATGGATTATAAAGCAAATGAGTAAATAAAACAGAAAAATCTGGCCCGACAAGCATGTAAACAGTCAAGCCCTGGATGGGCGGTGCCTGGATGGGTGGTGTTGTTGCTTTGCCTTTGGACATTGTTGACAATTTTATTATATTGATGGTGTCAGTGGTCTTTGTAATTAATTATATTTATCTATATTTCAGATATTGGTCAACTTTAAAAAAAAGTAATGTAATTATTGGCTGCTTGTAAAAATTATAATTTTACATTGTTGTGATGGATATGACATGTGACAAATGCATACAACATTTTATTCTTATTCTGTTTTCATTACTGTAGCTGTTTGTTTGTTTCAGGTGGCAAGTAATAGTAGTGATGACATCCCTGATGAGAACTCCAACAACTCATTTTCATCAAAATGAGCTTATCAGTTGTGTCGCAAAAACGGAGTGAAACGGCCATCTGGACGTGCAGTTGAGACATGCTTTGGATGTCTGACATGCAATGTGCATTTGTGCAAAATTGGATTCTTTGTGCAGTATCATGCATAGGAAGAACATTTCCTTGTGTGGAGCCAGCAGTTGGTGATGTTATTGTAATAAAATATGACTATCATGTCAAACTTCACTCAATATTTGTTAAAAAAATTATTTCCGAAGTTCCACACCTCAGAATGACAACATATAACATGCTTATATACACCACAGTTACACCATTGCATAGATAATTCCATTTGCTTCAAAATAAACATAACTTGCAATTATAAGATATCAATACTTTTGAAACTACAGCTTAAAAACTAGAAGCACCCATAATTTTCAAAATCTGCCTCAGTTTCCTGGGGAAAAGCAGCACACACGTAATTCATTGTGCGGAGTCTAATGGGTTAAGACATATTTGCTATTAAAAATATGCAATTTCAGTTAGTCTGTATTGAACAACAGACTAAATGTTATTCGGGTAGCCTCTATTTGTAACCTCCCTAGATGAAGTATGTCGACAGAACTCACCGAAGTAGCTGAGAAGCACAGGAAGGAAGATGAGGCCATGAGTCGCTCCAAAGATAAGAATGCCAAGATACATGCGGAAGTAGAAGACTTTGAAGATCTGTGACTTGGAGAAAGCAAGCACCAGAATTCCCCCCAGTTTTGTCAGCGTGATGCCACTGAGGACCTGCAATCATAGCGTCATCTTTCAAAAAACATTCTTTCGTCATCAAAAATGCTATTGTTACTAACAAAGAGAAACACAACTGGGTCATTCCGTTTCAAATCAACCAATTTTCAGGAAATGTCAAAAGTTGATGTTTCAGAATTTGCTGAAATTTTAACCAATGAATAAGTAGCTATTCCTGAGCACTTTTGCAAAAGAACTAAGCATTTACGTGCAAATTGTGTCTGCAAATCCGTATAATGTGAACACTCACACAATAACTCGGGTGCTTCTAATGTGAAAAGCTACATATCTTAAATTTGCTGAATATGTAGACATATTGGTTCAGATTATAGATGCCAAATTCAAAAGTGATAGGACAAAGTACATTGATTATACCGGGTGCACAAAAATAGAAAAGAACATTAAAAAAAAAATTCCGCGAAGGATTTCAGCTGTCTGTATTTCATTGTTGTTACAGTACAATGTCCACATTGCCACCATTTATTGACTGGGATACTGACAATTACCTTGACAAGTTCAGTAAGCTTCAATTTGCTATACTTTCAGAATAATTCAGCCTTAAACTTTATAACTTTTTCTATATTTTACAAATTTCAGCACCCAAACTGAGAATGTGAGACAAGTTGCGTGATTACAATTTTTTAACTGCACATAGTCCTTTATTAGGTAAACAATATATTAAAATTTCAGGTTGGTGTTTTGTCTCATTTAATTTATATTGTAGCTGAAAGTTACTGTTCTGCCCAATGGAGTATTCTCCTAAATTTCTCCCAAATTGGCCAAACATATTCAAAATAAATGTGGTTAAAATTTAAGCAAATTCTGAGGCATCAACTTTTTGACCATTGGTTGATTAGACACAGAATGACCCAATTTTACATCAAGTTTCGTTGATGGCAATAGGTAGTCTCTTCTGATAAGCATATAGGGCCTATACCTTCTACAGGTTGCTATGTGCCTCACCTGAACAGCAATATGAGCTCCTAAGACAACAGGACATGAAATTGTAACACACATGATCACTAGGTGGCAGCACGGGACATGGCACAAAATGGTAGACTTTCTGTACGCAATTACTGTTGTATATACAACCTGCGACACAATCAGATGGCTTGCTAGATGACAGATTTCAGGGTAAACAGAAAGGGTGAAAAAATTAGAACATTAGCTGAAACGCAGGAATTTTTTTAACTAATATGAAAAATACCATAAGTACTTACTGAACTACCCATGTTTGTGATTGCGTGCTTTGCCCGATCAACTCTATCGCCTACTATCGACACAGCAAATGATCGCGCGATATGCGAACTGAATTCAACTGATATCCCCATAGCCTGAAAAACAGATAAATCAAGATTGCAATAATGATACCATAAATTATGGTCTCAATACCATTTACTGAAATAGCTTATCAATAGTTTGTATGATGTTCTACAAAATAAAGTAAACACATACTGCATACTGTGGCTGATCACAGAATGAATCTAACATGTTAACATTTTCCTATTAGACGGCTTGCACCTCGGGTGCCAAACTTTCACGGATTAATCTATGACCCCACGAATGAAACGTAACGCCTTTATTTTTCGAAATACCCCGTATAGCAAGGGTTATTAGTGGTTTTTATGGTAAATCAAATAACTTCCAACAATCACAGAAACCACACACGCGAGTGGCGAATACTTCGGTACCTAAACCGTTTGAGAGTACGTAGCGCCATCTGGGCGTTTATATTACATAAAACGTTAACTTCCAACAATTGCAGAAACCACCTACGCGAGTGGCGAATACTTCGGTACCTAAGCCGTTTGAGAGTACGTAGCGCCATCTGGGCGTTTATATTACATAAAACGTTAACTTCCAACAATCACAGAAACCACACACGCGAGTGGCGAATACTTCGGTACCTAAGCCGTTTGAGAGTACGTAGCGCCATCTGGGCGTTTATATTACATAAAACGTTAACTTCCAACAATCACAGAAACCACACACGCGAGTGGCGAATACTTCGGTACCTAAGCCGTTTGAGAGTACGTAGCGCCATCTGGGCGTTTATATTACATAAAACGTTAACTTCCAACAATCACAGAAACCACACACGCGAGTGGCGAATACTTCGGTACCTAAACCGTTTGAGAGTACGTAGCGCCATCTGGGCGTTTATATTACATAAAACGTTAACTTTCAACAATTGCAGAAACCACGCACAGCGAATACTTCGGTACCTAAACCGTTTGAGAGTACGTAGCGCCATCTGGGCGTTTATATTACATAAAACGTTAACTTTCAACAATTGCAGAAACCACGCACAGCGAATACTTTGGTACATAAACCGCTTGAGAGTACGTAGCGCCATCTGGGCGTTTATATTACATAAAACGTTAACTTTCAACAATTGCAGAAACCACGCACAGCGAATACTTTGGTACATAAACCGCTTGAGAGTACGTAGGGCCATCTGGGCGTTTATATTACATAAAACGTTAACTTTCAACAATTGCAGAAACCACGCACAGCGAATACTTTGGTACATAAACCGCTTGAGAGTATGTAGCGCCATCTGAGCAGTTTATATTAATTATAGTAGAAAACACGCGTAGCAATTGTACATAACATCGACTAGGTTGCTTGGTGTGTATGTCCTGTCCTGGGGACGAGCATTTTTGCTAGTGAAGTTATAACAGACTAATCTAGAATAGATTTACAAAAAAAATGCTGAATTCAGGAACGTTGTAGAAATCAACAGCTGCTCAGACAGACATAATTGTTTATTCATCCATTGTACAGAATAGTATAACCACATAATAAACAGAATAGTATAACAACATAATAAACAGAATAGTATAACAACATAATAAACAGTTCATAACTTGGGTGTGAATGTAAGTACTTGGTACGACTTACGTCTTGCTAAGTCATTCACTACCTATATAATTATTTTTCAAGAAAACTCACCCATTCAATATAGGCATATTACAGGGGAATTTAAAATAATTAAGTCACTTGTATGACTTGTGAAATATACCCAGATTATAAAGCATGATAACTATTTTATAACTTACAATTTAAGATTTAACAAGATTGCCATCCAAGGCAAAAAAAACCAGATGGCAAGTGGCTTATTGAGAGTTCAACAATTCTTCATCTATGTGTAACCCGCCCTTCTGAGATATTTGTCAGTTGTGTTTTTAGGCATTCTTGATAATATGCCCAGGAGTTAGCAAAACGTTAAAGTGAAAAGCAAATACAGAAAGGTCTTTTATTTTACCATATTTTTGGGAAAACAAGTAAAAGTAAATGAATCTATTTATGCTTCTATGTATATACTGTTTGTCTAAACTAAAAACCTCATTATTATTAAACTGTACATATTATATATCACTGTATTATTTAATGAACAATTTAAGGCAACTATACACCTGTATACTAGTTAGTTAAGAAGTTTAAAGACCCAATTCAGACACCCACTTACCATGACAAGATTGACGAGGGAGACAGCGTTGAGGGTGATATCCCACAGGTACATCAGGGCAAACATGCTGATAACAATCATCGCTATGGTAACGCTGACAATGGCGGACGTCCAGAGGTCACATCCAAGCAAGATGAAAGTCACAACGAATATAGCCGCTCCACTGACTCCAAGAATTAGACTTGTGTCGTACCATATCGTCAGGTACTGCTCATAGAACACGTAGAAGATGCTGCAAAACATACACAAAAACATACAACGAATATAGCCGCTCCACTGACTCCAAGAATTAGACTTGTGTCGTACCATATCGTCAGGTACTGCTCATAGAACACGTAGAAGATGCTGCAAAACATACACAAAAACATACAACGAATATAGCCGCTCCACTGACTCCAAGAATTAGACTTGTGTCGTACCATATCGTCAGGTACTGCTCATAGAACACGTAGAAGATGCTGCAAAACATACACAAAAACACACAACAAATAACTTAGTTTTGGTTGTATAATATACAACTGGTGCTGGCACATGCCTAGTGACATGGAGACACATGCCTAGTGACATGGAGACACATGCCTAGTGACATGGAGACACCCGGGGCAATTCCAGTGCCAATTAATCATAACAAACTGAAACTGACACATGTAAAACTGGAAGGTACTGGTGAATTATGTGATGGAATAGCTTTTGCACAGTAATTGCAATGTTTTATTGCCTCTGAAAGAAGTGAAGTTGGTGGTAGAATGACCTGGACTGCTGGGGGTGAAGTGGAAAGCACTCCCAAGCGGTCGTAAGGACATCACGTAAGGACATCGCTTTGTCTAAGAATTTATTGTTTTATATGGAAGGAAGGAAAGGAAAGAAGGAACAAATGAACGAATAAACACATAATTTCTTTTTTATTACTCACAATAAACCTTTTAAATACACATTTGATCTTCTTATTGGTCATAAGTTTAAAACATAAATACACAGGTACACGTAGTACCGCTCAAAACGAAATCATTACGTAAGGAGCGTCTTTTGTAAAATGCAGCAGATACATTAAAACAATGGATTCAAATAAGTTAAATAAAAATGTGTACCATAACAAATAATTAATATAAGCCCTACCATGCCAGTAAAACAAACCTATAGGGGAAGACGATCTCTGTCGTCTGACTCCAGTTCGCTGGCTCTGTGTCCTTCGTCGAGCTGTTCCACTGCCAGTAGGCAATCGTCTTTGTAATGTTCTCTGCCAAACGTCTCGCCTCTCGCAATGCACCAATGAAGTCGCTCGAGTTCTTCATGATGGTGTGGTACGTCATGAAGTAGGTGGCTGTGGACACAGTTTCATGTTTCGCAGTGAACCATACAGTAACAACACACATCGACACCTCTCCAGACTGGACGCCTCTCCAGACTGGACGCCTCTCCAGACTGGGCGCCTCTCCAGAATGGGCACCTCTCCAGAATGGGCACCTCTCCAGAATGGGAACCTCTCCAGAATGGGCCAGCAATGGCGCTTCAAGCTCCCACCTCAACTCATTCAACCCAGCGCGAATCAGGTTTGTTAATGTTTAAATCGGTAGTTCGTGAATAGTAACATAGTGCGTGAATAGTTTAAGTAACATAGTGCGTGAATAGTTTAAGTAACATAGTGCATGAATAGTTTAAGTAACATAGTGCATGAATAGTTTAAGTAACATAGTGCATGAATAGTTTAAGTAACATAGTGCATGAATAGTTTAAGTAACATAGTGCATGAATAGTTTAAGTAACATACACAGTCGGTTTAATATAGAGTGCATAAAAACGAAAGAATCGACTTTGATCGTTAGATCGAGTAACTTTCAAAAGTGTGAATAGTTTTATTTTCTAGTATATAGAGCCAGACCAGGAATGATTGAAAAGTAATTTAATGGTTTTTATGATGATTTCATGAAAACGAAATAACACATTTGCACAAACGAGCTAGCATGTCATAGGGGATACTAGAGCTAGCATGTCATAGAGGATACTAGAGCCAGCATGTCATAGTGGATACCAGAGCTAGCATTTCGTAGTGTATACTAGAGCTAGCATGTCATAGTGGATACTCGAGCTAGCATTACATAGAAGATACTAGAGCCAGCATGTCATAGAGGATACTAGAGCTAGCATGTCATAGAGGATACTAGAGCTAGCATGTCGTAGAAGATACTAGAGTTAGCATGCCGTAGAAGATATTAGAGTTAGCATGTTGTAGAGGATACCGAGTTAGCATATCATAGAAGATACTAGAGCTAACAATTCGTAGTGGATACTAGAGCTAGCATGTCAGAGTGGATACTCGAGCTACCATGTCATAGAGGATACTAGATAGGTTTTATTTTACATATGTATTCTAAAATGTAATTGAGTAAGGAGCTTTAAAATATTATACGCATGAATGTTTAATATGTTACCTAAATTATATGATTGCAGTGATTGCTTTATTCGTAATCTTAAAAAAATATATGACAAATATCCTACTAAAGAGGGAAATGTGAAATGTAAGAAATTAGTGCTGAAAGTTCACCTCCAATTCGTGTTTTATTATCGAGAAGTTCGACTGCAGACCCATAAGCAGCGTGACCACTGCAAAAGAATAATTTCACGGTTAAGCCAGAAATTATTAAACTTTACATCAGTTTTGTACCTGCTAAAAATAATTATAATGGCAGCTAAAGTGATGTAAACAAATATGCCATTGTCATAGTTACTGTTCAGTTCAATTTAAATTGAGCATAACAAATATGTAATTCAACTTACATTTAAAATTTTTTATATAAAACACAACCAAGATTAGAAAGAACATTAAAAAAGACTGCACCCAGATTTTACCACACTGCCTGCATAAACAGAACTTAGTGATTTGATCATAATAACAGTAAAATGTTATCCCTTGCAAATAGTAATACTGTTTTATCATATTCTGCAACATAAAACAAGATTACCTCCAATAGTGTGTCATGGCAACAAATACCCTACCCTTTCGCACATGTCAACCCGGGGTTGTCTCGAAGGAACCAGGGTAAATATTTCACGAAGTCATCAGCAATTGGCCGACCTTTAACCTCATGCACCTGACACGGATGGCATATTGTCTGGTTGTCATCTTTCACTGTTGACAAAAATATCGTACATGACTGAATAAAGACAGGAGGTATTTGTATTTACAAGGGTGCAGCACCTTAGATCTAGAATAAACATCTACAGTCATGTTAGTGAGTAATATTACAACAGTTAAATATCTACAGTCATGTTAGTAAGTAATATTACAACAGTTAAACATCTACAGTTATGTTAGTGAGTAATATTACAACAGTTAAATATCTACAGTCATGTTAGTGAGTAATATTACAACAGTTAGTGAGTAATATTACAACAGTTAAATATCTACAGTCATGTTAGTGAGTAATATTACAACAGTTAAATATCTACAGTCATGTTAGTGAGTAATATTACAACAGTTAAACATCTACAGTCATGTTAGTGAGTAATATTACAACAGTTAGTGAGTAATATTACAACAGTTAAACATCTACATTCATGTTAGTGAGTAATATTACAACAGTTAAATATCTACAGTCATGTTAGTGAGTAATATTACAACAGTTAAACATCTACAGTCGTGTTAGTGAGGAATATTACAAAGGCGAAACATCTACAGTCATGTTAGTGAGTAATATTACAACAGTTAGTGAGTAATATTACAAAGGCTAAACATCTACAGTCGTGTTAGTGAGGAATATTACAAAGGCTAAACATCTACAGTCATGTTAGTGAGTAATATTACAACAGTTAGTGAGTAATATTACAAAGGCTAAACATCTACAGTCGTGTTACTGAGTAATATTACAACAGTTAAATATCTACAGTCATGTTAGTAAGTAATATTACAACAGTTAAACATCTACAGTCATGTTAGTGAGTAATATTACAACAGTTAGTGAGTAATATTACAACAGTTCAACCTCTACAGTCATGTTAGTGAGTAATATTACAACGGCAAAACATCTACAGTCATGTTAGTGAGTAATATTACAACAGTTAGTGAGTAATATTGTAACAGTTCAACCTCTACAGTCATGTTAGTGAGTAATATTACAACGGCAAAACGTCTACAGTCATGTTAGTGAGTAATATTACAACAGTTAAACATCTACAGTCATGTTAGTGAGTAATATTGCAACGGTTAAACATCTACAGTCATGTTAGTGAGTAATATTACAACAGTTAAACATCTACAGTCATGTTAGTGAGTAATATTGCAACGGTTAAACATCTACAGTCATGTTAGTGAGTAATATTACTACAGTTGAACATTTACAGTCGTGTGAGTGAGTAATATTACAACAGTTAAACATCTACAGTCATGTTAGTGAGTAATATTACTACAGTTGAACATCTACAGTCGTGTTAGTGAGTAATATTACAATGGTTAAACATCTACAGTCATGTTAGTGAGTAATATTACAATGGTTAAACATCTACAGTTGTGTTAGTGAGTAATATTACAACAGTTAAAGTTCTGGTCAAAACTGAATAAGCAAGTGTCCCACTCTATATACTATAGGCAGGATAATAGCGCAAGGCTACTCATACTTTGGCAAGTTACTATTCAGGTCAATTATTTTGATGATTTAAAAAGCTATGCTCTCTTCCATTAAACCAACTGTGTATATTACTTGCTATTCATACACTACATATTACTTAAAATATTCATACACTACATATTACTTGAACTATTCATACACTACATATTACTTGAACTATTCATACACTACATATTACTTGAACTATTCATACACTACATATTACTTGAACTATTCATACACTACATATTACTTGAACTATTCATACACTACATATTACTTGAACTATTCATACACTACATATTACTTGAACTATTCATACACTACATATTACTTGAACTATTCATATACTACATATTACTTAATATATTCATACACTACATATTACTTGAACTATTTATACACTACATATTAAAATATTCATGCACTACAGATTTGACCATTTATGGGCCCAATTCGTGATGAGACACTGGTTATTACAGCAGCTGTCACTGGGCTGCATTTAACACTGGCGATCATTTCAAAGGTGACACCAGGGAACAAAAACAAGCAATATTTGTTGGCTTATGTTATTTGAGTTACATTATATGTGTCTTATACAGTAATGCGGTTATTTGTTTGTTGTTTATTGTACACAGCTGTGTTTGTTGTTTATTGTACACAGCTGTGTGTTTGTTGTTTATTGTATACAGCTGTGTTTTTTTTATTGTACACAGATGTGTGTTTGTTGTTTATTGTACACAGCTGTGTGTTTGTTGTTTATTGTACACAGCTTTGTGTTTGTTGTTTATTATACATTAACGGGCAATGTTACAGTGTTTTAATGAGTATAAATTTTGTGTCTCAAAATGTTTACCCTTATTATTATGTAAAGTTCACATTCGATGTAATGGTTGAATTACTATTTATATTATTGTTTAAATTTCCGTGGAGAAGTGGAAACAATGAGAAATAGTGGTAAATCATAATAAATTTGATTCTGTTGAGACTCACGATCACATCGTAATATCCCTGTAAAAATTAACACATTGTAATATCCCCGTAAAAAGCACATTGATTGTGTAACTTTTCAATGCTTCCACATTATGCTGGTAAATTTACGAAGACAAAGCTTTACTTTCTTTCCTTTTTGGCATCAGACAGTGATACACAGGGCCAACAAACAGTGATACACAGGGCCAACAGACAGTGATACACAGGGCCAACAGACAGTGATACACAGGGCCAATAGACAGTGATACACAGGGCCAACAGACAGTGATACACAGGGCCAACAGTTGAGTAATATAATAACATTATGTCAAACCTGTTGAGTTACAGAAGTCACCAGTGGCGTTGTAGGCACGGCAACATGGGGGGTTCCCCTGGGGCGCCACCCAGTCAATGTAATCACCTATCCAGGACGAGGCAGGGTGTGCGATGTATGAGCTGCAAATGTCAATCAATGCAGTTTGAAAGACAAGAAAAAGAAGAGAACTGGGGGCTCCTAGTTACTCCTAGTCTTAAACTGTTATACTTCAAAAAGCCCATTCTTGGGATAATACAGGTTTTTTGGGGCAGTTTGTATTTAGTGTATAAGCTAGTGTCAGTCAAAGTTCTTCTTTTGTTTGTTTGATTCAGTATATGGAAACTTTCCCACTTCAAATGTAGGGTTATTATGGTTACTAGGGCTACTAAGTTACTATGAGCCCTTGCACGAGTGAGTTCCTGGGGTGAGGTAAACAGGGTGGTGAATAGAAACTCTAGAAATTATTTGGGAACTGAAAAATGCAAGAATCACAAAAGTTATGAGATGACAGCCATACTGAGATAGAAGGCTTGGAAGATGACGTCAAGGTGAAGACAAGATTGTGACAACGCAACGACAAGATGGTAATGATATGGTGACAAGACGATGATAAGACAATGACAATATGATGACAAGATCATTACAAGATGGTGAGAGGACAGCGTTACAGAAGGACAATAACTGACACACAGACCTGTAAGGTTGCTGAGACGCGGAGAACACTTGACCGAGCAGAGAGAACTCGTCACACCCCGCCCGGTCACATATGACATTCTGTCCCATCATGTCTGTGTAGTTGTGACCGTCACGCACAACAAAGTAGACAGGTGGACCAACAGACAAGTACTGCACCTGCGCCTCGAAGTATCGCAGCACATACGAGTCCTGCCAGGGAAACATCAACACACACAAGGAATAAATAAATATATATAATAAGGGATAAACAACCAGACATAATAAAATAAACGAGGTAGAGATCATAGAACTTCTAAGTGGACCTACTTTTATGATATAATCGTTTTGTTCATATAATACTTTTATCCAGTGGCCCCGGTTACTAACCCTCATAATCTGTTTGATGAAACAACACAAAGCTGATCATCTGCACAGCTCCATGTCTGTACGCAGCTCCACGTCAGTGCACAGCTCCATGTCTGTACACAGCTCCATGTCTGTACACAGCTCCACGTCTGTACACAGCTCCACGTCTGTACACAGCTCCATGTCTGTACGCAGCTCCACGTCAGTACACAGCTCCATGTCTGTACACAGCTCCATGTCTGCACACAGCTCCACGTCAGTGCACAGCTCCATGTCTGTACACAGCTACATGTCTCTACACAGCTCCACGTCAGTGCACAACTCCACGTCAGTACACAGCTACATGTCTGCACACAGCTCCACGTCAGTGCACAGCTCCATGTCTGTACACAGCTACATGTCTGCACACAGCTCCACGTCAGTGCACAGCTCCATGTCTGTACACAGCTACATGTCTCTACACAGCTCCACGTCTGTGCACAGCTCCATGTCTGTACACAGATACATATATCTGTACACAGCTCCATGTCTGTACACAGCTCCACGTCTGTACACAGCTCCATGTCTGTACACAGCTCCACGTCTGTACACAGCTCCACGTCTGTGCATAGCTCCACGTCCCTATACAAAGCTCCACGTCTGTACACAGCTCCACGTCTGTACACAGCTCCACGTCTGTACACAGCTCCACGTCAGTACACAGCTTCACGTATGTACACAGCTCCATGTCTGTAGACAGCTCCATGTCCATACAAAGCTCCACGTCTGTACACAGCTCCATGTCTGTACACAGCTCCACATCTGTGCATAGCTCCACGTCCCTATACAGCTCCACGTACATACATTGCTCCACGTCCGTACACAGCTCCACGTCTGTATACAGTTCCACATCCATACACTGCTCCGCGTCCCTATACAACTCCACATACATACACTGCTCCATGTCCGTACATAGCGCCACGTCCGTACACTGCTCCGCGTCAGTGCACTGCTCCGTGTCAGTGCACCACTCCGCGCCAGTGCCCAGCTCCGCGCCAGTGCCCAGCTCCGCATCTGTGCAGTCTGCGTCAGTGCACAGCCCCGCGTCAGTGCACAGTGCCGCGTCAGTGCGCAGCGCCGCGTCAGTGCACAGCCCCGCATCAGTGCACAGCTCCATGTCAATGCACAGCTCCGCGTCAGTGCACATCCCAACGTCAGTGCACAGCCCCGCGTCAGTGCACAGCTCTGTGTCAATGCACAGCTCCGCGTCAGTGCACATCCCAGCGTCAGTGCACAGCCCCACGTCAGTGCACAGCCCCACGTCAGTGCACAGTCCAGCGTCAGTGCACAGCCCCGTGTCAGTGCACAGTTCCGTGTCAGTGCACAGCCCAGCATCAGTGCACAGCCCCGTGTCAGTGAAGAGTTCCGTGCCAGTGTACAGCTCCGTGTCAGTGCACAGCCCCGTGTCAGTGCACAGTTCCGTGTCAGTGCACAGCCCAGCATCAGTGCACAGCCCCGTGTCAGTGCACAGTTCCATGTCAGTGTACAGCTCCGTGTCAGTGCACAGCACCGTTTCAGTACACAGTTCCGTGTCAGTGAACGGCCCAGCATCAGTGCACAGTTCCGTGTCAGTGCACAGTTCCGTGTCAGTGTACAGCTCCGTGTCAGTGCACAGCCCCGTGTCAGTACACAGTTCCGTGTCAGTGTACAGCTCCGTGTCAGTGCACAGCCCCGTGTCAGTACACAGTTCCGTGTCAGTGTACAGCTCCGTGTCAGTGCACAGCCCCGTGTCAGTGTACAGCTCCGTGTCAGTGTACAGCCCGGTGTCAGTACACAGTTCCGTGTAAGTGTACAGCTCCGTGTCAGTGTACAGCTCCGTGTCAGTGCACAGCCCCGTGTCAGTGTACAGCTCCGTGTCAGTGTACAGCTCCGTGTCAGTGCACAGCCCCGTGTCAGTACACAGTTCCGTGTCAGTGTACAGCTCCGTGTCAGTGCACAGCCCCGTGTCAGTACACAGTTCCGTGTCAGTGTACAGCTCCGTGTCAGTGTACAGCTCTGTGTCAGTGTACAGTTCCGTGTCAGTGTACAGCTCCGTGTCAGTACACAGTTCCGTGTCAGTGTACAGCTCCGTGTCAGTGTACAGCTCCGTGTCAGTACACAGTTCCGTGTCAGTGTACAGCTCCGTGTCAGTACACAGTTCCGTGTCAGTGTACAGCTCCGTGTCAGTGTACAGCTCCGTGTCAGTGTACAGTTCCGTGTCAGTACACAGCCCTGTGTCAGTGTACAGCCCCGTGTCAGTGTACAGCTCCATGTCAGATTGAAATTTTAGCTAAATCATCTAAGAAAAATACATGGTAAGTTCCCAACCCTAAGGTTACAACCCCAAGGTTGCAACCCCAAGGTTACAACCCCAAGGTTACAACCCCTAGGTTACAACCCCAAGGTTACAACCCCAAGGTTACAACCCCAAGGTTACAACCCCAAGGTTACAACCCCAAGGTTACAACCCCAAGGTTACAACCCCAAGGTTACAACCCCAAGGTTACAACCCCAAGGTTACAACATTGTTGTGGAATGTTGGTAATTGTCATGCAACAGAAAGGACATTTCTAAGCCACATGCATACCATACCATACCATACTTAGAAAGAAAAGAAGAAAGAATCTTTTTCAAGGACCATTCATAAACCAAGTATCCTGTAAGAGGAAACTTTCAACAAAACATTTTTAAAATGTCCAAGACAAATTGTCATCTTCAGCAATACAGACAAAGGCTGTGGTCAGTACTATGGACTGACCAAGGTCGCACCTGAGGCATGGACAGCTTCTGGTCAAGCCCAACTTCCACTTTGCTGATCATTGCGATGGATGCACACGCCCAACCAACAAACACAAACATCTGCAAGGAAACGTAAAACACTTAATACTGCATTCCCAGTGAATATGCAAAAAAATCGGCTGCATCACTTCAAGTCAAGATTTCAGCAACAAAAATGCATTTTATGAATAAGAATATTACATATATTCTGAAAGTACGATAATCAGCAAGTAAAATAGCCACATCATTTTACATTTCATTGTCATGGTAACCAGCAATCCAAGATGGCCACCACGATTTCAATGTTTTTGCAGTTGCTGAACACAGTTGTATACTAATGTACATATTTAATTTAAACTACTCAGTTGATCATGTACTATGATATAGAACACAATATCAAGTACATTTTATGGAGCATAAGAAAGTGAAAAACAAGTTATTTATCTGTATTTTATACAAATATGACAGAAGTGTGTATTTGTATATTTGCTAACACATCCATTGCTACTGGACCAATTCCAATAAAACTTTTCATGTTGACGGATTCACAGACACCTTTTCCCTCTTACAAAAATCAAACTCCGGCAACGATGCATCATCCAGCATTTATAGTACAGTGCGCAGCTCATCCTCAGTGTTTACACCATCACTTTCATCATCACTGACATCCGAGTAGCAATCGAAAATACTCCCACAGTCAGTGTCCGTTTTGCCTCCGGCTCGGTCTCTAAGTTCGGCAACATCATCGTTGTTTCGATCGTCAACATCCGAGAAAGATTCGTCGCTAAAACTATCAAATAATCTGTCCAAAACATACGGCGGTAAATCGCCAGTTGAAGTAATGCTGTCTGCCATTGCAGCCATCATAGATTTTGATAATCCATCATTAAAAACCACGAAAATCTCCGTAAAATGATATTGTGCGATAATCAACAATTGCCCCTACTGAATAGCTAATTTATTCGCCATGACAACTGTATATAACAAAGGGCTCCACGTAGTGGATAATTATGAGTAAAAGCGATTTAAATGGTGAACATAGCCAACGCAGAAAATCCAGCCTGTCATACCACGTGGCCGGAAATTCGCCTGTCATACTGAAATGGTTCAAACATTGCCTGTTGATTATGTGTAGCCTGTTTAATGACATGTAAGCTACTTTGCAATATCTATGGCAGTTTCCAGAAACTGAACAAAATCAAGTCATGCACAAACAATTTGCTACATTTTTGCAGACAATTAATTCCATGTTGTTGTGTTACCAATGTGTGCATCTCATAATGTGAGGGCCAGCGTCTTGTTGTTGTGTTACCAATGTGTGCATCTCATAACGTGAGGGTCAGCATCTTGTTGTTGTGTTACCAATGTGTGCATCTCATAACGTGAGGGCCAGCGTCTTGTTGTTGTGTTACCAATGTGTGCATCTCATAACGTGAGGGTCAGCATCTTGTTGTTGTGTTACCAATGTGTGCATCTCATAACGTGAGGGTCAGCGTCTTGTTGTTGTGTTACCAATGTGTGCATCTCATAACGTGAGGGTCAGCATCTTGTTGTTGTGTTACCAATGTGTGCATCTCATAACGTGAGGGTCAGCATCTTGTTGTTGTGTTACCAATGTGTGCATCTCATAACGTGAGGGTCAGCATCTTGTTGTTGTGTTACCAATGTGTGCATCTCATAACGTGAGGGTCAGCGTCTTGTTGTTGTGTTACCAATGTGTGCATCTCATAACGTGAGGGTCAGAGTCTTGTTGTTGTGTTACCAATTAGTGCATCTCATAATGTGAGGGTCAGCGTCTTGTTGTTGTGTTACCAATGTGTGCATCTCATAACGTGAGGGTCAGCGTCTTGTTGTTGTGTTACCAGTGTGTGCATCTCATAACGTGAGGGTCAGCGTCTTGTTGTTGTGTTAGCAATGTGTGCATCTCATAACGTGAGGGTCAGCGTCTTGTTGTTGTGTTACCAATGTGTGCATCTCATAACGTGAGGGTCAGCGTCTTGTTGTTGTGTTACCAGTGTGTGCATCTCATAACGTGAGGGTCAGCGTCTTGTTGTTGTGTTAGCAATGTGTGCATCTCATAACGTGAGGGTCAGCGTCTTGTTGTTGTGTTACCAATGTGTGCATCTCATAACGTGAGGGTCAGCGTCTTGTTGTTGTGTTACCAGTGTGTGCATCTCATAACGTGAGGGTCAGCGTCTTGTTGTTGTGTTACCAATGTGTGCATCTCATAATGTGAAGGTCAGCGTCTTGACGGAACAACAAAGCACGTGTTCCAACAACATGAATGTGTGAGAGAAAGAGCGAGAGGGTGTTGGACCAACCCATGAGTGTTGGACCAGGCCAGTCACATGACAGCACCACCTACCACTATTGGTCGGACCCATTCATTCAGCAGGATCTTTGAGTAGTACGAATCAAAGATTTTATACAGGATTCCATCGGATGCACCAGTGCCAGCAGGGGGCGCTTTAGATCGCATACAGCAACACGGTTCCAGTCGATTCGCCTAAGTCAACAAACCCTTAGTCATACTGGGTCAACATCACAACATGTGTGTGCATGTTTACAGCACCTCTGTGTTTTGAGATCATCCCTTATTAAATAAATGAGTGTACAACTAAATGATTTATAAAAAGGTTTAACGTTGTCCAGCAATCATGGATTGGCTTTACATTCGTGACTATGCCAATTTGTTTTAAACTTTACTTTTACTCTTTTAATAACTGCTGTCATTCTAATAATGTAACATCTGTCTATCTTGCTAGATATAGTTGCTTTCTACAAACAAGAATAACATCAATATAACATAACTGTACCTAACATTACTGTTATTATCGTCAAAATTAAACTATTCACACATGTGTAGGTTCCTCATTTGTCAGTGATTCATTAACTAATGCTAGATTCTTACGCAGCATTATCCACATTCAAAAAGAAACAAGTGTTGCCTTTGTCCACAATTTGGACGAGAACATGTCTGTTGGCAAAGTAAGCTGATATGTAATCTGTCTACAAATACCTAAGAGTTCCAGACATCTGAGTAAACAAAGTTATTTGATAATAACATGTGGCTTTTATGAGATAACGTTAATCAGGCTAGCTGGGTGCGCAAAGTTCAAACTGCTCACCTGACGCATCATCATGAGTAACACGATTAGTCTAGCAAATATGTGAGGGGACGTAACATGGCCTATTGCAAGAGCAAACAAACTGTGGCTAATTGAGTTGGGCCAGGGAACGGTTGTTTGTTAAAGGCATCTGATCAAATGGCCAAACGTTGTAAACTTAGTCAGAAACAACTGCAACTTGAAGACTAAATCTGTGCAAGAACATATAAAGTAATCCCTGATGATATAAGATGTTTATTGTCCCAGCAGTTCCGAGACACAGCAAGCATTTTATGAAGCAGGAATTTGGCCACAAAACAAGTTTCTACAGAGCATAAATGTCCAAAGGCAGTTACAAACCTTCCTTTCCAGCAGAATAAGCCATCGAATGTTTTTCAATGTATATGTATTTAATCGTAATATGGTATAGATTTACAAGTATTATACAATACAATATAAAAAAAATTATTACACTAAAATCCTCAGGAAACCCAAGCTCAGCAGCACACCAAAGCGAAAGGGTTAGACAGTTTCTAGTCGGTTTAACAATTCCAATATTAAACAGTTGGATCGGAATGCTGGGGAGCTATTTTACTTTATTTATAATTGACCTCACCTGCTGTCGTCGAGCGTCGAGGGCGAGAAGACCAACAAAACATGAAATCTGCAGGAGGAAGTCGAACAGCACCGCCATGGCCGCATACAGGGAGAAGATCCGCACCGCCGGCATGGGAATGAGGGCACCTGGCAAACACAGAACACACACTACACAGACTGGGATACTACAGTCAGCATGGGAATGAGGGCACCTGGCAAACACAGAACACACACTACACAGACTGGGATACTACAGTCAGCATGGGAATGAGGGCACCTGGCAAACACAGAACACACACTATACAGACTGGGATACTACAGTCAGCATGGGAATGAGGGCACCTGGCAAATACAGAACACACACTACACAGACTGGGATACTACAGTCAGCATGGGAATGAGGGCACCTGGCAAACACAGAACACACCCTATACAGACTGGGATACTACAGTCAGCATGGGAATGAGGGCACCTGGCAAACACAGAACACACACTATACAGACTGGGATACTACAGTCAGCATGGGAATGAGGGCACCTGGCAAACACAGAACACACACTACACAGACTGGGATACTACAGTCAGCATGGGAATGAGGGCACCTGGCAAACACAGAACACACACTACACAGACTGGGATACTACAGTCGGTGTGGGAATGAGGGCACCTGGCAAACACAGAACACGCTATACAGACTGGGATACTACAGTCAGCATGGGAATGAGGGCATCTGGCAAACACAGAACACACGCTATACAGACTGGGATACTACAGTCAGCATGGGAATGAGGGCATCTGGCAAACACAGAACACACGCTATACAGACTGGGATACTACAGTCAGCATGGGAATGAGGGCACCTGGCAAACACAGAACACACACTACACAGACTGGGATACTACAGTCGGTGTGGGAATGAGGGCACCTGGCAAACACAGACTACACAGACTGGGATACTACAGTCAGCATGGGAATGAGGGCATCTGGCAAACACAGAACACACGCTATACAGACTGGGATACTACAGTCAGCATGGGAATGAGGGCACCTGGCAAACACAGAACACACGCTATACAGACTGGGATACTACAGTCAGCATGGGAATGAGGGCATCTGGCAAACACAGAATACACGCTATACAGACTGTATACAGATGTATGTACTTACATGCCTCTGTTATATGATACATGTTATATGATACATGCCTCTGTTATATGATACATGCCTCTGTTATGATACATGCCTCTGTTATACGATACATGTCTCTGTTATATGATACATGCCTCTGTTATATGATACATGCCTCTGTTATATGATACATGCCTCTGTTATATGATACATGTCCACTAAAACAGACATATAATAAATGAAAACTCCTATATAAACATAAACTTGGAAATCACATTAAATACTGTTGACATTGTTTCTGTTCCCCCAAGCGGGCCACTTACCGAGGAAGAACGCGACAGATTCAGACAGGCTAGTCAACATCATGCTTGGTCCAACCTTGCCTAGAATCTCTCCTATTTCTTCTTCTATGGTCTGTCCATCACGCTTCTCATAGCGCTGCAATGAACAACAATGATTTGACTGTGTGCACTCGACCGTGAACAGTTGCGAGAGTTTGCAAAGCAAGACTGCTCTTTATATATCATGTAGTACTTTGACAAATATCTCTAGGCAATGCCTATGTTTCATTTCCATCATATTTACACATTTCACATAGTTCGCAACAGTTATAGCATTAGAATTGAGATCTCAAACTTGCATTCCTCTGCAGCGCTTTCTTTTTAAACAATGAAAATATGTAACTCCCAAATTGTCCTAATGGAAACATTTGACATCATTGGTCAGCAAAAAATCTTAACAAATTGATAATTTTATATCACACTAGAAAAATTGTACAACAGACAAGTTTCTGCCCACCTGGTAGGCCTGTACCAAGATAAAGATGTTGTCGACCCCAACGGCGAGGACGAGGAAGGGCACGACCTCTACGATGATGAGAGTGGCTGGTACGCCGATATAACTGAAGAAACCGAGAGACACGAGCACCGACAGAAACACAACTGTCACTCCTGCCAGCCCTAGCGTGATCTTTGAGTCAACCTGCAATAACAGTGAAATTGTCCGCAATTAAATATAAATGTCTGGTACAAACGCATTTTAAGTGCATAGGAATTTTGTTTTCATGTGTGATTAGAAAAAAATCAAGCAATGTACAATAAAACCCCCAAAAGGTAGTTTTTTAATGATGAAATCATGTTATAAGCATAAACTATATCTGGTCTAAATCATGTTATAAGTATAAACTATCTGGTCTTCACTGTCCTGATGTGTTTTAATGAAACGCATTTTAAGAATCTAATTTGACCGTTATCTGTTTAATTTGAATGTTTCAGAAGGAACGTCATGTTGACATTGCATGCTGGGAACATCATCTTACAGGCATTAATGACACGTCCATCATGTGTCTGACCACGACAAACTTTATCCACAGATATTGGAACTTGGTAGTTGTTGGCAAATGTACTGAATGGCAATGCTATTCATCAACAGATAACAATAAAATTATAAACAAATTGTGGTTTTGGTCTATGCACCTAAGAGATAATAAAAACTAACCATATGCAACTAAAATCAAGAATATCACGCCAACGGTTTACTCAGAATGTGTTCTAAAAGTGGGAGATTCCGATTCTTTCTACAACTGACCAAGGGCTGACAGCGTTTGGATGCAAATAGCACGGCCATATCATATTGATATGAATAGGAATAGGTGTATACAAATAGCACGGCCATATCATATTGATAGGAATAGGTGTATACAAATAGCACGGCCATATCATATTGATAGGAATAGGTGTATACAAATAGCACGGCCATATCATATTGATATGAATAGGTGTATACAAATAGCACGGCCATATCATATTGATAGGAATAGGTGTATACAAATAGCACGGCCATATCATATTGATAGGAATAGGTGTATACAAATAGCACGGCCATATCATATTGATAGGAATAGGTGTATACAAATAGCACGGCCATATCATATTGATAGGAATAGGTGTATACAAATAGCACGGCCATATCATATTGATAGGAATAGGTGTATACAAATAGCACGGCCATATCATATTGATAGGAATAGGTGTATACAAATAGCACGGCCATATCATATTGATAGGAATAGGTGTATACAAATAGCACGGCCATATCATATTGATAGGAATACGAATAGGTGTATACAAATATATTTTTATTTGGTGAGCAAATATTGCCAGAATACCACTCATGATAAATATTTCCTGTTCCTGTTCCTGATGCAGGGTTATCTAACAGCACGGCGAGTTATTGTTGTGTGTTCAACAAGGTTTTCCTAGTAAACCACTGGCGTGATATTCTTAATTGTAGTTACAACTGTATGTTTTGGTAACTGTTATAGGTGCTTAGGTCGAAAACCATGACTTTCGTTTAGCACATTTGATGTTATAGTAAATATAGTTTTGTACTGTCGAACAATGATCTGATTTAGTACCTTTAAATGAAGACAACTGTTCTTACACTGTTCTTACACCGCTGCTCCGCATGCAGAACAAACTTGTCCACAGGCCTGTACTTACAAGGAGCCCTAACTTGTCCACGGGCCTGTACTTACAAGGAGTCCTAACTTGTCCACGGGCCTGTACTTACAAGTAGTCTTAACTTGTCTACAGGCCTGTACTTACAAGGAGTCCTAACTTGTCTACAGGCCTGTACTTACAAGGAGTCCTAACTTGTCTACAGGCCTGTACTTACAAGGAGTCCTAACTTGTCTACAGGCCTGTACTTACAAGGAGTCCTAACTTGTCCACGGGCCTGTACTTACAAGTAGTCTTAACTTGTCTACAGGCCTGTACTTACAAGGAGTCCTAACTTGTCTACAGGCCTGTACTTACAAGGAGTCCTAACTTGTCTACAGGCCTGTACTTACAAGGAGTCCTAACTTGTCTACAGGCCTGTACTTACAAGGAGTCCTAACTTGTCTACAGGCCTGTACTTACAAGGAGTCCTAACTTGTCCACGGGCCTGTACTTACAAGGAGTCCTAACTTGTCCACGGGCCTGTACTTACAAGGAGTCCTAACTTGTCTACAGGCCTGTACTTACAAGGAGTCCTAACGTGTCTACAGGCCTGTACTTACAAGGAGTCCTAACTTGTCCACGGACCTGTACTTACAAGGAGTCCTAACTTGTCTACAGGCCTGTACTTACAAGGAGTCTTAACTTGTCTACAGGCCTGTACTTACAAGGAGTCCTAACTTGTCTACAAGCCTGTACTTACAAGGAGTCCTAACTTGTCCACGGGCCTGTACTTACAAGGAGTCCTAACTTGTCCACGGACCTGTACTTACAAGGAGTCCTAACTTGTCCACGGACCTGTACTTACAAGGAGTCCTAACTTGTCCACGGACCTGTACTTACAAGGAGTCCTAACTTGTCCACGGACCTGTACTTACAAGGAGTCCTAACTTGTCCACGGACCTGTACTTACAAGGAGTCCTAACTTGTCCACGGACCTGTACTTACAAGGAGTCCTAACTTGTCCACGGGCCTGTACTTACAAGGAGCCGAGCGCAGGAGTTGTACTGGCCAAGAGCAAATGTGATGTAGCCGAACATGATGAAGTAACTGAGAGCGATAGTGAGCACATCTGACCGACTCTCCCTCTCCAGCTCATCCCCGATTGACCGCTGAAAAAAATCACACAAACCAATAAAATTATACCACAAAAATGTACACAGAACACGAGACACTCATTCACAAAATGCGTTGAATGCCAAAATCACTTAAATTCAGTGTGTGCGTGTGTGCATGCATGTGCATATGTGTGCGTGAACATTTCTTGTCATAAAGCATTGATATTGCGAGTACACAGACGACACAGCAAGTTCTGTCAAAGTGAGAGCAGGTCAATAGGACATCTCGCTGTATCGGACTACACACAATCCTACTCACTTCCCCCATGAAGTTCACCGTGATGTTGGGATTCGAGTAGTTCTTGACGAGTCCAATGAACGCCTTCTCCCAAGCCATGGCCTGCTTCTGAAACATTGCGTTCTGGTAGTTGTTCACTACAAACGTGATGACGAGAGCCGTAGCATTTCCATAGTTCTGACCTGAAGAGAAAACAAGAGCTTCTATTCAACAGGGACTAATCTACAGAGAATAATGTATTGTCAGTATGTGCCTTAAACATTGCCACTGCACTGCTGCCACGTCCAGGAGAAGGGAGGTGTCTTGTGCCAGCAAACCACCACATAAACTACTTGCTACAGAAATGTAAAGTATGCTGCCATACAATGGAAGATTTAAAAAAGTAATCCAGGACTAAGCCTAAGCCAGCTTTCAACCAGACTTGGGATCAATTACAAATATCAATTCCACCTCAAAAATACCAGTTCCAAATGAAACAGAAAGTTTATGAACAGAGCAACCAGAGACTTGCTTAATGGAAAACAAACTATCTACAAAATATAGTTTAGAGAAGCTTTATTTATTTTTGCATATTATGGCACGTAATGGCAAACAAACATGATATACCGTATTCATCCTAACAAGCGTACAGTATGCTTTAAATAATCTTAACACGAACAAATTTCATGAAATTCATTCTAATAAGCATACAAAGTGTTTGTAGATCAAGACAATCTGTATTTTACTAATTATATTCAAACAGCTATCAGTTGTTTCCAATTGAGCCAGGTTCCAGTTGTCCTTTGGTAATTAGAACTACAAAAATTATGGGATGCGTCAGACGCAGCTTGTCCTGAGGGGTTTGTCTTGAGGGGTGTGTCATGAGGGGTTTGTCCTCAGGGGTGTACTACTCACCAGGGTAACCCCCAAGTGCCACCCAAGGCTGCACAGGTCCACCATAGGCAGCCATACACGGCAGGTTCAGCTTTGTCATGTCGTTGAATGCCATGGGGTTCTGACTGCAGGCTTGAAAGTGATCAATGTAGTCGGCCTGGGGGAAGAAGAAGCCATGCACCTCCTTGAAGAGTCGTTGCCGACTGTTCTGGTAGTAGTTGAGCACACTTTCTATGGTGCAGTTTGTGTTGTCGGGAGATAGCGGGGTGTAGCAAATGTCCTGTAGACTGACGGTTTGGTACAGGTCATCCGCCCACACTGTCAGGTCCTCAATCGACTGCTGCAGTGTCAGCACCTGTGGGCGAATACATCAACAATTAAATAATGACACCTTACATAGCATCAGTATTTGCCTACACAAGACACTCATGGCTCTTTCCTCCATTACCAGAGCTGGTCTTGCAGCTACTGCAGCAGCCATGAGCTGGTCTAGCAGCTACTGCAGCAGCCACGAGCTTGTCTAGCAGCTACTGCAGCAGCCACGAGCTGGTCTAGCAGCTACTGCAGCAGCCACAAGCTGGTCTAGCAGCTACTGCAGCAGCCACGAGCTGGTCTAGCAGCTACTGCAGCAGGCACGTGGGATATTTCACATCCCCTGGCACAGACACCAGATCTAAGACACCTACGGCCTTTATATTCTCTTCTGAAGGACACAGGCACAGTGCAGTGAACAAAATTGCTCCTCTCTCCTGAGAGCGCAATCTCTTACCACCAAGTTGCAGTTCCCCCGTCAACACAGCATTCACAACAAATCAAAATGTAGCCTCTCGCATTGAAACATTTCCACTGACTGGGAGGCTCTGGAAAGAACCCATACCAACTCATACAAGAACGTCACTGAATCAGGCCTTTTTATCAGCCGATTCAAAATGCTTCCCCCCGATTCATTCAAAATGCACAAGTTATCTGCCGATTCATCCAGGCGGCCATGGCTTGATCGGACTGTATTAGTGATGCACATTACAGTACTTACTAATCTATGGTAATTGGATATAAAATACAAATGTGATTTGTGACAACTATTTCTTTCTTGCCAGCGACACATCGCTGCTAAGACAAAGTCCGCACATGCAAGGGAAACCCCTGGCATTTGTAACATGGATGTCTATTGGATGATTCACACTAAATGACATCAGTATCTTGGGGAATACAGTACCCACAGTGCAAACAACACTGATCTATGAGAACAACCCCAATATTGATACAGACACCTTCTCGCTAGCAGAAGTTAACATCAGGGTTGGCAGGTTTCTTCCCTATAGGGAAAAAACGTGGTTTTTTCCCGGTTATTTCCGATACGGAAGAAATACCTTTCTTCCCTACTACTGGGAAGAAATGGAAGAAACCCAGAAACCCGGTTTTTGTCAAATTTTTTAGTAATATATGTCCAAAATATACAAAATATACATAAAATGTACATAAATATACATAAAATGTATATATAATGATTAATAATGCTTCAACAATAAACATCTGGTGATCAAGCCCAATTACCAGGTGTCACCTACATTGTATAAGTCCCATCAGCTGGGTCACACAAACCAACCTGTTATAATTACTAGCTATTGTTATATGTTTCAATTGACAGATTATGGACTTCTAAAAGTGGCAAACATGTAATTTTATTTCAAAGTGACATTCACTGTGTAAAATATAACACAACACATTGATACAGCTCTTTGGTGCAGTGGCTTCCTTTCCCCCAGAAACAATAAAGGGTTTTTCAAAAGGTGAAATAGCTTCATTTTTTGCAGTGGCTTCCTATTGAAATACATGACAATGGCATTCCCCTTATTAAACAACTTTTACTCTGGCTTCATTTTATCCAGTGGCCTCCCATTGATTACATATTCACTATATAACCAGGTGAGAGAAATATTTTAAATTCAGATCTACATGCTTCTCCAACATGTACTGACAGTGCCTTTGCGTTAAACTGGAAACCTTTATCACCAAGTTGACATTTATTTTTCTCATCAGTTCTATTCAAATCACAATGTATAAGGGTGGTAGACCTCGTGACATCATTTGGGAACACTTTGTTTCTGTGACAGTTGCTGGAAAAGAGTATGCTAAGTGCAAGCTTTGTGACAACCAGCAGCTTCCTAAAGCTTGCCGTCTCAAACTCCATTATGTGAAATGCAGTGCAGCACACCACTTACCAGCAGAAAAAGAGATCCCTGAGCAGCCTATGTCAGTCAAAAGACCGAGATCTCCATCTCCTCCACCAACCAAACGACAGGCTATCTCAATCCAACCAGACATGGACAGTTGTGTTGTGAAGACATCTCTAAACCAGAAAAATGCCATCGACTTGGAGATTGCCAAATTCTTCTATGCTTGCAATATACCATTCAATGCCGCTGACCATCCACAGTACAACAAGATGATGAGCACACTACGAGCAGGATATCAGCCACCTAACAGGAAGCAGATAGCCGGAAACCTCCTAGACACTGTGTATGATCAACTCCAGGAGGATATGAAGCATGTCATTGGCGGCAAAACTGCAACTCTTGTACAAGACGGCTGGAGTAATTGCCACAACGAACCTATAATTGCAAGTTGCCTCCAGGTTGAGAACAAATCCTATCTTTTGGATAGCCACTCTACTGGATCTATGTCAAAGACAGGGGACAATTGCAAGATGTTGTGTCAGGAGTCAATCACAAAGGCAAAGGAAAACTACAACTGCACTGTATCTGGAGTATGTAATGACAATGCTAAGAACATGGAAAAAATGCGTGCTGCCTTACAAGAAGATGATCCAGACCTCACTGTGTATGGCTGCTCTGCCCACTGGCTCAACTTACTTGGGCTGGATCTAACTTCACAGTCAGTGATGAAGCATGTTGTGGAAGTACAGAAGTATTTTCGCAACCACCATAAGCCATGTGCCTGGCTGTCTGAGTGTGCCGAAAGTAAGAAACCACAGCTCCCTGGAGAAACACGGTGGAAGTCCCAACTCACCTGTTTGGACAGCTATATTGCCAACAGAGCCAGCTACATGAAGATTGTCCAGGACCATGAGGATGAGATTGACCAAACCATTGCCAAAAAGATACAGGATATCAATATCTATAGGAATGCCAAGGACATGGCAGACCTGCTTCGCCCTGTAGCACATGCTATTGATGCTTGCCAAGCAGACTACTCCTCTCTGGTATCAGCGTGTCATACATGGCTGTCTCTTCTGGATAATCCCAATCTTCAGTCACCAGTGCACAAGACCCTTGTCACGAAACGGTTTAAGCAAGCAATCATACCAGAACACTTTACAGCCTACAAACTACATCCAGCATATCAGGGTGTTAAACTCTCTGCTGGCCAATTGGAGATTGTTAATGACTTTATTGTGTCCAAGAGTCCTGCCTTCATCACTGAGCTGATTGCCTTTCAAGCCAAATCCACACCATACCCTGCTGCATTTTTCAATGAGGCAGCACTTCGGATGGATCCAGTTACCTGGTGGAAAGCAACTAAATCCAGTGGTGTAAATTCTGACTTTGTAGACTTTGTGATACGTCTTCTACAGGCACCAGCTTCCTCAGCCTCAGTAGAGCGTATATTTTCCAACTTTGGACAGATCCACAGCAAAATTAGGAACAGACTAGGAAATCAAACTGCAGGAAAGTTAGTGTTCTGTTTCCGTCTCCTGAGAGGTGATCTTGAGATTGATTATTAACTGCTGTTTGACATGAACAGTGTGCTATATACCTGATGTGAAGATTGTGTGTGACCTGATACGAACATTGTGCTAATTGTGAGAACATTGTGCTGATTTTAATGTAAATATTATTCTCTTAACTTCTGTAAATGTTATACTTTGAAGTATGAACACTGTCAGGGGTTGTGTGTTTATTGTATTAAACTATATTATAGTTGCTGACAGTGATGCAATAAAGAATAACACACCTTTATTCCCAGTTTCTTCCTAGTTTCTTCCATTTCTTCCGGGAAGAAAGGTGTTTCTTCCCTTTTTTCCCATGTTTCTTCCCACGGAAGGGAAGAAATACCTTTCTTCCCGGAAGAAAGCCAACCCTGGTTAACATTGTCATCAAGTTAACATTGTCATCAAGTTAACATTGTCATCAAGTTAACACTATCATCAAGTTAACATTGTCATCAAGTTAACATTGTCATCAAGTTAACATTGTCATCAAGCAAATGAAACTTGGCAAAGGCCCAGGACTAGATGGCATTCCCACTGAAGTGTGGTGGCCACCCAAGTTAAGGAAAGATTTATTGAAGTTCTGCAACAAAACATACTTAGGGAACAGACCACCAGAATTGGGGATCTCGGGCATCGTACCAATCCCTAAGAGAGGAGACCTGACACTTCCTGAAAACTATCATGGAATAATTAAGTGTAACACAGATTGCTGAAAAGGTCTACAATTGACTCCTGCTTACCAGAATTAGCCCTGAGCTAGAAAAGCACTTTCTGAATTAGGAGATCACCCACCTGCAGATTCACCAAATTGAAGATTTTTAGGACGATAGTTGAACCTATCCTGATATATGGATGTGATTCATGGTCGCTAACACTGGATGTCACCTATGTAAGAATGCACTGGATGTCACCTATGTAAGAATGTACTGATGTTACCTATGTAAGAATGCACTGGATGTCACCTATGTAAGAATGTACTGATGTTACCTATGTAAGAATGTACTGATGTTACCTATGTAAGAATGCACTGGATGTCACCTATGTAAGAATGCACTGGATGTCACCTATGTAAGAATGCACTGATATCACCTATGTAAGAATGCACTGATATCACCTATGTAAGAATGCACTGGATGTCACCTATGTAAGAATGCACTGGATGTCACCTACGTAAGAATGTACTGATGTTACCTATGTAAGAATGCACTGATGTCACCTATGTAAGAATGCACTGGATGTCACCTATGTAAGAATGCACTGGATGTCACCTATGTAAGAATGCACTGATGTCACCTATGTAAGAATGCACTGATGTTACCTATGTAAGAATGCACTGATGTCACCTATGCAAGAATGCACTGATGTTACATATGCAAGAATGCACTGATGTCACCTATGCAAGAATGTACTGGTGTCACCTATGCAAGAATGCACTGATGTCACCTACACAAGAATGCACTGATGTCACCTATGCAAAAATGCACTGGATGTCACCTATGTAAGAATGCACTGGATGTCACCTATGCAAGAATGCACTGATGTCACCTACACAAGAATGCATTGATATCACCTATGCAAGAATGCACTGATGTCACCTACACAAGAATGCATTGATATCACCTATGCAAGAATGCACTGATGTCACCTATGCAAGAATGCACTGATGTCACCTATGCAAGAATGCTGCACAAAAATAAAACAATTGTCAAATTGTTTTAACTTCCATAAAATGTTAATCAGTTAGACAAAGTTTTATATCTGTTAAGTGAGTGGGCCTTCCTACAATAACAAATTTTGCAACAACAGATGCAGAAACACAACCAACGATTGATGCAACATTCAGCTATTTAATATTTATATCCACATCTTACGTACATAGTGTACCTATATTATTAATGATGTGACATCCAACAGCACCGAGTAACAAGTGACATTCCCCAGGTGAACACAAGTTCAGTGTGCCCCATCAATGGTCTATGCAAGTTAGACATCTGTGGAGCTTTGTAGGGCCAAGCCACAAACCAATTAACCTGAGGTTACCTGGTCCTAGTGACCAATCAGTTACCTGGTCCAAGATGTCATGTCTGAGCACTGGACCGTAGAGGGTGTTGCCTCCACCCATGTTTTGATGTTCCCACTGGGAGTTGTTAGTCGCTGTGATGATCAGTTGCTCAGTCCGATAGAATGGCCTGCAAAGGGTTAACACGATAGAACAGTGTGCAAAGGGTTAACACGATGGAACAGCCTGCAAACGGTTAACACAATAGAACGGCCTGCAAACGGTTAACAACACATATAGAAATGTTTCTAACAAAAAACCTAATTGATGTACAACTTGTGCCTGGCCTTAGAATTAACCAAAAGATCATATAACTAAATTAGTCCATACCTGTTCATACTGCCATTCCTAGCATGCTGTTCTTCAGATCTCTAGATAGTATGTAGGGAAAGGCAGTGTTAGTTGAGCCATTTTTCATTCTTTTTGATATGTAGTGCACAATATCCAGACAAAATTGTTTTTACTCACATAAATTATGATTATTAGTAGATCATTTTATACCAAGGTAATATATAAAGTATGAATAGATAATTATGTGTAGCCGATTCAAATAGGGTTGGTAAGCTGGCTCTTGGTGTGGGGTAAGTTGAGTCACAGTGTAGCGTAATTGGGTAAATACTTTATTTGTATAATTTACGTAAGCCTTGTACTAAAATTCCATAACGACTCAGCCAACACATCTACCCAATGGGTACAACACGGCGAATTAATAAGTCGACACACTTAATTAATATAGACTTAAAGGCCAATCGCATTAGTGTAACTAATTGCTAATATATTACCTTGTCGCTATCCGATGTCCCAATTTGTTCGGACAAATGAATTCCCTGATGTATTTTAGAGTAAATAACACTCATCTTCGTTCTTTACCCACTGCTCAGCTAACCTTCCCTTGGGTCTTGGGTGGTTCAACTAGCCACGTTTCAACAATTAAGCATTTTAAGTTAACTTCTCAATAATGCGCGAAGTGATGTAAATAATCTTCTTCCCTGTGCATAGCTAAACCATTTGTGAACGCACAGATAATAGTCTGGTCACGTGCATTGATAGTTTACACACCAGTAGACACTAATCACAATCACCAAACGTTTAGAAAAACGTCAAAAAAACATACTTTTAACGCACAGTTTCGGGCCGTTGTGACAAACGGCACTTATTGTACATCAATCATGTTCTGATAACATGTTCAATCACTGGGTGGTACCATGTAACTGTCGCTGCTGTAGTTTCCCGGGAAACATGTGTGGTTCAACTAACCCAGTGGCTCAACAAACACTGCCTTCCCCTAATAAGACAACAAAAATACCTGCTGGATTCAATGTTTTGTTATAAAGCATTTCCTTCAGATCCCCATAAAATGTACAGAAACAACAAAGTTGTGGTTTACTCCCTTTCGGCAATGGAAAGTATGTTTTTGTTTACCAAGGGCAAAAAGTTTGTTTACTACACTAGTAGTCTACTACATTTCTTCAAATGTTCACCTAATTTACTAAATAGAAAATTTGCTACAACGTTCTGTAAGCTTTTTAAGCCAGGACTTACAATATGATTCATCTACTTATAACTGATCTAAGTTACATGGCTTTTACACTCACACCACTGTTTAGCAACAATCACACACTACCATAGAAAGTTGGACAAAAGTACAGACACATGTCTTTGGAAATCTGTAAGTGTTTTAAGAATATGAGCATGTATTTGAAGTGTACACTCACGTGAAGTGGTCGTTGAAGTACTTCCTCTCCTGCCTTGCTCGACTGCGGGGAGCAGACCACAATTCCACGGGATCAGTCGTCACTTGGAACAATGATAAACCGGCTGCAATTGCACAACTAACCACCAGACCGACGCCCAGAACCCACACAGGGTGGCTGGCACAGAAGCGTCCCCAAGCAGCAAATGATTTCTGCAGCCACTGTTCCATCTTTGCTCCGATGCGTTCGCTGCAGCCAATGTCTTTGCTCATAATGATCTTCACTGAGGTCATGCTGTAGTGATGGTCACTGCTGGAGTCCAGTCGACGGCGACCGCCATTTACACTAAAGACATCCTCTGATGATTCCGCCACTTGCAACTTTGTGGGTATCATCAAGCTTGTCCTGCATCAAAAGGATGTTAGTGTTATAGACGTATTTCTCTGCATAAACTAGAATATGGTGGCAGAGTTAGGCTGAACAATGAAACTGGATTGTTTATAAATCACAATTTGAATTTTTTAATGCTACCAGCGTATCATATATCGTGATATATCCCTATGGTACATCTATATGATCTTATATAATGTGTACCTGTAAATGACACAACTATATAACAGTCATGCTTGGGGGTACAATAAATTGTCCAATTATAACTGTGGTAATACATTTTTTTCAATTACATAATTTACAGCATTCTAAATATTTCCAATTTCAATTGCATTGTAGTTAATTAAAAACGACACATAACTGAATGCAACCCTGGCATGTACACACACATATATGCTCAACTCCAAATAACAGAATAGCAACAGAATTCAGTTTCACCCCATACGTACCATATCAGATACGTCCCAAAAGTGAAGACAAACATGAAAAACACGCAAGAGCAGATGAGGACCATGGCATCAATCCCAATGATGGTCCAGGGCTGCACACGTGGCGCCGCTGGTGGAGGAGCCGCACACACAGCTGCACAGTCCTGACAACTGCATGAAGCAGTGCACGGCGTTATGTTACGCGTCATGGGATCAAGTGTCGCATTGCCGATGTGAACTGGTTTGTCAGCGATGTGGAAGTTGATCGTAAATGGAGTCTGGCCATTGCTTGTGTTGCCCATGTAGTCAAGCCAGTGTTGAGGTGAACACTTCCCCTGCCCTTGGCCACATAGGACACTCAACGCCTTCATGTTGCCGCTGGGCATCTGTACATCTCGACAGGAGTTGTACATGCCGACGGCGAAGTCAGTTGACACCGCACAGTTCACGGCAGTGATCGCTGTATCTTTGCCTTGTGATTTAGTCTTGTTCGCATTCATGAACTGGCTCTGGTGCGGATCACACGTGAAGTAACAGTACAGGTCAATGAAGTTACGTTTGCAGGCCGGACAGCGATTGAGAAAGCTTATCGGCACCTTTAGGCTGCTGTCTAGTTTGATGATCTGATCAGCGCTACAGCATGTAAGTGGGGGTGTTCCTGGAATCAAACATGGCATAGGGTCGCATAACACCCAAGTTCTCTGGTTCAGCAGGTACTATCCAGTATGATGTTGGGATTCTAAATGTTGAAATGTTAAAACATTAAAACACCATAATTTATATAAAAATAACAATTTCGCAGTGCATGGCCCTAAACATGCTTGGTAACATATTGTCATCCTAGACATAATATTTTTTAAATACTATATATTTCAGAAATGCAAACCTACAGAAACCTACAGATGGACACGTGACTGATTCACCAACCAACAGACATAACTATTGTAATCAATACATAAAACAAACATGAAATTATACCTTACAATTTGCCGATTTCAGATCCTACATGCAAACATTTTGCGAAATTAACCGTCCACCTATATATCAGTTATCACCTGTCTGCAGATAAATGATTGCATAAATCCATTGCAGTATTTGCTGTTAAAGTGAAACAAAAGTTTTCGGCTTATGCACCTAAGAGTTACTAAAACATAACGATTGTAACTACATTTAAGAATATCACGCCTGAGGTTTACTAGGGAAACTTTGTTGAATACACATCTTAATTTCATGGGCAGCGCCATATTGTTAGATAACACTATGTCATAAGTGTGGTATTCTAGCTATATTCACTCGGCAAATGAAAATATATTCGTATACACCTATTCCTATCAGGGTTGGAAAAAAAATTAAGATTTGTTTAATAAAATTTTTTAATAAGATTTTTTATTTCATCATCTCTTTTAGGTGCATAGCCCTAAAACCGTGTATTTTGTTTTGTCTTAAAATAACAAATAAACACTTCTGAACTAGTAGAGCAGAAACTGAAACATTTAGGCCAGTTATAAACGTAATTTAGTTAACGTAAAACTACATCATTTTAATAAATGTTTTAATGCAGTCTTGATGTATCTCATACCAGGAGCTTACCATCGTTGGTGACAAACTGTGGACAGAGCTTACCATCATTGGTGACAAACTGTGGACAGAGCTTACCATCGTTGGTGACAAACTTTGGACAGAGCTTACCATCGTTGGTGACAAACTTTGGACAGAGCTTACCTTCGTTGGTGACAAACTTTGGACAGAGCTTACCATCGTTGGTGACAAACTTTGGATAGAGCTTACCATCGTTGGTGACAAACTTTGGACAGAGCTTACCATCGTTGGTGACAAACTGTGGACAGAGCTTACCGTCGTTGGTGACAAACTGTGGACAGAGCTTACCATCGTTGGTGACAAACTGTGGACAGAGCTTACCATCATTGGTGACAAACTGTGGACAGAGCTTACCATCGTTGGTGACAAACTTTGGACAGAGCTTACCATTGTTGGTGACAAACTTTGGATAGAGCTTACCATCATTGGTGACAAACTTTGGACAGAGCTTACCATCGTTGGTGACAAACTGTGGACAGAGCTTACCATCGTTGGTGACAAACTGTGGACAGAGCTTACCATCATTGGTGACAAACTGTGGACAGAGCTTACCATCGTTGGTGACAAACTGTGGACAGAGCTTACTATCGTTGGTGACAAACTGTGGACAGAGCTTACCATCGTTGGTGACAAACTGTGGACAGAGCTTACCATCGTTGGTGACAAACTGTGGACAGAGCGTCTTGAGAATGCTCAGCGCCCGAGGGTCTGTTAGCTTCTGAGCAGGTCCGTTATATTCACAATTATATTTCTTGCCGCATTCCTTGTACCACACGCAGTGTCCTTCGTCCTCGCCATGGCTGCTTGCCTGCTAACAAGAAAGACAACTGACAAAATCTGAGATGTGACAGGGCTGAGGGATCCAACTTCTTGAGCTACACTGTGTCAACTGCTTAGCAGTCGATGTTCCGGGTATCCAATGTTCCTTAGAAAATAGAGATCAAATGTGACTTGTGGCTCATTTGACAAATCGTCGGATTATAATTAACAAAGTGGCTAGCGTTCCGGAATATTATCTGATACGCTCAAATCTGACAAAGTAATGATACATAATTATTAGAAAAGTATAGCTAGGTCTCTTCTTTTCTTCCAATGATCTTACAGATATTTTTAGTTCAGACAGGCAGTTATATTCAGACCTGGGGTCAATTACATTGTAATTGTAATATTAATAGTAACGATAATTTTTTTTCAAGTAATAGCAATAGATGGAACAGAACACAATGTAATAGTAATATAAGGCAGTGTAATAGTAATTGAGTTATTACGTTTCTATAACAATTGGGATTAATGCTGGTTTATTTTGTGTTAGCTCCAGTAGTCTACAAAGACAATGGGTAAGACAACCAAGGCTATGAAGCCAGGTACAATAGTCTACACAAAGACAATGGGTAAGACAACCAAGGCTATGAAGCCAGGTACAATAGCCTACACAAAGACAATGGGTAAGACAACCAAGGCTATGAAGCCATGTACAATAGCCTACACAAAGACAATGGGTAAGACAACCAAGGCTATGAAGCCAGGTACAATAGCCTACACAAAGACAATGGGTAAGACAACCAAGGCTATGAAGCCAGGTACAATAGCCTACACAAAGACAATGGGTAAGACAACCAAGGCTATGAAGCCAGGTACAATAGCCTACACAAAGACAATGGGTAAGACAACCAAGGCTATGAAGCCATGTACAATAGCCTACACAAAGACAATGGGTAAGACAACCAAGGCTATGAAGCCAGGTACAATAGCCTACACAAAGACAATGGGTAAGACAACCAAGGCTATGAAGCCAGGTACAATAGCCTACACAAAGACAATGGGTAAGACAACCAAGGCTATGAAGCCATGTACAATAGCCTACACAAAGACAATGGGTAAGACAACCAAGGCTATGAAGCCAGGTACAATAGCCTACACAAAGACAATGGGTAAGACAACCAAGGCTATGAAGCCATGTACAATAGCCTACACAAAGACAATGGGTAAGACAACCAAGGCTATGAAGCCATGTACAATAGCCTACACAAAGACAATGGGTAAGACAACCAAGGCTATGAAGCCAGGTACAATAGCCTACACAATGACAATGGGTAAGACAACCAAGGCTATGAAGCCAGGTACAATAGCCTACACAAAGACAATGGGTAAGACAACCAAGGCTATGAAGCCATGTACAATAGCCTACACAAAGACAATGGGTAAGACAACCAAGGCTATGAAGCCAGGTACAATAGCCTACACAAAGACAATGGGTAAGACAACCAAGGCTATGAAGCCATGTACAATAGCCTACACAAAGACAATGGGTAAGACAACCAAGGCTATGAAGCCAGGTACAATAGCCTACACAAAGACAATGGGTAAGACAACCAAGGCTATGAAGCCAGGTACAATAGCCTACACAAAGACAATGGGTAAGACAACCAAGGCTATGAAGCCATGTACAATAGCCTACACAAAGACAATGGGTAAGACAACCAAGGCTATGAAGCCAGGTACAATAGCCTACACAAAGACAATGGGTAAGACAACCAAGGCTATGAAGCCATGTACAATAGCCTACACAAAGACAATGGGTAAGACAACCAAGGCTATGAAGCCAGGTACAATAGCCTACACAAAGACAATGGGTAAGACAACCAAGGCTATGAAGCCAGGTACAATAGCCTACACAAAGACAATGGGTAAGACAACCAAGGCTATGAAGCCATGTACAATAGCCTACACAAAGACAATGGGTAAGACAACCAAGGCTATGAAGCCAGGTACAATAGCCTACACAAAGACAATGGGTAAGACAACCAAGGCTATGAAGCCATGTACAATAGCCTACACAAAGACAATGGGTAAGACAACCAAGGCTATGAAGCCATGTACAATAGCCTACACAAAGACAATGGGTAAGACAACCAAGGCTATGAAGCCAGGTACAATAGCCTACACAAAGACAATGGGTAAGACAACCAAGGCTATGAAGCCAGGTACAATAGCCTACACAAAGACAATGGGTAAGACAACCAAGGCTATGAAGCCAGGTACAATAGCCTACACAAAGACAATGGGTAAGACAACCAAGGCTATGAAGCCAGGTACAATAGCCTACACAAAGACAATGGGTAAGACAACCAAGGCTATGAAGCCAGGTACAATAGTCTACACAAAGACAATGGGTAAGACAACCAAGGCTATGAAGCCAGGTACAATAGCCTACACAAAGACAATGGGTAAGACAACCAAGGCTATGAAGCCAGGTACAATAGCCTACACAAAGACAATGGGTAAGACAACCAAGGCTATGAAGCCAGGTACAATAGCCTACACAAAGACAATGGGTAAGACAACTAAGGCTATGAAGCCAGGTACAATAGCCTACACAAAGACAATGGGTAAGACAACCAAGGCTATGAAGCCATGTACAATAGCCTACACAAAGACAATGGGTAAGACAACCAAGGCTATGAAGCCAGGTACAATAGCCTACACAAAGACAATGGGTAAGACAACCAAGGCTATGAAGCCAGGTACAATAGCCTACACAAAGACAATGGGTAAGACAACCAAGGCTATGAAGCCAGGTACAATAGCCTACACAAAGACAATGGGTAAGACAACTAAGGCTATGAAGCCAGGTACAATAGCCTACACAAAGACAATGGGTAAGACAACCAAGGCTATGAAGCCATGTACAATAGTCTACACAAAGACAATGGGTAAGACAACCAAGGCTATGAAGCCAGGTACAATAGCCTACACAAAGACAATGGGTAAGACAACTAAGGCTATGAAGCCAGGTACAATAGCCTACACAAAGACAATGGGTAAGACAACCAAGGCTATGAAGCCATGTACAATAGCCTACACAAAGACAATGGGTAAGACAACCAAGGCTATGAAGCCAGGTACAATAGCCTACACAAAGACAATGGGTCAGACAACCAAGGCTATGAAGCCAGGTACAATAGCCTACAAAGACAATGGGTAAGACAACCAAGGCTATGAAGCCATGTACAATAGCCTACACAAAGACAATGGGTAAGACAACCAAGGCTATGAAGCCAGGTACAATAGCCTACACAAAGACAATGGGTCAGACAACCAAGGCTATGAAGCCAGGTACAATAGCCTACACAAAGACAATGGGTCAGACAACCAAGGCTATGAAGCCAGGTACAATAGCCTACAAAGACAATGGGTAAGACAACCAAGGCTATGAAGCCATGTACAATAGCCTACACAAAGACAATGGGTAAGACAACCAAGGCTATGAAGCCAGGTACAATAGCCTACACAAAGACAATGGGTCAGACAACCAAGGCTATGAAGCCAGGTACAATAGCCTACACAAAGACAATGGGTAAGACAACCAAGGCTATGAAGCCAGGTACAATAGCCTACACAAAGACAATGGGTCAGACAACCAAGGCTATGAAGCCAGGTACAATAGCCTACACAAAGACAATGGGTCAGACAACCAAGGCTATGAAGCCAGGTACAATAGCCTACAAAGACAATGGGTAAGACAACCAAGGCTATGAAGCCAGGTACAACAGCCTACACAAAGACAATGGGTAAGACAACCAAGGCTATGAAGCCAGGTACAATAGCCTACAAAGACAATGGGTAAGACAACCAAGGCTATGAAGCCAGGTACAGTTTACACAAATAACTGTATTGGTTCTTTGTATAATTTGGTCAGCAGAAACAGTTCAAAGGACAAATTCTGACAATAGGTGTGACACCTCACACAGCACAACTGCATTCTACTATAAGCTCCAAACAAAGCCATGATTGTGTGTGAACAACAGCAAAGGGCATATGTTGGCATCACATGATGAAAGGATGCACTTCAAACAAGTAACTGTTATTATCTGGTTTGAGCAAATATGAAATGAGTCCTTGTGTGCCTATAATACTGGCTGGCATGTTGTAGTGTAAGTTCAGTTGAAATTCCACTGTCACTGTAGATGATTCTATGCTCAACCTCTTCGTAAGACTACTGCTTAATGTCACTGTAGATGATTCTATGCTCAACCTCTTCGTGAGACTACTGCTCAATGTTACTGTATTTCACTGCTGGTAATAGTCTGCTATGTTTAATCGAAAGCAAATAATTGCTTTTTGAAAAATGTAATAGAATTATATTCATGTGTAATAGTAATAGATTATTTGGTCTTCAGTATGTAATAATAATAGTAATAGAAAGTAATCAAATAGTTATACTAATAGATTACATTGTAATGTAATTGACCCAGGCCTGGTCATATCTTCATACTTCGATGATTGACAATGAGATGGGTTTTATACATAACTGAGATTGAACGTACATATAATTGTTCAATTGGACAACAACGATGTTCTAATATGGCAATAAACATATTCCTCGACCTTTTGAAGATCATAGGCCTATCTTTTGACTACGTGAAATGTGCGATAGTTAGTGCTGCAATGGTTTAGTGCGGATGTCATGCTCAAATTTGTGTGCTGTCAAATATTATCCTCTTGGTGTGTTTGCGCATGCATGAGCTGGTAGCTGACATCTATTAATGACATAAACATATCATAGCTGCAATAATAGGTACTGTATATAATATCAATTAATTATAACAGAGAATGTCAACCATGGAATTTCCACTTTGTCATAAAAAAATTTTTTATTAGAATATAAAGCGCCATTTTCTGTCGTAAACTATTTTCCCCATGCTGTTGGTGTAGCTAATTACTATATATAATATATGTATATATACATATATATATATAATTAGCTGCACAAACATGTGTGCATGGGGAAAATAGTTTACGACAGAAAATGCTGCTTTATATATATATATACGCTCTATAACTAGCAAGGACCTATGCTAGCAGAGCTGATTTGTAAATTGCCCGACAGTGACGGAACTTTAGCTGCTGCTATTTTTTACTGGCATGTTCTCATTGCGCACATGAAATGTCTGACCAATACCCGTTTTGCACTATGTCCAGATCCGGACCTATGACAATTAATTAATAAGGTGATTTTGGCCCACATGAATTCGGTACGCACTCTTTGGTAACTTCGTTGGCGCGCAACTTAATTTTTTTTATTGTCTAGTTATTATAAAGTGGGCCAAAATCAGTGTGGGCAAAAATCACCAGCCCTCCTTTTAAGGTCATACAACTGGTTAAAAAATGTATGTTTAAAAAAGGCCAAAAAGTAAAAAATGGACTAGCATAATGTTAAGTTTCAGAAATGCAAATGCAGGATGCATAAATCGGAGGGTCTCGGGGAATTGTACATAAATTGGAGGGTCTTAGGGTATCAGATAATTGTGCATAAATCACAGTATTTCACATCCTCACCACGCATGAAAATTACCACTAGATCAGTTTTGGTTTGAAATACACTGCATATGTATTATTAAATGGTTTTGACATTTCAATATAAACATTGTGGCAGTAGAATTCTTTGTGGACTAGTAAAATTATAAAACATGTTTACTACAGTGGTCTACAAATAAAACAATGTTCTACTTCTGAAAAATATTACCGTACAACAAAAATCACTTACCTGACTGGCAGTAGCCTACATATTTTATTACACACAAACTAAAAAAAAATATTTATTAACAGGGCTAGAGCTGAAAAAATTCTTTTCTTTATGATCCTGAGTGATGGAGGCAATTTTTTATTTGTAAAATCTATTTTTTTAAATTATGTCTTTTTGGTCATAATGTGCTCCGATTGTGACAATTGTCAAACATGTGAATTAAATAAAACTTGTATATAGTGGAGATGCTTTTATGGGCATTATTTGAATGGCCATTTAACAGATCGCACATCGATGAGCACTAATGGGGCACCGTTTGTTTAACACATATTATAAACAATGTAACAAGCAAGGCCAAGGCACATGGAAATTTATCTCAAAAAGTGTTGGTATACTATACTGAGCTGCATCTTAGCTAGGTAGCAGGGAATTATATACCGTATAATGTATACTTGATTTGCCATACTTGCAGTATTGTGTTATTCTGTGGTGTATAACATATAAATCTAAACTGAAAGCCCTAACTACGCTACAAAAACGAGCAATGCGGATTGTGCTCAAGACCTCTAAACAATCCCATACTAGACCTATCTTCTACAAACTGAAAACCCTTCACTTTGATAACAGTGTTAGTGTTAACATTGCAGCATTTATGCATAAAGCAGTTTACAAAAAATTCCAAAAAAACACACACACACGCACGCACGCACGCACGCACGCACGCACGCACGCACACACACACACACACATACTTTCTATGCATCTGTGTAAATTAAACTATGTTATCAATCTTGTTCTTGGGTAAAGGTGTATTAGTCTGACCAAAATTATTAACGCTATTAAACAACACTTTTACCTAATTTTTTCCATGTTAATGTGTTCTTTGCATCACTCCCCATCAGTTCAGGTACAAAACGGATGTATATTTGTAAAAAATATTGTGTTTTTACACAAGCTCAGTGCCTAAAACAACGGTATACTGACAATAGCCAGTATTGTTAATATGGCGATCATCCGAAATATGCTGTAACAATATCACAGTAGCACCAGAACAGAAAGGCGATTTCACTGAGTAATATCTCATACTGCAGTATAAGAAAAGACGAAAAATAGAACAAAAAGGACAGTTTAATGTTATGATAAACTCTAAAAATCTGCAATTTAATGTTAAAAAGCCCCAAAAAAACAAACAACCCGCTTCCTAAAGAGGCGACATCTAGGGGAAACGTTTGCGACCTGTTTTAAGTGTAGCAAAAAAGTGCAGGCATGCAATCACATGAATTTGCAAATATCTTTAAACATTACTCATAGACAAGTGTTTTGCTTGCCCAAATCACATAATTCAGTAATAAATAATTCTTCAGAGGACAGTCAGAACAAAAACATGACACCGAAGTGTTTATTTTTTACATCACTAATGTTTGGACTGTATCATGAGGAAAATTGGACATTTCACCACAAAAAGATGGTTGTCGTTTTGGAAACTGCAGCAATGGTGAATTGAGTAAATGTCATGATCTGTGAACTTTTAATTATTCCATCATCACTGCTGGATGATGGGCTGGATGGTGACAGCCCTCCGGTCCAGCACCACCTGCATCCTGCAGAGGCTGCTCTCTCTCCACTGCGCCGAAAACCCATTCACCGATGTTCACCCTGCCGTGGTGATACTTCCGATGGTAGAAATAGCTCTCGTCGATTTCAACAACAATGGGACTTCCACTGTTGTTGAAACCACCAAGTGGCAGCGGGTGGTTCCTGATGTCAATGGCGCACACATCACTCAAGAAATTGTCCCCAACTAGCTCCTCCACCGACATCGCCTGAACTGTCAAAATCATATTCAGCGGCACAATGTGCTTCATGTTCGCTGGTCGACAGGTCATCATGGAAATGACAAATCTCTCTCTCTTGTATATTCGCGGATCGCAATCGAAAAATATACCTGAATTTATAATGCCAGTGGAATTTATATACTTGTTGCTTTCTGCACTACAAAGCTCCCACCGAATTAGCATGGTCACATGTTCTCATTTCTGCACACCGTTTTTGGGGTCTTTTCACAAACACGTGTGGGTGCCGAACGCAATATCGCATTCCCATGTGTGCTACTGTGACGTCTATGCATAGCAACGTGTGATGGAATGTCAGTGTTTATTTGCTATGCTAAAAACAGGTCACATACATTTCCCTTAGATGTCGTCTCTTTATGAAGCGGGTGGTTCGATCTAAATTGTAAATTTTTTTCTTGTACTGCGGTACGGGATATTTTTCACTGAAAATACCTTTCAGTCCGGTTCTGATGCCACCATGATATTGTTACAGCACATTTCGGATTATCACCATATTAACAATACCTGCTATTGCCAGTACAACATTGTTTTGGGGACTAAAAGTGCGCAAAAACACAATATTTTTTTACAAATATACGTCCGTTTTATACCTGAACCAATGGGGAGTAATGCAAAGAACACATTAGCATCGAAAATTTTTTTGTAAAAATGTTGTAATAATTTCGGCCAGACTAATACACCCTTAAGTTTACCCAATAATCATATCATGTGTTTTTGTGGGGGAAGAAACTTTATATAAGTCGAAAGACTTCCAGTTTCTTCCTTTTTACTTGTTCGTATTGAATTCTAGACTACTCGGCCCACGGACAACTCGGACCGGGACAACTCGGCCCAGTTCGAGACAGCTCGGCTCCGATTTTGAGACAACTCGGCCCAAGTGTCGAGACAGCTCGGCCCAATGATAAATTGCTCGGCTCCGATTTTGAGACAACTCGGCCCAAGTGTCGAGACAGCTCGGCCCAATGATAAATTGCTAAATTAACCTTGAATCCAAATGTTATCCCATGTTTTATTATTATTATTAATAAAATATTATTATCATTAATAAAGATATAAAATGCTTCGTGTGTGTTTTCGTTTTGACTTTCTAGGGATTATTGAAGGTAAACTGTTTATCTTCGTATACAAGTGTATAAATTCATTATAGAGTGTACTCCATAATTATAGTACACCTATCAACACTTATATTACCCTGAAATGATGACACTGTCCTTTGATTTGTCATAGTAATTGACGTCCTACTCTTGTATTGTGTTATTGAGCTGATCTTTATGTTGGTTGGTTTTGGTTTGTGTGTGTTAAGAATATTTGAAGGCTATATTAACTGGCTTCACTACTCCTGCTTTGTTTTACTGAGCAGATTGTTTCACGTTGTTTGTCCTTTGATTTGTGTGTGTTAGCAGTGTGCGGAGGCCGTCGTAATTGGCATGATACTCTTGTATTGTTTCGTTGAGCAGGTTTTTTTGTTTGAATAACGGCATTGTACAATGCGCATTGAAACAAAGCGTCCGCCATCAGCAGTATTTACCTGAAGTTGGCTTCCCTGACTTTGATGACAAGAAGGCCTAACCATGACCAAGTCGCCTTTGAATGCATTGAATAGAAGTTAGGAACTGAGCAGATCTTGCGTGATCCTCTGATTAACAAGAAATATAACACCTGTTTAAATTCCCCCGTGTGATGTGGAAATTGGTTCAGGGTAATGTTCTGTTAAAAATTCTTAGTTGTAAGCCATTTCAGTAGTATGCCTTTGTTATGCTAAATTCGTAGTGAATCTGAACATGATCCTTATATATTAGTCTACATATCTACCAAGTGTCATGCTTTTATCACCTAATGCACAATCGTTAATCCACTACTAATATAACATGGTACATTATCAACAACGGAGTACAAAAGGTAAAATATGGATCCATATACATTTAATAAACTACATATAAAATCATCCACAAACACGCCATGGATTGAAATATATAAACACACATGCTTTACATGTAGTAGAATATACGTAAAACATTTAAAGAATTTTAAGTCAAGTCACGCAGGCGTTTCATAGAAATAACAACTAAATATTATAGTGCGGGTTCTGTATGAGATGGGCATTGAATCAATCAACGGCCAATTGGAGACGGGCATGGGCGGAGTCAACACCAGACACAGACCAATCAACGGCGGGATTGATAGAGCACACACCTTCCTTCTCTATTGTGTTGCCAAAACTGCTATATGCTTCATTCACACCTTTCTTGAAATATCAAATGAAGCCAAACACCCAAGTAATGTACATTTACAAACATAAACACGAAGAATACATTTCTTTCCATAATAAACAGCATGAAAATCAGACCAGAGTGCGAGAACTACTGAAAATGAGCGAGGGATAGAGGGAGTGGTGACAGGTGGTGGATACGGTAGTGAAGGGGAAGTTGACACCCAGTATCGATGCCAAGCTCAACCGGAATTCAGGGGTAAAGAGGAAAGAAACAACATAATACGTACGTAATGTATAATAAATACTATGCACATGTCATGTGTGTGAACATGTAAGTGGGTGCATATGAAGAATATATTGACCTCCTTTACCGCTTTTATTTTTTATAATTCATTCAGATCTTTAGAAATTGGAATGAGCCAAATGCAATAAAAAGTATTTTCCAGTTTAATAGCTGAATCATAATACGTTATTTGCATCAAACCGACTATGATGGCGCCCAGAAGTTCCAATCATACCACTAGAAAATTACTTGCATAAACTAGCAAACAGAATCTGGTAAAAATTAGAATTCCGAGGAATAAAGCCGGATTATTGCGCGTGCGGAAACCTTTCCCATTATCATAGGCTATGGCTACTCTCACCGTTGGTAGTGCACCGGCAGTCGTGTCTATTATTACATTCTCACAGCAAATGTAAAATATACGTTCACAAAGCCATGCAATAGTTGTCATATGTAATAATTAAAAAATTATATGTGTAGTGATGTCGGTTCGTAATTCAAACTACGGCATGAAAACATTCCACTTCCCCATTATCGCCCTAACTAAGCGCCATCATATCATTTATCATTGGGCCGAGCTGTCTCGACACCTGGGCCGACCTATCTCTAACTAAGCGCCATCATATCATTTATCATTGGGCCGAGCTGTCTCGACACCTAGGCCGACCTATCTCTAACTAAGCGCCATCATATCATTTATCATTGACATTGGGCCGAGCTGTCTCGACACCTGGGCCGAATTGTCTCAAAATCGGAGCCGAGTTGTCTCGAACTGGGCCGAGTTGTCCGTGGGCCGAGTAGTCCAAGCACCGTTCGTATTCATGCAGTTGAAATATGTAATATTTCGCGTATTCTTTACAATTGTGAAATACACTCATTCGTTTCCCATTTCATTTCCCCTGGGCGATTGTTCTTTTTGCTATAAATTACCATAAACGAGGTAGTGTGTCAAGAATCAAGACATCATCTAACAATCAAACAAAAATAATTACTTACTGCGGCGAAATGCTGCACAGCGGTAACTGTGGGAATGACCAGAAACACACACAGCACACAACAAACAACTGCACGTTTCTCTGCAACGGCCATTTTTAAACTTGTAGATTACACTTCAATACATCGGTCACGCCTACGGTTTCGCAACTTGTGGTTGTCAAACTACGCTTCACGCTCTAAATCTTAACTAGAGTTTCATTCACCACTTTGTTTGGGAAATGAATCAGATGCTGTCAGGTGATCGGTCGTACAATAGAAAGTAATAACTTGGAACACGGCATCTGAAATAGCATCCTTACTGTATAGTGCCAAGAGGCTCTTTGATAGTACTAGCTCAGTGATTATAATATTATTATATAAAACTCCTATTATTGCCAACAAGATACGGCCATGCTGTTTGCGTCTAAGCTCAATTTATGCAAAACAGTTTGGCCTTTGTTTACTAAAATTATCTCGTTCTGACTTAGCAGCACACTTGATTGAGAGTTTGTGTTGCTTCCGACAGCTCTTAGATTTCGGTCGACGGCACTTGATGCGTTTCACCATAGTCGATTTCTTAGAACTGCCAGGCGCTCATTGGTCGCCCAATAAACATGTCAGCCCCCATGCAGTATAACTCTTTTAATAGGGTTGCCCCCAAACCATGACTTTTGTTTCGCTTTAAATCTAAAGATGGGTGCATGAGCACAACTGTACCGTATATATAGCGTACTGCTTGGGGAAATTACGCGTGTACAGCAAATGCTACGATAGGAGATTTCACACCGACATGACTCTAAGATTGGAGGAATATTTCCAAATTAATTCCTTCTGGTTGTAATTATCGTTGGATTCATACCATTTTGGACACGTGTATGACAAGGTAACAGCTAACGAGTTATAGGGTCTACGTGGCGGCATTTACACCCCACAAGCACTTTGTCCCGTTTTGGTAATTTGGTCGTGTCGTGTCCGTGATTGCAGTTTGTCTTTTGCATACGCGTTATTGGTAGCGGTCTGCGCATTGGCGACGACTTGTTTTTCCGTTTGTTTACGGTCCACCCGCCCCTTTCTTTTGCCACGTGGGTATATTTGTTACCACGGTTGCTCTTTAAAAACACATTACATTTCATTACCTGGCTTTAGTTTAAACATGGCACAGATACGTTTATTTCCACTACTGCTATTACTAGTACTAGAATAACGAATCATAGTGATCTCGGCCTTTCGGGATCTCGGCTCTAGTGATCTCGGCCTAGTCTCTGGTGATCTCGGCCTCGTGTTGCAATACATAATTAAGAGTGTCTATGTGATCTTAGGCAAAGTCAATCGCCCTACAATGTTTTTCTATCTGGCTGTTGCTACTATAGGGCGAAGAGCTCGCTCGGCCGAAACATAAGTATTTTCATGAAACGTGAAACCTTACAAAAACGCCATAAACAGAGCAATAAACACGTCTTTCGTGTCTGTATGCATTCTTATATGTATATCACTAAAGTTACCTGACAATAACCATGTAAAAGTGTGAAATTATTACCTTTTTGTCAGAACGCATGTGCTTGTCAAGGTTTGTATATAACCGGATGTTGTTGTGAGCGAGAAAGGCATGCGGGATTTCCAATGATCTATATAAGGTCACGCTAAGAATTGCCGTCTGCTGGCCATAGAGTTACATCATTAATAATGCCCCTATAAACTATTAACTTACTAACGGGTGTTTTATTTATTTCTGTGCTGCTGGCCCATTCTGGCCTCATTCTACACGAAATCGCGTTAGATCATGTGACCCAAAGGCAACATCACGTGCACAGTATGGCGGCTATTTATGAAATCTTTTCTGTGTGACCGATAAAAGTACTCATAAGTAATTATTTGGAGCACATTTCTTCAGTTTCTTGACGCCCAAGTGTCGGTTGTATGTCACAGAATACACATGTGAAACGGTTAGTGCGTATCGGTTTTAAAACTTAAGTTATTAGTTCCGTAGCCATTTGGCTACGGAACTGCCAAATCGCCGAGTTAGCAAATGCCCTACGGGACTTTCGCCCCAGAGACGAAGAGTGGGGCGAATTTTTTTGCCTATGTGATCTCGGCCTGGTCTCTGGTGATCTCGGCCTGGTCTCTAGTGATCTCGGCCTCGTGTTGGAATACATAATTAAGAGGTTTTTTATGCCACTTTTAAGCAATGTTACGATATGCATATGGATGGTCGTTAACGTTGTCACAAGTCACACATGTCGTAGACGATACTTCATAGATTTGGAACGTTATGTCACAAAACGCTTGGACGATTTGTCAAAAAATTATTTTACGTTTTTATTTTGTTGTTCACGCACTGAACATAAATCAATGATTATTTGTTGTAATGTTGGCAGGGACTGCCGTATATATACGCGTTTTATACGTTACTTGTTATCGCCCATCGTCGAGCGCTATAGATGGTACTCGCGCTGTATAATTCGTCGAAATCAAATAAAGTGATGTAGGAGTCTCCATCCTTCATGTTAATGTGTGTTACATATACATGATATGTGATTCGTATATTGTATGACATTTATGCCAATGTTTTGGTAGTAATTAATACAACCAAAAAAGAAAAAATCAGGCAAATATGAAAACAACATTTCATCTATTAAGCACGTTTGCTTTTTACTAAAATGTCTGCATAATTAAAATTCAGATCTGCCACCACACATATAATTCCAACATGTAACCTTCTAATGGAACACACTAATATAAAACACTAAAGGAACATACTGATATATAAAGACTAATGGAGCACTAACATCAGATAATAGTGGAACACAGTACTATAAAAAACTAATGGTACATACTAAAAACTAATGGAGCATGCTAACATCACAGAATAATGTATCACATTAATATAAAAGACTAATGGAACATACTAACATAACAGAATAATGGAACACACTAATATCAAAGACTGATACATATACAAACAATAAAGGAAATTGTCATATTAGTATAATTCACTAATGTTAAATGTGGATAATGTACGCACAAATACAGAACATGTATACGTAGAACAGATGTTTCTAAGTACTAATAATTACAATCTTTTCTTGACACATTGAAGGAAGTAATAATTTGAAACTTAAACACTCATATGGGTGTCCCTATGTAAATAATAAAATCTTCACGATAAGTCGTCTGTCTTGCTTGCTGTGTAGAGTGGTCGTCTGTCTTGCTTGCTGTGTAGAGCTGTCGTCTGTTTTGCTTGCTGTGTAGAGCTGTCATCTGTCTTGCTTGCTGTGTAGAGTTGTCGTCTGTCTTGCTTGCTGTGTAGAGCTGTCGTCTGTCTTGCTTGCTGTGTAGAGCTGTCGTCTGTCTTGCTTGCTGTGTAGAGCTGTTGCCTGTCTTGCTTGCTGTGTAGAGCTGTTGCCTGTCTTGCTTGCTGTGTAGAGCTGTCGTCTGTCTTGCTTGCTGTGTAGAGCTGTCGTCTGGTTATGGTCATCTGTGGCCCTCTTTCCACCTATTAACAAAAATAGTAAACACCTGGCAGTGATTCATTCGTTCACACACCCTGTATACAAGTTGAATGATATTGACAGTGAAAATGACATGATATTGACAAAGAAATTAAAAGGGATGTAGAGTTAGTCATAGTTAGGTTCAAAGAAGATAATGGTAGATGATTAGAATTAGATGCACCACGCAACAACTTCTCTGGATGAAAAAATGCTATTGTATATACACCTTTGTCTATTTACATATCTGCATATTTACATATAGTAAACAACCTATTTGCAACTGTACACATTCATTGAAGCCACCAGTCGCCCATCTGCAGATGATAGCCAATTGATCTATGCCAGGGTTACCTTAGTGGATATTTAAACATAAAGTCCATTCATTCATTCATTCTGGTATGTTCTTCTTTAGGTGCCACAACAAAGTGATGTTTGATTGGGGAGATCAACAACCCCAACACAAGTACAATTGGTGTGAAACCATTGTACAACATAACTGGCACTGCAATCATCTTTTCCGTTAAGTTGGTTAACTGTAATATTTACCGAATTACGATCACATTTCACATAGATTTCAAGCATTGCCTGCACTAATTCTCACTGGAACTTAAGCCTTCACTGTTGTATATGCGGAGGTGTTATGTCCTACTAAGAAGATCGTCGTCTTCATCATCAGCATCATCTAGTCGTCCGTAGAACTGGTCCAGCAAAACTCACAGATGATGATTGATGTTGAAACGTTTGATATTTCTATCTATCTACGTCTATTTATATGTATTGTACTCTTATTGAATAAAGGGATGTAGTCAGTTTAATATTATTTTAATTGTACTTGTGTTTTTAACTAGTGGCTTGGACTGAAGTGACACAAGATCTATTCAAGTCCTAAAAGCATTCATGGGCAACCATGGGAAACGCAGCTAGTAGGATCTAACAGATTAACCAATTTTCAGCGATTGTTATTCCTGTAGTCGTAATCAAAGTGAAGCCATGTTTATTTAGAAACCGCTGATGTTCAAAGCTCTGTCTCATAGAATGGACATACAATGCTTCACTTTTACCACCGCGGTCGCTACGAGCCAGGATTCAATCAGTTGGAAACGTTGTGTAGATCAGACCATAGAAGCTTGCCTTCGTTACAAGCATATTATGTCTGTTATTATCGATATTTCTCTGTACACTGTATTTTAAAATTCGGCTGAACTGTTTCTAGGCAGAAAACGAGGCATTCCGAGGACATATTGAGTGAATTATACAACTATATTTATTTATATGGTATAAACACATTTTTTACAGCGAACATAGATACCGAACAATAAGTACATACTACAACTATAATTATTTCGATGGCATAAACAACTCTTATTTACATATCGCAACACGAGGCCAAGATCACCACCGAACAGGCCGAGATCACCAAAACAGGCCAAGATCACCACCGAACAGGCCAAGATCACCACCGAACAGGCCGAGATCACCAAAACAGGCCGAGATCACTGGCATCGAGAATAACATTTCTTCTTCTACCTGACTACCGCCGCTACCTGGTATGTCTTCCCTCTTCCCAGACCCAGTGGCAGTGCAAGCCCAAGGAAAGGTTTAAAAAATCGGTGTGTGGCACGTGACGCGCACGTGGTGCTTGTGTGCACGCTCTGTTAAGAGAAAAGTAATATTTGGGGAAAAAATGATAGTGTGCGTGTAGCAATGCAACTTAAGAGGAAACATTGATAGCGTGAAAGATGCAATATGTATCAATTTTGCAAGCTGGAAATCCTGCCTGAAGATCTCCAAACTTGCTGCTGTTGCTATTCCTGTTAGCTACGGTACGGATAGGAAGCTGAACTGGATGAATTGTTTAGCGACTAGAATTTGTAAGCCAGAATTGAAAGGTGCAAGTTTTAGGCATCATGAAGACAAAACATATTTCTATAACAAACACCGTCCAGTGAAGAGTTTGCAAAGGAATTACATTGCAATTTGTCACGGACATGCATTTTTAGATGTGAATTAGTGAATAGCTATACATTTCTGTTTATATTTCCTCTCATTAACAATGGTCATACACTGTAGCAGTTATTGAAGGATTGCAAATTATACTTTCAAATTCAATTTGTTACTGAAATGTTATAATTAGTCTTTGCTACCAACATTTGTGTATCACAATGTCTTATTGCAAGACACAATCTGTCAAAACATTAGTATGCACAAGTGTAAACGCTACAACAAACAATATATTCACAAACAATGGTTATCTTAATAATTCTTTTATTTTTACACACAAAATTGTACAAAGTGAACTAACAAATACAGCTGTTCACATTCACTTCACACAGCGACAACTGACACTGCTGCATTCACTTCATGCACATCACCCATTACATGCACACATACTATCAAACAAAACAAATATCTTTTCCAGAACTATTGTTGTGCTTTTCTATCCTAAATGACGTGTTTCGGTTGGACCCAGCAGATGCTCATAAACAACCAAACTTTTCTTTACACACAGCACAGTTAGTTTTACACACAATAAAGGAATGATTCAGCTGTCAAACTTTTCAGCAGCATTCAATTCTGTTAGTAGAATTTACATTCAGCAGTTTACATAACAAAATGATTTTACTCCTGCTGTAAACTAAACAAAGTTGCAATTCCCTAAACCCAATTTCCACTGCTGTAGGTTTTGCAGATGACAGTAATATCCTGTCTTGGTGACATGTTTGCATAGCTGTCTACTCGCGGCGAGGGACAATGCCAGGACTGATGTGATGCGACAAGTGGAGACAGACTTCAATAACTGGGTGTAGTGACTCGTGTCTAGCTGACACTTCATAGCTCATCCTTCTTGTCGTCCAGATCATCCAGGTCTACATCACTCAGATCTATGTCCTCCATCTCGGGCATCTACAGAGAAATATCAGGATTCATACAGGAAACTATTAAAAAAATTAACGGATTCCCCGACCAAAATGTAATTTCCCTGAACAAATTGACAACAAACAAGTCTATCAGCCTGCAAGTTATTTCTGCACTTTGCTACATTTCAGAGTCTCACCGTTTTGTCTGACGGAGCTATCAAGTACCCATCTTGGTTCACTGATGCTGATGGTCTTAAAAGCTCCATCAGCAAAACAAAAATGTGAAATTCTTGAAAGTAGCTAAACTTCCTTTAAAGAAATTAGTGTTTTTACAATGGCTTCCAAGTTCCCCATTTAGCCGTCCATTCCACCAAACAGCCATCCATTCCACCTGTTTTATATTGAATTCAAATTAATGTTTTAAAATATAAAATGTCATTTTACACAAGATCTCGGGAGCCTTGGCACAAAAATAATTTCAACAGTGCATTTCACATTTGACAAGACATGAACATTTCTGACTTTATTCCTTCATACCTTCCACTGAAATAATTCAAACTCGTTACCTTTTTGTGGATCAGGAATAAAATGTTGTATACTAAAATAATTTGAGCAGTAGCTCACCATCAGGATTTGGCAGTTCTGTTGATGTAAAATCTTTTTTAGCAAGATTCAAATTACTGTACTTAGATCCCCTTCGGTGGGCCCAGGCACTACTGTTTACATGGTTAATAGGGTGGTCAGCAATTATACAATCAATTCACAAAATTCTAATATGTATTAGATATTTCGTTAAATAAATTTTTTTAAAGTAAATATACACCAAGAGAATGGCCGTAAAATGTTTCAGTTACCAATCATGGCAAAAACCAGTTAAGCCAATGTATAATTAAAAGGGGATTCCTACTTCTTCCTTATATGGACACTTCAACCTCACTCACCTGTCCATCTTTGCCGTCCCATGAGTCAGTTTTGAGAACTTTTGGCATCTCTGACAGGGGGGCAGTGGACCCACGGCCAACGGCAAGCTCCCTGCAAACCAACAACAACCATGTCAAATGTGCAATTATTGCATCAATGTGCACATTATTCCAATGATGTACCAAATGTTTACAAAATGACAGGTGGCATGATACTCCACTAAACAAAATGACTGGTGGCATGATACTCCACTAAACAAAATGACTGGTGGCATGATACTCCACTAAACAAAATGACTGGTGGCATACTCCACTAAACAAAATGACTGGTGGCATGATACTCCACTAAACAAAATGACTGGTGGCATGATACTCCACTAAACAAAATGACTGGTGGCATGATACTCCACTAAACAAAATGACTGGTGGCATGATACTCCACTAAACAAAATATTTTTCACTAGTGAATTTATATTAATAAAGCATTATTTCTTACTGAATCCAATTTGATGGCGTATTTTGCTTTCAGAAACAACAATTCCATTATAAAGTTCTGTCCATCTAGTGTAACTAAAACTAAAATCAAAGGTTCGTCTTAGTGTACATTTAATTATACATCAATGATACATTACCTCAGAAATTCGTTGATGCCAGACTCACTAAAAGACCCCTTCAATGGCGCGTACTTCATTTTTCTTGAATTGATAGCGACCATCGCCTGTGACAGTAGAAGTGTCATGTGTCAACGCTGTATGTCTAATATGGATCATACAAAGGGTTGTTACACTGCATTTTTATTGCCAGGAAGAGAATACATTAAGATTGGCTGTGTGTAGGAAACAGTTTTATGAGAACCTTCTGACTGTAGTTTACTTGACCAACTGACATGGTTAATTATGACAGAATGCAATGACAGTTCGACCACCATTTTATAATTTGTTCCAATGAACCACCGACTTTGACTTCTAGAAGTTTCTTCAGGTCTTGTTAGCATGATCACAGATGTAACCGTGACATTTCTGAGATGTCATTACAATTATTATGGGAAGTTGGACTAACGTGTGATGGTCACCAGAGTGCCCCCCCCCACACACACCCGTAATGGTCACCAGAGTGCCCCCCACACACTCGTGATGGTCACCAGAGTGCCCCCCACACTCGTGATGGTCACCAGAGTGCCCCCACACACTCGTGATGGTCACCAGAGTGCCTCCCACACTCTTGATGGTCACCAGAGTGCCCCCCCACACACTCGTGATGGTCACCAGAGTATCCCCGACACTCATGATGGTCACCAGTGTCCCCCCACACACTCAACATTATATCATTGGAAAGTGGTTTTACAAAGGATGAATAGATCACATTGGCTTTGCTATCTGTTTGCATCATTTGATATCTTTCTTATACAACCTGTTTTTTAATAGTGCGCGTCAGCTGGCGAATGCATTTTATAAGTTGTATTACTTAAAAAAATGGTTCATGTTGCAACTTGCATAGGTTATGCAAATCATTCAAATGAAACATTTAGCTGCATAAGCCGTTAGCAGCCAACGTAGAACTGTAGCGCTACCAGTGTCTGTGGACGGAGGAGCCCTCGATTTGGTTGTGCCTTTTGATAGTTCGTTTTGCACCACTACGTGCATATTGAAACGAACATCTTTTTTACAAGTTATACCTGTCACACATCACTCCTGCACTGTGTACAATCATAATCACGAATAGGTTTAGATCAGGTGCTCTGGAATAGTATCTTGCAAAAAGTCATTGCCAGACTTTCAGAATGCGCTCTACGACCATGGTCCATGGTACTTGCGTTTTCGTCTTATTCCCCATAGTTTCGTTGTTATGCCTACTTGTATTCACAGTTTGAACTAAGATAATTACCATGTCACCGCAATTAATAATTATTTCGTGAATCATAAAAGTAATTGTAGTATCTAGCTTGTGACACGTGTTGTGGGTCTTTCTTTGAAACTAGTTTGTGTGCCGAGCGTGGGCAATATTGGGGAAGTTGAATGTTTTCGTGCCGTGGTTTGAATTACATTGCAAACCAGCATCGCTACACATATCTTTTTTAATTATGACATAACTAATATTGCATGACTTTGTGAACGTGAATTTAATTTTTTTTAATTGCTGTGAGAATGTAGTTAAACATTGTAGATTTACACCCGTTATCCAACCAAATGTTGTAACTTGTATGGTTATTTAATTTGATAGTTGAGTGAGACTACAGACAACAAGAAATGGTTAGCAGTAGAGTACTCACCGGGTAACCAAAGCCACCAACTCCTACAGCTGTCTCGACGTTCTCCTGCGACAGGGCCTCCATCCACACCCAGCTGAAACACAACCAGTTGTGTCAAACTAATGGGCCCCGACAAAAGTAAACTCCAATAAACCATAGATAGCACTTAGATTCCCACTTTACCTTATGGGTGATCTTAAAACATCATTGTATGATATTAAATGAAAGTGGTTTCATTGGATGGGGAGGAGCAGTTAGGGGCAGTTAGCAGTTTCGCTTAGCATCGTACATTAATGTATTTTCCCAAAACATGGTGTATCTTCTGATCACAGTTTGTAATGGTGCAAGCAGTTCTGTGTTATGACGTCTGAAATGTATTTTCCCAAAACATGGTGTATCTTCTGATCACAGTTTGTAATGGTGCAAGCAGTTCTGTGTTATGACGTCTGAAATGTATTTTCCCAAAACATGGTGTATCTTCTGATCACAGTTTGTAATGGTGCAAGCAGTTCTGTGTTATGACGTCTGAAATGCTGTCTGGCGAATACAAATTCATTCACAGCTATGTGTAATTCAGGGGAAGACGGGTCAGAGGTTAACTGACACTGGTTTTATATACCTGTCTTTAGATTATCCCTTAATGCCTTATCAACGCATCATGTCTACTTCATAACCCTGTGTGTCACTACACCATTTGTCCATATCATGAAGAACTCTGCCATCAAAGACTGCATATGGGGTAATGTCCACTAAATGTGACACATTGCGAGGTCCCCTACAAGTCTGACATGCACTGTGCAGCAAGCAATAATACTGTGTTGTCCCCGCAACATTTTACTGAAATACAGTCATGTCCCAAATGAGGCAATTCTTCCAACAAACTCCTCCCAATGTTTACGAAGACTCACTCACCCCCACTGACGCTTCTTATACTTCTCCCCGAGGGTGCGGAGGATGGAGAGGTACTTGTTGCGACACTCTGACTGGCAGTCAAGAATGTTAGGGAGGAAGGACACGATGCAGAGCTGGTGGTCATCACACGCCCTCTTCAAGATTGACTCCTCCGTCAGCTGCAGACATCAGAACATGGTCACTCGGGTGCAACAGTTTATCACTTTACTATGTATGCATTTCTGCCATTTAACTTCATCGGTCGGTCGTTGATAAAATAATTTTTAGTATATGTTAACTTTATTTTCCATATCCAGTTACCAATTTAAAATAGTTTTGAACCTTAAACTATGATTCTGCATCATAGCTGGTCAGACTGGCTTACAGATGGCATAACATATGAGACACTTCTTCAAGAAGACCTGTATGTACCTGGAGAACCTCTGGTGCAGGCACGTTCTCAGACACCTTGTCAAGTGCGAATGCCACAATGTCAGATGCGGTTCTGCCACCTTCATATTCCTCTGCTCCGTCCTTCTTCCCACCCGGGAACATCTTTATTGTGGGGAAACCACGAACCTAGAAAAACAAACAACATCCAAACTTATAAATGTACCATAAAAATTCCAATTTCACAGCGTTTAGAGCACAACTTTCACATTTGAGATTCAGAATTTAATGGCTATTGTTAGAAACTTAAACAAAGTGGTATCAGCCCTCGTTGTATCAGTTCAGTTAGCTGTATATATTGGTGATTAGCCTAGCCTTTTTTAAACCTGGCAATTCTTGCACCATGCCCTTGTGTAAACCTGAGCCAATCGTTGTAAATGATACGTGGCTCTTGCAGATGGGGTATAATCTGCTACACAGTGGTGTTGTAATCATGACGGATCTCTTACCCACTAGCAACAAGGACAACTTGAGCTCTGGAAGGATTTAATTTAGTAAATCAAATACGACTATTACAAGAAATGTTTCGTGCAAATGTTGTATCAGCCTATTGTCTATTAGCTACCATGAGGTTATTATTAACACACAAACCAGCTGATTCACAAGAAGACTATGGAAGCAGCACTTCTACTACAACATGCCAAGTGATGACAGGTGACTCACCCCGTATCTGTTGGAGATGACAGTATGGACGGTGGCATCGAGGGCGCCCAGTTTCACCTTGCCCTTCAGCTCAGTTGCGGCCTGCGCCCAGTGGGGTGCCAGAGTCTTGCAGTGGCCACACCAGGGGGCGAAGAACTCAACAAGCCACATGTCGTCACTTTGCAGAACCAGTTCGTTGAAGTTAGAGTCAGTCAGTTCAACAACGTCCTTCTCGTCTCCCGTCTGAAACAAGTTGTTTCACTACAGCACAAGAACTTCCCAATTCAGACACAGGTAGCTTGAGTGCCAACTTACACTGCACCAGCAGCAACACCTCGGACACAACTAAAGCTGTTTAAATCAAATTTGTTTTGCATTGCAGTGTCAACATTGCAATGGTTACTGCCAACAGCTCACTAAGGTCTGTACGTACTAATTATCTTAATTAAATTGCTGAACCTTACACCTGCCAAATTGGTCTATAAGGAATGTTAACATACTGGCTTGCGACCACCACCGCTGCCACTATGTTGGCCACCGCCGCCGCTTCCACCACGGCCAGACATGCGGTCATTCACCATCGACTTCAACTGTGACATGGCACTGTCAACCAGCGACTGAGCTGACCGGGCACCTGGTGACAAACAGCAAAACTATGCATCAAAATCTGGCCATTCTTTATACATGTGAATGGAGCTGCAAGATATTACACGTTGTCTTCAGGATGCCAAGGATTGTCTGAACCTGACCAAGTGTAAGGATGTCATGAGTCAGCTGGCTCATCCCATATAATGTTTACTTATTTATAATCAATCATTAGTGTTGCAACCATGATTTTAAAACCAATGATACATTACTCAGTTATTATTATAGTTAAGACAAATTTATGATTTTCTTTGAAAGCAAAAAGTGCAGAATGTTGTTAGATTAATCAACACTGTTAGGTAATATCTAGCATTACTAAAATGCAACTATATAAGTGGTAGCAATTATTCTATAAGCCCTGTCTTGTGGCACACCCAGCACTGCCTTCTACAATAAGCCCTGTCTTGTGGCACACCCAGCACTGCCTTCTACAATAAGCCCTGTCTTGTGGCACACCCAGCACTGCCTTCTACAATAAGCCCTGTCTTGTGGCACACCCAGCACTGCCTTCTACAATAAGCCCTGTCTTGTGGCACACCCAGCACTGCCTTCTACAATAACATCAACTGACTTCACCGTTCCATCTGGGGAAATACAACAAAACACTCACCATTATAGTCCTGAGGACTGTTCTTGTTAGATGCGAATATCTTGATGGTTGGGAAGCCACGTACGTTGTATGGCTGACCCACCGAGCTATGGTCATCCATGTTGACTGCCCCAACTTTTACAACTCCCTGCAAACAGTGCACACAGGGTGACCAACTGTATCTAGTGGTATTGTACTAATATCAATAAAATCATGCCATAAATTAATCATGTCTTGTCTATAAATTCCGATTTTAGTGTACCCTACAAAGACTTCTACTTTGGTTACTTGCTAATATACTATGAAGATAGAAGGTCAGTGAGTATTATACCAATTAAATAAGTTGTAATCAAGAATAAAATCAAATAAAATCCTGACAATATCAACAGTCAAAACTAGCTTACACAATAAGGAAATTTTAGATAATGATAGTCATATATGGTAAAGACAAAGGGAAACAAATATCAACAAAGGTCTTAGTGAATGACATGAAATATCAACAGAACTACATAACACCCACCTTGAGAGCAGTCTACAGAGCTACAGGACACCCACCTTGAGAGCAGTCTACAGAACTACAGGACACCCACCTTGAGAGCAGTCTACAGAACACCCACCTTGAGAGCAGTCGCTGCCTTCTTCCATTCAGGGGCCAAACTCTTACAATGACCACACCTTCAAAAGATTATTGTATTATTAATTACTAGCCTATTAGACAAACCTATAAATCTAGATACAAAAAGTAAACTGGCACAGAAAGGTTTAGGAGTTCCTATAATTTCTATCACGTGTACAATACTAGAAAGTATTACTACCAATAGTCTACCGTGGAACTAATTGTATGGTAATTACATTTTTTGTTGTTAACTACAACACTTACGATGCTGCAATCTGACAAACGAACACATCTTACATGTAGGCAACTTTATACGGTTTGAAATTACGATTGGTGAAGGGTTTGTGTCTAAAATACCCTGTCACTTTAGGGGGTCATTCAACTTTTGCTTAATTCATTCGTGGTGGTGTAGCAGACATAATTCATTTATGTTAACCAAAATCTACCTTAAAGTTATCAGTGACACTGTCATACTTATATGTATGTCATTTAATTTTCTCAAAATTATATAATTTAACATTTTGTGGCTATTTTTCATATTTAAATTTTTTTTCAAAAATCTTGTAACATAACCAAATAAATGAAAAACAAAATGTTTTATTAATCAGGATTATTATACAGTATTTCAACTACAATCTGTGAAAAAATGGTTAATTTATCTTAAAAACATCTACTGAAACTACTAAATTTAAGACAAGCATATAATAGCCACCCCAGCTACCTTAAATGTATCTGGGCTTGTGTTGTGTGACACATAACTGTTACTGATGTTCAACACACGCTTACCATGGTGCATAGAATTCAACAAGCCACAGGTCTTGACTCTGAATGACCTCTCTGTTGAAATTTGCTTGTGTTAATTCAACTACATCATCAGAACTGGTGTATATGGCTGATGTCACAGCCATGCATAACGTGATACCTGAAGAAATAAATTAAACATATGAATAATAATTAACATTTACAATGATTATGAACTTAAGACATTGAACATCATGTGTGACATATGATCACTTGTGACTGTTATTGCAACATTGTTCATACAAGTAGAAACTTTCATGTGAATGTAAAGTCATATCAAGGCAATTAGTCAATCAATTCAATGATTTTGGGGGCAATGCTAATTTTTAGTCTGCTCTAAAAAAATTTGCTGCATATATAGATATAGTTAAAGCAAAACAAAAGTCATGGTTTTGGGGCTATGCACCTAAAAGAGATAATAAAACTAAAATCAAGAATATCATGCCACTGGGTTACTCAGAATGTGTTCTAAACATGGGAGATTCCAGTCATTTCTCCAGTTGACTGAGCGCTGACTTGTTAGGCAGTGAGATTAATAAACACATGCAGAGTTCTAAGACAATCAGGTAATCTAGACTAGTGCAATGTATTAAGGGAGGCCGGCATACACAGAACCAACGCAGTCTCAAACATGTTATATTGTTAGATATGGACTAGTTTAGCAAACAAAGGAGAAAATATATTACATAAGTTGAGTTTGGATGCAACGGCATTGTCTTATTAAGAAGATGTGTGTCTAACAAGATTTTCCTGGTAAATCACTGGCATGATATTCTTAATTCTAGTTGCAAATGGCTATGTTTTAGTAACTCTTATAGGTTCATAGGCAAAAAAACATGACTTTTGTTTCCCTTTAAGTTATCAAGGTATCCTAACATGACATTAGTTTTGGGATTGCATAATTAATAAACTCATGGTTGTCAAATTAATCAGTTACTCATGTTACAAATTGTCTGTTAATACATCAAATAATTTCAGTTAAATACAGAACTTAATTAATGATGAGGCACAATCCAGGGCATCATTTTTGAGGCGAGCGATCGCTCTTGCTCCCTATCGGTCGTGGAAATCAATAATCTAGGGAGCAATTTATCGCTCGGGTCAATTGCTAAAATCGCTGCCTGCAAGTGTTCGTCTTGACAAGGAGTTTCTTGAGTATTAGATTCACTAGGAGTCTACTCTGTTTATAACGAAGTGTTTGGACTCCAATAGTCAGAGACACGGGCAAAGACCACAGTAGGGTGAAATTGCCTGCCCAAAATTGCCCAAGTTTTGAAAAAGCAGCAGGTGCCAGGTGGTTTCGAACCCCGGTCCTTTCGACCTAAACTTCTAAAGACAAAGTTCGAGGCTCTACCATACGACCACCACGTCCCGCTATTTCCTGAGGCTGTAGAAGACGTACTGCAACATTTAGCAATGTGTTTTTTGTAGAATCCAGTTGCACATGTACAATACATTCACACAAATTATTACAAAGTTCCACTCGTTTGTAGACAATGATGCAAGGCATAGGCAAGGTATACTTCAAGAAAGATATTGGAATTTGGACGCTGAGTTTATTCTGATACCGAATTACAGGATAGATCAGATTACACTTTACAGTAACCAGTTGGTGAAATACCCCACGCGCCGGTGACAGCGCCAGGGAAACCCCCACTTAGCTTTTTTAGCAACACCCGTTCACCTTACACCGAACCCCTTACACCCTCTTGATATGTTTTGTATGCGCCCTATGCATACGTGTTTTAACCAATATAATTTCTTACCAAGTAGGAGCTTCATCTTGACGCACGTTTCGCCCAGACGCCGAATAAGAAGTGAAGTAATCAAGTAACATCAACTCTAGCTAAACAAGCCTCCTCGCCGCTACACGTTGGTCTTCTTATGTGGCTCTAGCTGATTGGATAATTCACGATGACGTCGACGCTTTTACAATTCCGGAATCCCCGGGCTTCGAAGCGGCTTGACCAAGAGCCAGTTTCAAATAATATAGGCGAATAATATAATCACTGACACCATCGCCTTTGTTCATTGTTATACATAAAATGATGTTGAAATTCTACTCGTGCCCCTGCACTTTTGGGAAGATTTATGAAAATTGCACGTGAAGGACCTAGTTTGCGCGTAAATTCGATTAAATAGTGTATTATCGCTCAAATTGTCTCGTACAGGCATGTACTAGTACTAGTACTAGTAGTAGTTTACTGTCACTAGTCTACGGCTTGACTAAGTGCAGGTGTTTTACGCCGTTTGTTTCTGACAGATGTTCACATTCGACACAGCTATGCGTTTTAATCTGTACAAAATATGACAGAACTTTCTCAACAAAACTCCTTCGTCAAATAGAAAATAAATATGCGTCTGGTGAGTTTGAAAATTGTAATATTAATAGTAATAATGCTAATAGTTACAGTAATTTATCAATCATAACATAGATGGGTGTGTGGTAGGGTTATCAACGTCTATTCTCCCACCTGCTTGTAGGGCCAATATCCTACCATTTTGTAGATTCCCACCAATATCCCATCTACCACAGGCACATGTCTGTGAATCCCACCTCCCGCCAATTTTTAGGACAAACATTTAAAATAGTGCCAACCAATTATAATAAATAATTCCAGATTCTGTGATTCCTTTGACAATGTCCTTGTAGGGCTGGGGCCAGTGAATCTATACCTGTTGGTACTTGTCTTGTCCCCCAGGTACCAATTTTCTACTTGTTAGTTGCGTTGTACACATAAGACACAACACTCATGAAAAGTCTACATGGATGTAGTAAAAGCCTGTTCAAACATAATGAACAATTCGGTTACCATGCAAGTTATACAAAAATAGACCAGAATACCATCAGGCAACAGCCTATAAATTCTGTACATGATACTGAGGATGATAAATAATTACTTGTGAAGTATGTTGAGACTTGCGAGGACTTTATGAGCCCAAATTTGTCTCGATTAAAGAAAGAGCATTTCACCCAGCCATATGGTGTGGTTTCTGGGCACATTACACTGAGTACTTTTCATATGCTCTAGCAGTTAATTTTTTTATGTGAATAATTCTTAACAAATCATTTGTGTTGTGTTTTATAAATTTATGTCAACAGTACTTTTCAATTTTTTTCACATGTGAGTTCACTGGGTTGAACAATTGATACGTTTATGACAACACTTGACTACATGAATTTGAAATTGACACACACAGGCTGCCTCTGGTAATCCTGACATGTCTAAGCATGCTTTATCTGATGGATGTACAGCTCCAAATGAATGGTCCCTTGTAATACATGTTTGGGCAAGCCCAGGGGAACTTAGCTGCTTGATGTGCTGGTTCACATGAGTACACTTGTAGTTCATGACTGTTCTAGAATAGGAACTGTAAGGAAGATTTTGTGTACATGTTTGGATGCTGGAAAGTAACTTATATTTCTATAAAAAAACTATTATGGAATATAAAAGTGAAGTAAATAGTTTCTCATTTTTTAATACAAAAGTGATTGCCTAATGTTCACTGATTGTTCATCTTTATAATTGGCATTAAGTAGGGATTTTTACATTTAAATATTGATTTTTGGTTACAGATTTTTTAATATGCTTCAGAAATGTTTGTGGAATGAGTAAATAAAGTATAAAAATTAGGGTCACTGTTTCAAGAATGAAACAGTGACCCTAAAGGTATAGTGGACTCTGCTTAACAGAATCACGGATAACCGAATCAGCCATTTAAGAGACTCAAAATTACTGAGATTAAATCATTCCCTGTTAGTGTGCACAATGTTCAAATGTGCAGTTTGATATAATAATTAATTACATCCACTGGTTTGGAGACTCAGATACATGAAAAACGATACACCAGGCATGGGTTAATTTCAACTTTACTGGAAAGGCTAGATTAATTAAATTAAATTAATTAACTTCACCAAAAGGGGTTAATTTATTTTTATTTAATTGACAAATTCCCAATTAACTCTCAATTAATACTCATTTAACAGTTGGTATCACTGGATAGTTCACAGCCATGTTACCCAGGCATTTCCAAAAGGCCTGCAGTCACTATTCCAGTCATTAGCCTGACAGAGATCAGGTTAAGGCATGTGTGAATTAATATCTATCAATTAATATCCAAATTACCCAACAGAACTAATATCTCACCAAAAAGAAACAAATATCAAATAGCTATTGAATTAATCATGTAAAATATATGAAGCTAGTTTGAAGTGACCTTGAGCCAACCATGTAAAAGAACTGAATCTAACAACTTATGTTGGATGTAAAATATTAAAATAAATATGAAAACAAAGCAACATTTTGTAAGTTATGTATGCTGTATATACCCCAGTAGTTTCCTACAACAGAAACATGGTGGTTGTATTTCATTGGAACAATTTTCCGGAGTTTCTCCACCTTTATTTGTTAATATTGTTGTATTTTAAACACCTCTGAACAGAATTTATATTCCAGAGATATGGTGCTATGCAAATAACAGTTATTATTATTGTTATTAATTGTCCAATGCAGTAATGTATGTCCTTTCTTGACCAATGTCCACTGCAGTACTGGCTATCCTATCATGACCACTGTCCACTGCAGTACTGTCTGTCCTTACTTGACCACTGTCCACTGCAGTATTGCCTGTCCTTGCTTGACCACTGTTCATTGCAGTACTGTCTGTCCGGTCATCCGAGTCGACCATGCTTTATCCTCAAGTTCAAGAGCACCACCATCATGCTGGATGCAGGGTTGGACGTCTCACCCCTCATGAACTTTGTGCCCCTTCCTCTCGTACAAGGGTAAGTACAATGCGTATGTTTTAGATAACACACCATCCCCAGTTTCTGGCGTTGTGTGTGGAAAGACTCATTTCTTTCCAACCTCCCTTTAGTCTATCCGCACACAAACACAGCGGTTGCTGCATTCATTGTAACTCTTACTTTGAATATTTTCTCCGTAATCTTAATCACATTAATTTAGCTATGTTTTAAAACTTAATTTTGCTCTTATATTTCTATTTTTACTATATTGCAATATTTTTATATATTTGTTTTTAAAGTATGATTATTATTAGTGTTATAATAAATTTATTTATTTAGCATTTCTAGAATGTTATTAATTTTAAATACACTGTAATGTGCGACGGAGTCTTCGAGCTGGTGCTGGATCAAATAAAATATATTATTATGTATTATATTCTATCACTGATTTTTTCAGGGGGAAATTTTCCAAACTGCCCAACTGGATCCCGAGGGAAGGTCCAGCCATGTCAGCAAGACTGGGTGGCGTGAGTTATCTGCCCCTATTTCCTACTAATATGCCACCAGTAATTAAATCTCATCAGTGATATAACTTCAGATTTTTTCTCTCTGGTCGCATGTAGCTGCATCTGTAAATTGTTGTTTCACAAACATTTTACAACATACAATCATTTTACATTACCAATTTACACTGTTCTTTATGTTGTTGGAATATTATGCTTTTTGAATAAAATATGACATTTTAGACTACTGGTAATTTGTTTTGCAGGAAATAAAAGAGATTGGTGGGAAAGTGTTCATAGAGAGTGAGCCTGAGTTTAATGTACCTAAGGTAAGGTCATGACTTACACCAATGCATACATAGAGAGTGAGCCTGAGTTTAATGTAACTAAGGTAAGGTCATTACTTACACCAATGCATACATAGAGAGTGAGCCTGAGTTTAATGTACATAAGGTAAGGTCATTACTTACACCAATGCATACATATAGAGTGAGCCTGAGTTTAATGTACCTAAGGTAAGGTCATGACTTACACCAATGCATACATAGAGAGTGAGCCTGAGTTTAATGTACCTAAGGTAAGCTCATGACTTACACCAATGCATACATAGAGAGTGAGCCTGAGTTTAATGTACCTAAGGTAAGGTCATTACTTACACCAATGCATACATATAGAGTGAGCCTGAGTTTAATGTACCTAAGGTAAGGTCATGACTTACACCAATGCATACATAGAGAGTGAGCCTGAGTTTAATGTACCTAAGGTAAGGTCATTACTTACACCAATGCATACATATAGAGTGAGCCTGAGTTTAATGTACCTAAGGTAAGGTCATGACTTACACCAATGCATACATAGAGAGTGAGCCTGAGTTTAATGTACCTAAGGTAAGCTCATGACTTACACCAATGCATACATAGAGAGTGAGCCTGAGTTTAATGTACCTAAGGTAAGGTCATTACTTACACCAATGCATACATATAGAGTGAGCCTGAGTTTAATGTACCTAAGGTAAGGTCATGACTTACACCAATGCATACATAGAGAGTGAGCCTGAGTTTAATGTACCTAAGGTAAGGTCATTACTTACACCAATGCATACATATAGAGTGAGCCTGAGTTTAATGTACCTAAGGTAAGGTCATTACTTACACCAATGCATACATATAGAGTGAGCCTGAGTTTAATGTACCTAAGGTAAGGTCATGACTTACACCAATGCATACATAGAGAGTGAGCCTGAGTTTAATGTACCTAAGGTAAGGTCATGACTTTACACCAATGCATACATAGAGAGTGAGCCTGAGTTTAATGTACCTAAGGTAAGGTCATGACTTACACCAATGCATGCATAGAGAGTGAGCCTGAGTTTAATGTAACTAAGGTAAGGTCATTACTTACACCAATGCATACATAGAGAGTGAGCCTGAGTTTAATGTACATAAGGTAAGGTCATTACTTACACCAATGCATACATAGAGAGTGAGCCTGAGTTTAATGTACCTAAGGTAAGGTCATGACTTACACCAATGCATACATAGAGAGTGAGCCTGAGTTTAATGTACCTAAGGTAAGGTCATGACTTACACCAATGCATACATAGAGAGTGAGCCTGAGTTTAATGTAACTAAGGTAAGCCTACCATAGCTGCCAAAAAAGACTTTATTATGTTATCTGGTATAATATCATTATGTTATAAAAATTATATTTTTTTTCACTCCCTTAACTGGCCACTCCACTGACCGCTCTCTGTTGCTCCAGCTGACCATGCTGGACATGGCCGAAGTGGACGTCATCCTTGTTTCCAACCTGCACTGCATGATGGCGCTACCGTACATCACAGAGTACACAAGTTTCAGGGGTGAAGTGTTCGCCACAGAGCCAACCCTACACATTGGCAGGTGGGTAGGGTGCTGGAGAAAGGGTGGAGTAGGTGTGTGGTATGCTGGAGACAAGGTGGAACAGGTGGGTGGGATGCTGTAGATGGGGTGGAACAGGTGGTTGGGGTGCTGGAGATGAGGTGGAACAGGTGGATGGGGTGCTGGAGACAGGGTGGAACAGGTGTGTGGTGTGCTGGAGACAAGGTGGAACAGGTGGGTGGGGTACTGGAGATGGGGTGGCACAGGTGTGTGGGGTGCAGGAGAAAGGTTGGAACAGGTGGGTTGGGTGCTGGAGACAGGTGGAGCAGGTGGGTGGGGTACTGGAGATGGGGTGGAGCAGGTGGGTGGGTTGCTGGCGACTGGTGGAGCAGGTGAGTGGGGCACTGAAGATGGGGTAGAGCAGGTGGGTGGGGTGCTGGAGATGGGGTGCAACAGGTGGGTTGGGATATATGTAGTGAGGATGCATATGGGTGGGTTTGGTTAGGGTTTTCACATTTCACATTCACACCATGCGCAGGGAACCACCAGATTGCATTCACCTAGTTGTCATAATAAATGCAAAGATGCTTTCTCTCTCCTGCTCAGACTGTTCATGGAGGAGATGGTCGAGTACATCGAACGAGTTCCCAAGTTGTTACGGGCAACCAAGTGGAAACAGGCCAATGTCCAGAGGTAGGTTACCATGAAAACACCATGTAATACTGGGATTATGTTGTGATGATCAAACACTTCTTTCAGCATATTTTGTTTACCTGTAGAGCTTTCTTCACCTTGTCAAGATGGCTTTATCAGTATTAATGACAACGACATTCTGGTAGGATGACGTTCTGGTAGGATGGCGTCATCATAGACATGTGGAAATTCATAGTTCCCCTCATCTCGGTTGGTCACTGCCTCTGTCTTGCATATCCAGATTACCTCTTTCATGAGTCTTCTCCTTCTGTGTCACTCCCTGTCTACCAGTCCCTGTCTACCAGTCCCTGTCTACCAGTCCCTGTCTACCAGTCCCTGTCTACAAGTCCCTGTCTACCAGTCCCTGTCTACCAGTCCCTGTCTACCAGTCCCTGTCTACCAGTCCCTGTCTACCACTCCCTGTCTACCACTCCCTGTCTACCACTCCCTGTCTACCACTCCCTGTCTACCACTCCCTGTCTACCACGCCCTGTCTACCACTCCCTGTCTACCACTCCCTGTCTACCACTCCCTGTCTACCACTCCCTGTCTACCACTCCCTGTCTACCACTCCCTGTCTACCACTCCCTGTCTACCTCTCCCTGTCTACCTCTCCCTGTCTACCACTCCCTGTCTACCACTCCCTGTCTACCACTCCCTGTCTACCTCTCCCTGTCTACCTCTCCCTGTCTACCACTCCCTGTCTACCACTCCCTGTCTACCTCTCCCTGTCTACCACTCCCTGTCTACCTCTCCCTGTCTACCACTCCCTGTCTACCACTTCCTCCCAGGCTATCAGATGGTTCTTGGTTGTTGTGTAGTCTGTGAAGACTGACTTGTTGGTGGTGGACTGTGAAGACTGACTTGTTGGTGGTGGACTGTGAAGGCTGACTTGTTGGTGGTGGACTGTGAACGTTTCTCTCCACTCCTCATGTATTGTTCTTTCAGTGCAGTCTCCACATCTTTCTTGTGTTCATCTCGTCTGGTCTTAAACAATCTCCCTGTCTCTCCTATGTAGGCTGTGCCACAACTCACAGAATTTAGTAACTAGTTCACCCTGTTCATCCGGTTCTATTTTGTCCTTTATTGTGATGATTCTATGGTGCCTGCACTGTGTTTCTTGCTCCATCTGTCTGGGGCTCCATAGTGCTGGTTATGGGGCACATGTAGAGCACCTAGGAAACAGTTGGTTAGGTATTCTGTGTGCATTCATTGTCAACATGTTCCAAGGGTTTATCACTTGGTTTAGGACTAAATAACAATACAATAACATTATTGTGTATGTTCACAGTTAATGTAATAACATTATTGTGTATGTTCACAGTTAATGTAATAACATTATTGTGTATGTTCACAGTTAATGTAATAACATTATTGTGTATGTTCACAGTTAATGTAATAACATTATTGTGTATGTTCACAGTTAATACAATAACATTATTGTGTATGTTCACAGTTAATGTAATAACATTATTGTGTATGTTCACAGTTAATGTAATAACATTATTGTGTATGTTCACAGTTAATACAATAACATTATTGTGTATGTTCACAGTTAATGTAATAACATTATTGTGTATGTTCACAGTTAATGTAATAACATTATTGTGTATGTTCACAGTTAATACAATAACATTATTGTGTATGTTCACAGTTAATGTAATAACATTATTGTGTATGTTCACAGTTAATACAATAACATTATTGTGTATGTTCACAGTTAATGTAATAACATTATTGTGTATGTTCACAGTTAATGTAATAACATTATTGTGTATGTTCACAGTTAATACAATAACATTATTGTGTATGTTCACAGTTAATGTAATAACATTATTGTGTATGTTCACAGTTAATACAATAACATTATTGTGTATGTTCACAGTTAATGTAATAACATTATTGTGTATGTTCACAGTTAATACAATAACATTATTGTGTATGTTCACAGTTAATGTAATAACATTATTGTGTATGTTCACAGTTAATGTAATAACATTATTGTGTATGTTCACAGTTAATGTAATAACATTATTGTGTATGTTCACAGTTAATGTAATAATATTATTGTGTATGTTCACAGTTAATGTAATAACATTATTGTGTATGTTCACAGTTAATGTAATAACATTATTGTGTATGTTCACAGTTAATACAATAATATTATTGTGTATGTTCACAGTTAATGTAATAACATTATTGTGTATGTTCACAGTTAATGTAATAACATTATTGTGTATGTTCACAGTTAATACAATAACATTATTGTGTATGTTCACAGTTAATGATATGTGGAAATTCAATGGTATCTAGTAAATTGACTCACTTTTGTTTTTTCAAAGATAGATTGGCCATTTAAGTCACACTATTTCCCAAACATGTAAGTAACTCTGGGCAAGAAAGTTTAAATTACTCTGAATAGTGTAATACAGAGTGTTGGATGTAAATCAAGTGATACTATTCTTTCTGGAACTTGTACGTGCATGTGTACCAACACAATGCAAACAGACAAACACAGAACATTGCCATGTGTGGTTCATAAAGTCTCAATGTTTAGAAAAGTTATACAGCAATTTGTATATAATATTAATAATTTTAGAAGTTATCAGATTGATGTACAAATCAATCAGTAATTGCTAAGTGTGCTGAAAGGTTCAACAATGGATTGTCACATTTTTATTAGTTTTCCGATATGAAAATAAAAATATGTGTTTGCAATAAAATTTCAAACAGGTGTATTTGTGTTCAGAAAAAGTAAAACTTAAGACGTTTGTCTGATGGATCAATAGAATAACATTTATGATAATTTAGGTTAAACTGACCGTTGGGTGTGATCTTGTTTTAGCTGTCTGCCTCCACCCTTGAGAGATGCTATTTCCCCCGGTGCTTGGAGACGTTGCTATAGCAACCACGATATCCAGTCATGTCTCTCAAAAGTGCAGAAAGTTGGCTTCAATGAGAAGAAGGTATGCAGTAGTAATAATGGCACTGTGGCCTAATCTAACAATTCATTATTATTTTATTTGTAGTACATTAGTTGTGATAATGCAGTACCAACTCAGCTCTGTATGACATGGAACCTGTAAGCTAGGATAGTAAGTTTGTTAGTACTACAAAGTTAGTACTTTGTAAGTACTATGAAATGTACTAGGGTGTTTGCCCATTACAATGATCAGCTGAAGCAATCCATGCTTCTCAACCTATTTAATCGTCAGTTTTCTAGCTGCATTGCTTGATGTTCATTGCTGGCTGGCTGGCTGGCTGTCTGTCTGTCTGGCTCGCTGGTTGGCTGTCTGTCTGGCTGGCTGGCTGGCTGGTCAGTCTACAGAGTGGCTGGCTGGTCAGTCTACAGCGGGGCTGGCTGGCTATTTTAGATAGAGTCCACCTAGCTGTTATGATAATATGATAATGTTTGTTCCAACTAGACTGTGTGTTCTGTGTAGGACGTGTTTGGTGCTGTGATCATCACTGCCGCCAGCTCTGGCTTCTGTCTAGGCAGCTGTAATTGGACCATTCACTCAGACTACGAGAAGGTACAGTCTATGGCCTCCGTGTACAAAACATGTTTTTGTCAGAAATAATGGTTTTGTAAAAATGTAACAACATGGCAATATCGGGATTTTTTCTAGGGTTTAAAAAATAGAAAATTGTCTTGTGTAAAAAATAAAAATCTGTTTTTTTTATGTGGACAAGAATGCTTAACTATATGTAGCACTTATTTATTTAGACCTTTATAATATCTGACTATTTAGCCAAAACTAAAATCACCCTCTTCAATCAATTGGTTTACCAGTAATCGATCACGTATAAGGTTTGTTGATAACCACTTTTGCATTTTTTTCTCAAAATTTTTACCATATCCAGTGTAAAATAAGTTAATAGTTTGTCCGATGATTTCACCAAAACTACTAAATAACTAAGTTGTACAAGTGAGCTACCATGCCATAGTGGATACCAGATATGTTCAATTGTTTGTGAAATTCATCTGAAACGGAACAAGCGAAAAAGCAAATTGAAGAGGGATCTGTAAACAATATGGTTGGGGGAACATAACATTGGATATGTCATTAAAAGCAGTGACAATTATGTTAAAAGTTGGCATTTCTGGAATTTTTTGGAACTTAACAAGTGATATTTTGTGTGTAGCACAATAACAATTCATTCTCCAAAGAAACATTGCTGTATTACGTGTTTCCAAAGTAACATGTTGATGCATTTGTCCTCAGATTGGATACATCAGTGGTTCTTCAACGTTAACCACGCACCCAAAGGTAGGGGTATAAAAGACATATTTTCTTTATTTCCTTATACAGTAGTACCTGCCTTGAACGGACACTTCTGTATCCCAGCAAAAGTGTCACTATATCACATGGCAGGTGTCCCCTCATCGGAGGGACAGGCATGTTGGAGTGGAGGGTTCAGTACTACACATATACGGTACACATATGTGCGGATGACGGATGTTATCAATTAACTTGACACAAAGCAGCATTAGTTAAGGAGCAGTGTAGGTTGGACATGAGAAAGTACTCTTTCTCACAGATGGTGATAAATGAATGGAACAAACTGCCAAATGATTGTGTTAACGCTAGTAGTGTGAATATGTTTAAAAATAGAATTGACAGATATTTGATAAGGGCGGGCTACACATAGATAAGAAAATTGTTGGAATCTCGATAAGCCAATGGCTTCCTTGTCCACTTGCCATCTGGAACTTGTTGTTTGGGATGGCAATCTTTAAAAAAAACTTAATACATAAACAGGCTGTACAGTAAGGATATAACTGAGGTACATATACTACAAATAAGGCACGTTAAGTGTTCCCATGTCTGCCACCAGGGAGCTACTAAACAACAGCAGCCGCCGCCCGCTGCACCAAGTCCAAGAACGCTGTCGAAGCCACTGTGCACTGTCTTATATGACAATGCCGAGTTTGTAGAGCTTATTAAACGAGTCAATTAGCATCAAAGTGTACAATTTTTTAATGTCACACCCTGTTTAATAGTTAACTGAATAAAATACATGTATGTATACCGTTATGGAATGACGATGTACTGATCTAATAGACCTATGAATCGAAAATAATAACCTGGATTTGAGCAGCCGAAAACGTATATGAGTTAACTCACGCAGTATGTAAGTTGATTAAACATAGAAAATGACAATAGGCAGAATTAATAATCATTTCACCTCGATTTTCAACTGATCTCAACCGAAGTATAAATTTATGACGCACCACTTAGCATCGATTCATCGTTTCATATACGGATAACGAATTCGTATTTTCGCGCACTGGTAACACCTTGGGTTTGGCATTTGGCATGTTAGTTTCGCGTTGTTTAGATTGGAAGTATGCCATTTCACCCCAGTTTCATATTAATACTGCATACTAAGCGAAGCCAACTTCAGCGATTGATGTCGGCGGCAGCGTCAAACAAACAACAGGTTGTCACTCGTTCATTGACATTGTTCACCTGTTTCTTGAGAATTGTCAAAGCAGTTTTAAGCAGGCCCATTTGGCATTTCCCCAGGCAGCAGAAAATCGGGGTCCATGACCAACAGACTTATATCTGAATCCGCGATAGAACATTGTTTTTTCCTACTACACACTGCGCTGTTTTCCCACTACACACCACACCATTTTGGAAATAAAATATTTCGAAAAAAAAAACACAAAAATAATGATTACTGTCCACCTTAGCAGGGACAGAAAACCAAAATATCCTGTCCGCTGTCCGCGTTCACCAGGTGTTCCCTCATCAAAGGGACATTAACATGGTAAAACAGTCCGTACATCGAGAAAGTGTCCCAACATAGCAGGTGTCCGCTCATTGGAGGGTCCGTTGAAAGCAGGTACTACTGTATATACAGTTATGATGCTTTTTGCTTCAAATAATTCATAAAACCTCAAAGTTCTAAAATCAGGTTTGCCAAAAGCCTTGAGAAATATCATGAATGTATATAATAGCCATATGAATTTTATTAAGGTATTTACAACAGACTAGAAAGTAAGATTTGTATCTATCTTTGTCAACAGAACAACATTTAACTGGCCACTTGTCCTTTTCAGCCTGCTTTTGTTTTATTAATTTTTCACCTGTCATTGATTAATCTCCCTTCAGTTTATACAGCAGAAGGACCCTTTCTTTCACTGTCCAGTTTCCTTACATTTGCTACGTATTGCATCATTGTGGTCCTCAGCCAATGGACCAGGCTCCACTGCGTAACAGTGACGTCCTCATCATGTGTAGTCTCAGTCAGACTCCCATGGCCAACCCAGACGCCATGATTGGAGAGTTCTGTGTCAACGCTGGTGAGTTGTTGGTGGTTGGAGGGTATCTTAAGAAGTAGCTGAAGAGGTAGTTGAAGAGGTAATTGATTCTGCTCTTCAGTCACATTGGCAATGGTTCAGTTATGGGCTATGCAAAAATATTGTTTTTCATGCTTGTAATAATAAATTATGTTATAAAGCTGGTTGCTTCAACATATCATGTATTCTTATTGGCCATGTGAATACTCAGCAATATTGCTTCAACATATCATGTATTCTTATTGGCCATGTGATTACTCAGCAATGTTGCTTCAACATATCATGTATTCTTATTGGCCATGTGAATACTCAGCAATGTTACTTCAACATATCAAACAGAGCAACATGTAACAGCCAGCAGTGAATACTCAGTTGATTCACCATCCAAACCTACTATCATGTTATGGCAATAGTGCCCTTAATAGGTGTTCCCTTCTCTCATACATTTCAGCAATGACCTTGAAGAACGGCGGCAATGTCCTTGTTCCGTGCTACCCATCTGGTGTGACCTACGACCTCTTCGAGTGCCTGTCAGGTCACCTTGAGAGTTGCGGGCTGCTCTCAGTACCAATGTATTTCATCTCACCAGTTGCAAAGAGCAGCCTAGCATATTCTAACATCTACTCTGAATGGTACGTTCAGTGTGAAGCACATGCTTGCTTTCATTTTCTCTTTCAGAATTATTTCAAAATATATTGCAACTCATTTCTGTTTTGCAACAAACCTCTTGATGCTCCATGATGTATTTCATTTTAGAATATGTAATGTTATCTTTTTATTTACTAAGGTTTGACTAACAGGGTCTCCTTTTTATGTTTGAAAATAGAGTGTAAAATCTTAGTGTGTAAACAGCTAGATGTTCGTACTGTCACTCACTGACACTAACATCAGACAGGATAGGCTGTCAGTATGCTGTTCTTGTGGACACAAAGTGAAAATGATGAGAATATTGAACTGCCAAAACCGCTGGTTACATATGTAATGAACAATATGAAGGAATCTATTTCAAACAGTACTTTCAACAACTTTGTAAAGAGGCTGACTTGTGTCAAAATGGTCTTCTGAATGTGATAGATATATATCCTGACCAACTCTATAAATACTGCATGCTGTATGTATATGTTTCGACTGACTACAGTGTTGTATGCTGGGAAATGTTGTCTCACAGGTTGTCGACTGGGAAGAAGAACAAAGTCTATCTCCCTGAGCCTCCCTTTCCCCATGCAGAAGTGAGTCCTCTTTCTAAATCATTCCATGTTTATGACGTATATGGTTTCTTGTTATCTACTACCAGAAGCTAATTGAACTTATATGATTGAGCTGACTGTATCCTTTGAAACTTACATTAAAAAAGCCCATCTATTCAGACTGAACACTGATCTAGGACATCAGCAATAACAGAGAACCAACATCTACTGGAGTAGGTTGCAGAGGCGATGTGTTAGGAGCTAACAAAACTAGACTAAAGACAACCTTCAAATCACTTGGTATAAAAACACAACAGACAAAAGTGAAACAGCTAAATCTATGTTTGACTACCACGATTCACTGTTCAGTAACTGTTCATTTACACAAATTTGTTCATCATCTATGATTTACTACTAAAGTAAAGTATTTGGTAGTTCACTTAATTTAAAGCAGGTATTTGAGTAATTTTTCTACACTTCGTTATATGTAGCCAGGGTATGTACATCTAAATGAAATGATATCCTCAAATGTGCTCTAGAACTGCCCACGACAGACGAACACGATGGCCTCCCTTTAGCAACATATTAATTCATACAGATTTTGTTGCAATGCTATTATAACGTTAAGCAAAATTGCATCATCTTCAACATCTAATGTCCAACTAAAATTTGCCCAGATTGACTACAGAAAATCAAGTAAAAATACCTGTTTTTTTTCAGTTGGTGAAGAACTGCCGGCTTCGCCACTATGCAAGTCTTCACGGTGGGTCCATCAAAACATTTGCAAAACTGATATTTATTTGCATGCACTTGATGTATGGATGTTCTTTTGATATATTTGAGACATTAATGACAGATAGATATTGACTATTGACATCAGATCAATGCAGAAATTAGTCAGCTAGACAACATAATTTTAATTGTTGATTCTGCCGCATTTATTACTGTAATTTTGAGATGAATGAAATTAACAGACTAATTAAAAGATAATTGCAGTGTCTGGCTACAACGGTCTAAGTCGGGTTCTTTCAGATTAATATAATAATATATTCGTGAGAGTCGCTCTTCGGACTTGTTTTGAACTGATGATCTGTGATTCATGTGACAGTTGACAAAGCCGGGTCATATCTCAATAATTAAACCAGTTAACAAAGCCGGATCATATCTCATAATACAACCAGTTGACAAAGCCAGGTCATATCTCATAATACAACCAGTTGACAAACACGGATCACATCTCATAATAAAACCAGTTGACAAACACGGATCATATCTCATAATATAAACCAGTTGACAAACCTGGGTCATATCTCATGATACAACCAGTTGATAAACCCGGGTCATATCTCGTAATACAACCAGTTTACAAACCCAGGTCATATCTCATAATACAACCAGTTGACAAACCCCGGTCATATCTCATGATACAACCAGTTAACAAACCTGGGTCATATCTCATGATACAACCATTTGACAAACCTGGGTCATATCTCATAATACAACCAGTTGACAAACCCGGGTCATATTTCATAATACAACCAGTTGACAAACCCGGGTCATATCTCACGATACAACCAGTTGACAAACCTGGGTTATATCTCATGATACAACCAGTTGACAAACCCAGGTCATAACTCATAATATAATCAGTTGACAAACCCGGTTCATATCTCATAATACAACCAGTTGACAAACATGGGTCATATCTCATAATACAACCAGTTGACAAACATGGGTCATATCTCATCATACAACCAGTTGACAAACCTGGGCCATATCTCATAATACAACAAACATGCAGCATATAACTATCAGGAATGTCTCAGTCATATGCCTGTAAGATCGTCAAATTTAAGACCATTCATAAGAGTTCTGTATTACCTCTGTTTAACCAAAACAATCGACACACATATGGTCAATGGCTGTTGACATTGTCATATGTATGGTCAGTGGCTGTTGACTCTGTCATATATTTCGTCACTGGCTGTTGACACAGTCATATGTATAGTCAATGGCTGTTGACACTCATATGTATGGTCACTGGCTGTTGACACTGTCATATGTATGGTCACTGGCTGTTGACACCGTCATATGTATGGTCACTCGCTGTTGACACTGTCATATGTACAGTCACTGGCTGTTGACACTGTCATATGTATGGTCACTGGCTGTTGACACTGTCACTGTGTCCACCATTCAGATGGATTTAACAACGATCTGAAGACTCCAGCTGTTGTGTTCACTGGACACCCGTCACTACGATTTGGAAATGTCGTCCACTTTCTTGATTTGTGGGGCAAATCAAGTTCAAATACCCTCATAGTCACCGGTTAGTTACCCTGCTATATATTTGTCATATTTTAGTGATAACTAAAAGTTATATAAACATAGCTAACTTGACAAGATGAAAAGTGTTGTCAGTTTTAATTAGTATTTCATATTCTTCATTTCCTTGTGGTGTTGATTCTCAAAATTTTTTCATACTTTTAGCTTACAGAGATTTCAAGCACTGAGAGTTGCTGTAATTAATATACAAGATTATTTCATTATACCATGTCAGATATTCATGTAACAAGCACATTTATCTGTGATGATGACAACAATGCCTGACCTGTGTACATAATTACTTTTAAATTATGGGTTATTGCAGTTGTTAATTATTGTAAAATTGGCATTGATTATAGAACCAGACTTTGCCTACTTGGATGCACTGGCTCCATATCAGCCCTTGGCAATGAAGGTTAGTAATGGCACTTGTTGACATATTACTGCAGATCTAAAATCTCAGGTCAGTTAGATATTGAACAATAAAACTAATGCAGTAACTATCATAATGAACCATTTATGTTTATGTCATCATCTTGATCACAATTTTACTAAATCTGCTACATCTAATTTTAAAACATGGACTGTTTTTCATAAACGTTTATTATTTCAGGTGAAATTGTCTAAATTTTGCATTCTTGTGTTTTCAGTTATTTTTATAATAGTGATGGTTTTCAGTTTCCTGTAATGCATTTTCAGATTCATGTTATTGAAATTAGTTAATTTTACTGCCCACACATGTTGTATGTTTCCCAGGTTGCCTACTGCCCAATCGACACAAGTCTTAGTTTTGCGCAGGCAAACAAATTAATCAAAGATCTGAAGCCACTGCACATGATCGTCCCCGAGCAGTACATAACGCCACCTACATCTATGCCACATCGAACGGACCTCATCATTGACTGTGTGAGGAAACAAAGTTATATTGTAATGACGATAAGTTTATTGTTTGCTACAATATTCGTAAATTACATACATACTTTTTGATCAGGCAACAAAAACATATATTAAAGGTTCCTCCTCAATTCGATTAGTTTGCTAGTCTTATTTCAAATTCATTTTGTGAAATATCAAACCTACCTAGTATCCACTGCAACATGCTAGCTCGTTTGTGCAACTTTTATATGTAGTTTTTTGTGAAATCATCAGACAAACTATTAAATTACTTAATATTTGGTCAAACATTAAGTGAAGTGAAAATGGAAACACTGAAAACTCACAAATTTCCCCCTTGGTGACATTTTGTAACTTTTTCATGTGATTGATGAGAGGGGGAAGTCTCGTCTATGATTGGTATTGACCCGCAAAGTGTTTACCATTTTGGATATCCAGTAGTTTGATCTAATGACTACAGTAAATTCTTTTGATGATTTGAAAAAAAAAAAATTTCATTTATTAAATCGACTGCAAATGTCACTTAGACTATTCACACACTACATATTTGGACATAAACGAACCTGATTCATTATAGGACATGTTCTAAACAGAAAAAAGTCATTATCAGTATCTGATTAACAACTGGCCCATCTAAATGTGTATGCTTGCGTGCGTAGATTAATGTCTAACAAACAAGTGGTTTATATTTACAAATCATCGCACACAGTAGGAGATTGTGCCAGTGTTGTTATCACTTTTTCTCTGTCTCCTTCCTCCACTTATATGCAAATTAATATGACATGACTAAACTGTTAGATTTGTAACAGTATTTCTGCACATTTGATGTGTATATCGGGTACATTTAAAATTTAACCCAAAAGATTTTGTCTATCTGACAGTTCACACTTCTTGTCATTGCCATATTTCTTGAACAAACATTTATGTTGCTTTTCCTCCCCAGGAGCCGCCACCAGCAACCATCAGGCAAGCGGAGGTTATCACGCCCCCCATTAAACGCCGCTTTGAAAAAGTTGACCTTGATGCTGAGGTATGGACGCAGTGACCAGGAGATCTGTGACGTTTTGACTTTCTACAGTACAAAAATCACAAAAGCAATTGTTGATTATTAATTAGCAGTGCTGTAATGATTCATTAATGCATCGAATAATTACAATATTTTCTCACGGTGCAATACTCGATATATTTTACAAGAATCACGATACATATAAGATACATTCAAACATATTTTCCAAAGTTTTATTGTGTTGAAAATTTAAACTACCGGTACATCAAAAACAGGCCTTGGAAACTGTTACGAGTCCACCCATTTGTAATGTAGTCAATGCCAACACAGTCAAATTCGCTTGCTACCTGTTGAAATCTTGCTTCATCACTAGTTTTAGTTATTACATTATTATTTGTTCTGAACATGTAGACATTTACAGCTGTGTAATGCAGTTTTTTTGTTGTGAATCTTGACAACTGTATCATTGTTGTGTTGCGATATGTATATCGTATTGTGACACATATATTGTGATGTCTGTCATATCATAGCTTAATGTATTGTAACGGCCCTATTAATTATAAAGGTTAGAATCCTGGAGTAACACATTTATATGCTGTTTCCACCCAGGAATTGAAATATAATAGCTTTTTCACAGATGTTAAATATTTCACACATGTTAAAAAATGTTCTCCTGCATTCGTCTCGTCCGACAGTTTGCCGCCAGTCTTGCCCCATGCGAGGTGAAGCCAGGCATCTCGGTTGCCATGGTGACAGGCACTCTGTCAAACAGAGATAATAAGTTTGCATTGAAGGTGGGTTGTAGGTGATGAAATTGTGTGCATGCATGCATGTCTGCATGTCTGTCTGCATGCATGTGTCGGTGAGAGAATCACTGAGTCACAGTTAGAGAGAGATATTGTTTCGACAGAGTGCGATTGTAGACCTACTTACAGACTTGACTAATTCTTCTATAATACCATTAGCTCTTTCAAACCTGTTCAATTGATGCTCAGAGAAAGACATGCTTGCCACTGAATAAAGATCTCATCATTTTAGACACCTTCATGTTAGCCACAAACAGACGAGCCTATTGTAGAATTATTTCATCGATGCTATTTTTTTTTACCATCTTTCTTTGCACAAATAACCAGTGTCAACCATTTTGTGTTTTTATGATGATGGTTTTTATCATAAAATCATATATTAATAAAAACTATACTTTTAATAATTGGACAGTTGTCTGTTTATGAATATCAACCTTGTCATTTTTTACATTCAAACAATTGTCAACAACTTCCAACACCCGTGGAAAAAATTTATTGGGATCAGGCGTTCATGGGCATAATTTTATTATAAACGCATAAAACGATGTCCCCTCCCCACGCAATGTCAACATGATATTTGCCCTGAAACAATATATACAAATTAAACAGAAATCAGTCAATGTATATTTTTTAATGTGGTTCATTAAAACACCCTTGGGCATTCAGAACATAATATACACTACATGACTTGATTTCACAATAACACCATCAGACTTTGACCTTTAGATGAACTCATCCTTGACCTCATAAAGTTATCAGTTGAACTCATCCTTGACCTCATAGAGGCATCTTATCAGTTGAACTCATCCTTGACCTCATAGAGGCATCTTATCAGTTGAACTCATCCTTGACCTCATAGAGGCATCTTATCAGTTGAACTCATCCTTGACACATTGTTGTTTTATCAACAGCCTGTATCCAAGACCACAACTCCATTGTTGTTTTATCAACAGCCTGTATCCAAGACCACAACTCCATTGTTGTTTTATCAACAGCCTGTATCCAAGACCACAACTCCATTGTTGTTTTATCAACAGCCTGTATCCAAGACCACAACTCCATTGTTGTTTTATCAACAGCCTGTATCCAAGACCACAACTCCATTGTTGTTTTATCAACAGCCTGTATCCAAGACCACAACTCCATTGTTGTTTTATCAACAGCCTGTATCCAAGACCACAACTCCATTGACAAGTAAGAAACGCAAGCTAGATGACTGCGAGATCAGACAGCCTACATACGTGTGGGGAACACTTGATGTGTACGAGTTTGTGGACAACTTGAAGAAGGTTGGTTCCGTTACATTGCTCTCGTTTTTGATGTAGACATGAATATGCATGCAGTGTAAACATGATATTGACCTTGCCATTCAGCATGCAGTATAAACATGATATTCTAGTTGAAACATTCAAATAATTAAACAGATAGCATTCAAATTATATTTAAACATTCTTGTTCATTCAAACTTGGGCAGTCAAGATGTTATAATAGATATAGTTTATACTATATATCATGATTTAGAATAGATATAGTTTATACTATCTAACATGATTGAGACTAGATATATTTTATACTATATATCATGATTTAGAATAGATATAGTTTATACTATATAATATGATTTAGACTAGATATAGTTTATATTATATATCATGATTTAGACTAGATATAGTTTATACTATATAACATGATTTAGAGTAGATATAGTTTATACTGTATAACATGATTTTACGTTTAAAAACAATCTGACTTTGCACCTTCAAATTGTATGTTTTTCTGCCAACTGTCCATGTGTCCTATTGTAGCAGTCCATGTGTCCTGTTGTAGCAGTCCATGTGTCCTGTTGTAGCAGTCCATGTGTCCTGTTGTAGCAGTCCATGTGTCCTGTAGTAGCAGTCCATGTGTCCTGTTGTAGCAGTCCATGTGTCCTGTTGTAGCAGTCCATGTGTCCTATTGTAGCAGTCCATGTGTCCTGTTGTAGCAGTCCATGTGTCCTGTTGTAGCAGTCCATGTGTCCTATTGTAGCAGTCCATGTGTCCTGTTGTAGCAGTCCATGTGTCCTGTTGTAGCAGTCCATGTGTCCTGTTGTAGCAGTCCATGTGTCCTGTTGTAGCAGTCCATGTGTCCTATTGTAGCAGTCCATGTGTCCTATTGTAGCAGTCCATGTGTCCTGTTGTAGCAGTCCATGTGTCCTGTTGTAGCAGTCCATGTGTCCTATTGTAGCAGTCCATGTGTCCTGTTGTAGCAGTCCATCATGGATGTGACCGTAGAAGACAGTCCCGGGGGCGGCCACACTGTGCACTTGGTGGGTGATTCAAGTAGACACAGTTATGTTTGACATTCTCCTCTTTAAGAGAGACTAATGTCTTGTTTTCTCATTGAATGATTTCACTTATGAGACCTTCTTTTTTGGAGTGTGTTGCTGTCAACTCTTACCAATCATGCTATGTCTACTCAACAACCACCCTATTTGGCTAGTCTCCTGCATCTTTCAAATATCCGCAGGCAGCTCAGATCGTCTGTCTCACAACAACTTGTTCCTATAACTAAGCTTAGCCTGGGCAGGTGCTTTCTCTGTAGCTGCGCCCAAAGTCTGGACCAAACTCCCCATCACCTTAAAATCATCTGAAAATATATCCGGCTACCTTCCGCAAAAATCTCGAAAGAAATATTTTTTTAGGTGCAGGGGTTGTACCCGGGTTATGTAGTGTACAGTCTTTATTTTGTTGTTTTACAGCCGAGCGAGGATTCACTGATACAGATCGAGGATGGATCAACTCACATCATCTGTGGCAACGAATCACTGCGAGTGCAGCTGCGCGACACACTGCTCAAATGTCTGGAGAAATTATAGCACCAACAACAAAGTTGTGCCCTCACGACGTCAAAGACAAACAAACGATTCTTCTTGTTAATATTTGTTGTAGACTTTGTGTTCCATATTTCTGTAATATTGTCAAAACATTCATCAGTGATTAATAAAGTTTGTATCTTGTAGTTGTGAAATAGCATCATGTTGTAGGCACAAAGACAACACAATGGTGATAATGGTGGACGGAATGGAAATGGCAGCATGTTCCTTCCACACGTGTATTGTATCAGTGATGAGATCAATGGGGGCGATCGGGAAGAGGGAGATGATCGAAGGGAGACCAAGAAGACAGGGAGACCAAGGGGACAGATGGCAAGACAGAAACAGGGAAGCCGAGAGGAACACATGGAAACTCATAGATGGAAAACAGACGTAACGTTGCAACATGGACTGTAATCTGCAACTTTGAAGGCCACATCGACGGATGCTACACCCAGCTTTTGCATTCACTGCTTGGTGTCAGACGGCAGGACTGTATGACCAACACCTGCCACCATTGTTTGTTGACTGTGCTAAGGAGACAACTGCAATTTGATGGTCACTGCTCGAAGGCAGTCGACCAACCTGTCTCTGTCAATCCCCTAGTGCTACAGGTGTGTGGGGCAGGAAACCCCCTAGTGCTACAGGTGGGTGGGGCAGGAAACCCCCTAGTGCTACAGGTGGGTGGGGCAGGAAACCCCCTAGTGCTACAGGTGGGTGGGGCAGGAAACCCCCTAGTGCTACAGCTGGGTGGGGCAGGAAACCCCCTAGTGCTACAGGTGGGTGGGGCAGGAAACCCCCTAGTGCTACAGCTGGGTGGGGCAGGAAACCCCCTAGTGCTACAGCTGGGTGGGGCAAGAAACCCCCCAGTGCTACAGCTGGATGGGGCAGGAAACCCCCCAGTGCTACAGGTGGGTGGGGCAGGAAACCCCCTAGTGCTACAGGTGGGTGGGGCAGGAAACCCCCCAGTGCTACACCTGGGCAGGTCAAGAAACACCTTAGTGCTACGATGGAGAAAGAAGCTCTGTGACGTGCACTGTGAAGTTATACGTTATTGTGACGTCATTGTTGCTGCATGTCATTCATCACTGGCGTCGCGGTGGGCGCATAGGGCGATCGCCTGCGTGTGCGTGTCAGCGTTTGATACGCTAACTTGGGAACACGATCTGTGATGAGGCGATATTGGACATCGAAGAGAAGAGCGTAGCCGGGACATCGTCAATGTTTGGTCGGCTGCGCAAGCGTTTGTGGAAGACCGTGTGGCAGTTAGGAGGAGATGTCAGGTGTACGGAGCAATAGTACGATAGACGTCGCTCTATGGATCTGAACCGCGGGCACCGTACTGAAAGCAAATTACAAAGTTGCAAGCCTTACATATAATACACCTTAGATCCGTCATGGGTATAATACGGAGACGCCGCGTAGTCAACAAGAAACTACCCCAAAGAGCCCGAGCATGGAACAGTTTCTGGTGTAAGTCAATATCAGAAGGACAGATCATCTAGCTTGGATGAAGACGTATTCCTACTTGCTCAAGAAACACTGACTTGGAGAGGACTGGTATCTTGGGAAGTTTGGCTGTTTCGAAGGTTGATAGGGCAATTGCGCTCTAAAAAACAATACCGTGAACCGGTGACACTTGGGTGATTCCCGTGTTGACAGTGATGCAAGTCTGTGAATTGCTAAACACTGTCTGCCAAACGTTGGACTGCTGGGGGTGGCACAAATGGATGGCTAAACACTGGTAGCCAAACGTCGGACTGCTGGGGGTGGCACAAATGGATGGCTAAACACTTTCTGCCAAACGTAGGGCTGCTGTGGGTGGCACAAATGGATGGCTAAACACTGTCTGCCAAACGTAGGGCTGCTGTGGGTGGCACAAATGGATGGCTAAACACTGTCTGCCAAACGTAGGGCTGCTGGGGGTGGCACAAATGGATGGCTAAACACTTTCTGCCTAACGTAGGGCTGCTGGGGGTGGCACAAATGGATGGCTAAACACTGTCTGCCAAACGTAGGGCTGCTGGGGGTGGCACAAATGGATGGCTAAACACTGCCAGCCAAACGTCGGGCTGCTGGGGGTGGCACTAATGGATGGCTAAACACTGTCTGCCAAACGTCGGACTGCTGGGGGGTGGCACAAATGGATGGCTAAACACTGTCTACCAAACGTCGGACTGCTGGGGGTGGCACAAATGGATGGCTTTGCATGTCCCTTGCAACTTCCATTATATTTATCACTGTGTGTTGGGAAAGTTCTTTATAGCACCCGGTATATTATATTATAACGATGTTCCGTAGCGCCCGATGTGATCCAAGGCTGTCAGCGATATATAGATTGTCGTCCAATGAACTCTTCGGCTGCGGTAGTGTCCAGACAACCACTGTGTTCTACTGCTGTGGTAGTGTCCAGACAACCAATGTGTCCTACTGCTGTGGTAGTGTCCAGACAACCACTGTGTCCTACTGCTGTGGTAGTGTCCAGACAACCACTGTGTCCTACTGCTGTGGTTTGTGTCCAGACAACCACTGTGTCCTACTGCTGTGGTAGTGTCCAGACAACCAATGTGTCCTACTGCTGCGGTAGTGTCCAGACAACCACTGTGTCCTACTGCTGTGGTAGTGTCCAGACAACCAATGTGTCCTACTGCTGTCGTAGTTTCCAGACAACCACTGTGTCCTACTGCTGTGGTAGTGTCCAGACAACCAATGTGTCCTACTGCTGTGGTAGTGTCCAGACAACCACTGTGTCCTACTGCTGTGGTAGTGTCCAGACAACCAATGTGTCCTACTGCTGCGGTAGTGTCCAGACAACCACTGTGTCCTACTGCTGTGGTAGTGTCCAGACAACCAATGTGTCCAACTGCTGTGGTAGTGTCCAGACAACCACTGTGTTCTATTGCTGTGGTAGTTTCCAGACAACCACTGTGTCCTACTGCTGTGGTAGTGTCCAGACAACCACTGTGTCCTACTGCTGTGGTAGTGTCCAGACAACCACTGTGTCCTACTGCTGTGGTAGTGTCCAGACAACCACTGTGTTCTACTGCTGTGGTAGTGTCCAGACAACCAATGTGTCCTACTGCTGTGGTAGTGTCCAGACAACCACTGTGTTCTACTGCTGTGGTAGTGTCCAGACAACCACTGTGTTCTACTGCTGTGGTAGTGTCCAGACAACCACTGTGTTCTACTGCTGTGGTAGTGTCCAGACAACCACTGTGTTCTACTGCTGCGGTAGTGTCCAGACAACCACTGTGTTCTACTGCTGTGGTAGTGTCCAGACAACCACTGTGTTCTACTGCTGCGGTAGTGTCCAGGCAACCACTGTGTTCTACTGCTGCGGTAGTGTCCAGGCAACCACTGTGTTCTACTGCTGCGGTAGTGTCCAGGCAACCACTGTGTTTTACTGCTGCGGTAGTGTCCAGACAACCACTGTGTTCTACTGCTGCGGTAGTGTCCAGACAACCACTGTGTTCTACTGCTGCGGTAGTGTCTAGACAACCACTGTGTTCTACTGCTGCGGTAGTGTCTAGACAACCACTGTGTTCTACTGCTGTGGTATTGTCTAGACAACCACTGTGATCTACTGCTGTGGTAGTGTCCAGACAACCACTGTGTTCTACTGCTGCGATAGTGTCCAGACAACCACTGTGTTCTACTGCTGTGGTAGTGTCCAGACAACCACTGTGTTCTACTGCTGTGGTAGTGTCCAGACAACCACTGTGTTCTACTGCTGCGGTATTGTCCAGACAACCACTGTGTTCTACTGCTGTGGTATTGTCCAGACAACCACTGCGTTCTACTGCTGCGGTAGTGTCCAGACAACCACTGTGTTCTACTGCTGTGATAGTGTCCAGACAACCACTGTGTTCTACTGCTGCGGTAGTGTCCAGACAACCACTGTGTTCTACTGCTGCGGTAGAGTCCAGACAACCACTGTGTCCTACTGCTGTGGTAGTGTCCAGACAACCAATGTGTCCTACTGCTGCGGTAGCGTCCAGACAACCACTGTGTTCTACTGCTGTGGTAGTGTCCAGACAACCACTGTGTTCTACTGCTGTGGTAGTGTCCAGACAACCACTGTTTCCTACTGCTGTGGTAGTGTCCAGACACCCACTGTGTCCTACTGCTGTGGTAGTGTCCAGACAACCACTGTGTTCTACTGCTGTGGTAGTGTCCAGACAACCACTGTGTTCTACTGCTGTGGTAGTGTCCAGACAACCACTGTGTTCTACTGCTGCGGTAGTGTCCAGACAACCACTGTGTTCTACTGCTGTGGTATTGTCCAGACAACCACTGTGTTCTACTGCTGTGGTAGTGTCCAGACAACCACTGTGTTCTACTGCTGCGGTAGTGTCCAGACAACCACTGTGTTCTACTGCTGCGGTAGTGTCCAGACAACCACTGTGTTCTACTGCTGCGGTAGTGTCCAGACAACCACTGTGATCTACTGCTGTGGTAGTGTCCAGGCAACCACTGTGTTCTATTGCTGCGGTAGTGTCCAGACAACCACTGTGTTCTACTGCTGCGGTAGAGTCCAGACAACCACTGTGTTATAATGCTGCAATTCTGATAGCGTCAAATCACTGGAAGCTGGTGCGTTTTTGCGGGAAAGTATTTTGTTTAGAGTCATTACTTTTCCCACTGCTTTCCCATTGCAAGAGGGCAGTATGTATGCTCCAACATAGCATGGTATATCGCTTAACGTGTGTATTTTTGGTCACAACCGTATTTATTTATCTCAGCAACTACTACGTCTTGTCGTCCTGCTAAGCCGACGTATTTCACCTCATGTTATCGGTGTATCGGGACACTTCCAACAGCTAGAATCTCTTCCGTCGTCTCCAGCCGACTAAAGCTAGCTCGTGTCGCTCCCTCCCGTTGAGTCGTCTTCATTCTGCAGGCGAAACACGTCACTGGGTAACACACGACAACAACAACAGCACGACAACGACAACAGCACGACAACGACAACAACACGTTATAAGACAACTCCTATGGAAAAGAAAGTCATCGGCTTGTCGAGAGTCCAACCTTCATTCATCTGGACGCTGTGTGTGGCCCGCCTTCATCAGATGTTTGTCAATTTTGTTTTTACACATTCACATTGCTAGCATTTACACTGTCAGTAGAACATTTGCTCTATTCGTGTACACAGTCAGTGGAACATTATTTCAATTTACACATTAAGCATATCATTATTTCCATTCATTTACACAGTCAGTAGAACATTAGTTCCATTTTATATAGTCAGTAGAATATTAGTGCCATTCATTCACACAATCAGTAGAACATTAGTTCCAATCATGTAAACAGTTAGTAGAACAATAGTTCCATTCATTTACACAGTCAGTAGAACATTAGTTCCATTTACACAATTCGTAGAACATTAGTTCCATTCATTTACACAGTCAGCAGAATATTAGCTCCATTTACACAGTCAGTAGAACATTCGTTCCATTCATTTACACAGTCAGTAGAGCATTAGTTACATTTACACAGTCAGTAGAACATCAGTTCCATCTACACCATCAGTAGAACATTAGTTTCATTAATTTGCACAGGCAGTAGAACATTAGTTCCATCTACACAATCAGTAAAACATTAGTTTAATTAATTTGCACAGTCAGTCGAACATCAGTTTCATTCGTTTTTATTTCCATAGCTCGAAATCACAATATTGTGGTGCAAGATTTTATACATGGATATTGTTGTTTATTGTTCTGTTACATTGGCTGGGGTATTTTTCTGAGAAGCTTATTTCATGGGATATTTGAACAATAGTCTGCTGCGTGATATTTATAATTTTACCGATAAAGGTTTTTAATTTATTTATATTTGCAAGTGAAACTAGGGATACTTTTGATGGCGTGAATGTAAATACGACCAAACGTGGACGTCCTGAATGCTCGCAGTTGTGTATTTAAAGCTATCGGTGAAATTACGGATATGATTTTAATTATTTGATTAGTTTTTCAGCGCGCATCGATAACATTGTGGCTTAATACTCCCCATGAAAGTGGAGACTGCGTTCGAAGGAACAGTTTTCCAAGCGACAATGTTTCGTTTGGTCGAGACTGTTCTCTTTACTTACGTGGCGCCTCATAAATGAGCTACTTTAGTTTTGTTTATCAATCATTTTCCATTACATTTTACTGGTGGTTACGTTCGCACCCAAACCCGTTGCCCTGTGCTTGCCTCTTTGTTTGGAGTACTTTCCGACGCCTCTTGTACGAAATCCCCTCGTTTCCGCTTCCTTAGCTTCCTGTGAGAATCAACATAATTTATGTCAACTTACAACTCGATTTCTCGTGATAGCTACACGAATGTACGCACTACCAGGGTGAGGTATAACACTCTGTCTGACAAACCCGAGTCGTCATCCAATTATGTTATCTGTGGCATACCGTAGAGCGCAAAGCTCAGCCAGAAGACAATGGTAATAACTAGTAATCGTGTGAATTGTCGTTTTCATGTGATTTCTAAACGTGTCTGGCTGCCCCAACCTTCCTCCTCAGTTGAATTAGCCTATCGCCTATCCGAATTTTTCTCGGATTCGTTCACAAATAATATAACAGTTTTAGGTTCCTGCGCTGCTGTCTAAAGAAATCCCTAGTTGTGAATTGGATGTAACTGATGTGTCTGGTTTAATTTATGTCAACAAAGCAAAGACAGTAGTAGGTTGTTAACATGGCAATCCATCAATACATGTGTTGGATTGCCGGACGCTCACACACGTATACGAAGGGTGAACCGGAACTGTGCTATAGTCGTAATGCCAACAGCTAGTATACAATAACACGTGACATAATGTGTTCTATGATTTCCCCAAAACAAAATGATAAATGTGTACAAGGTCCACTAGGTAGACGGTACGTTTACTAGGTAGACGGTACGTTTACTAGGTAGACGGTACGTTTACTAGGTAGACGGTACGTTTACTAGGTAGACGGTACGTTTACTAGGTAGACGGTACGTTTACTAGGTAGACGGTACGTTTACTAGGTAGACGGTACGTTTACTAGGTAGCCGGTACGTTTACTAGGTAGACGGTACGTTTACTAGGTAGACGGTACGTTTACTTGGTAGATGGTACGTTCACTAGGTAGACGATACGTCCACTAGGGTACGTTAAATTTTTCGTGAAACGAGACAAAAAACCGAATTGACGAGGGATCTTTAACTCCGGGAAAGGACATGACCTGTCTTGACGGCTGTTGACGCACTGTTCATAGCCATGACAACACATGTCACGTGTCTTCCAGTTGTGTGACGTTTCGAGGCAAAAGTATTGCCTTTGCTTGACATCTGTAACTATACTAACTGTCGTGTGAGTCCCGCACCATAGCACGACTCAGTACTGATTGCTGAACGTCCTTACACAAAACGACGTACTGATATATCGTGAACAGAACGGCAGGCACAACCACTAGTGCTGGTAGCGCCGCGGCATACGGCAGATACTTCTTCCAGTCAAATTTCTTTTGAGCTACAACATAAATGGCACACCACGGTCTAACGAAGTTTGGCGTAAATAAAAAAAACAGCACACGAGTGCATGTCGGGTCGGGTCGGGTCGGGTCGGGTCGGGTCGGGTCCGTCGGACCGTCGGTTAGTCAGTCATTCAGTCACTCAGACATTTAGCAATTCAGTCACTCAGTCACTAGTATATTTTATATTGAGTTATATAAATGTGGATGTACTAGTATATGTGATTAAAAGCCCAATGAAATAAAGTTGTTGCTGCTGGTGTTGTTGTTGTTGTTGCTGTTGCTGGTGCTGCTGGTGCTGCTGCTGCTGCTGCTGCTGCTGCTGCTGCTGCTGCACTCAGTCACTCAGTCACTCAGTCACTCAGTCACTCAGTTACTCAGTCGATTACAGCTCACCGAATTCACATATGTTCCCCTGGTAGCCGGAGGGACAGGCACAGGTTACAACTTCGCCCTCGACGAAACAACTCCCGCCGTTAATGCACGGACATAATGACACTGTAGAAGAACATTAGTTCGTGTTCTTACAAAACTCTCAGTACTCAACTAGTAAGTAAAAAGTTAATAATTTTAAGGGCAGGAAAAACTCCCAACAACCTGTCCACGTATATCGGTAATGTCAATATTTTTCGTATTATTTGTTACATACGATTGGTTGAATTGATGTATGAGGTCAAGCGCAGATTTGTGTACGTTTAGCCATCCATTTCGATACGTGATTTGAGCGCCTGATAAACATAACGCACCTTTGCACGTTTTGCCGCCCCAACCAAACGCACATTGACATGAAGTCAATAAGGCCCCCTGTGGCAACTCTCGGCAGGTCGCGCCGTTCCGACACGGGTTTCTGTCTTTGCAATCTAAAATATAACCAGTACATATGAACGACATTATGCCAATTCCCTCCTAACCCGGACTTAGTATCCAGCAGCCAGGAGTAATATGTTAAGTGAGAAAGATGTACTAATCAAGTAGTTCGAATAATTACCAAGAACTGAGAGACCTTAGACATGAAGAACGCCTAAAAGAATGTGGTTTAACAACCCTAGAGACAAGGAGGTTAAGAGGAGATCAAATTTAAGTTCTGTGATATTGAATAGGTATGAAAATATTGATAGAAATATCTTGTCTCACAACAGATCGTAGAACTAGAGGACATCAAGTAACATTAGTGAAGGATCAGTGTAGTTTGGATATCAGAAAGTACTCGTTCTCACAGAGGACATTGAATGAATGGAACACAATATGTTCAGATTTGATTCATAAAAAAAATTGACAGTTATTTCAGAAGGGCGGGTTACACTTAGAAAAACAGTTGTAGGCCTCTCGATAAGCCAATGTCTTCGGTGTCCACTTGCCGTCTGGCTGTTTTCCCTTGGATAGCAATCTTGTTAAATCTTGCTAAACGCGAACGTTTACAGAAATATAAGTAAACGTATAAGTATAAGTATAAGTAAACGTATAAGTATAAGTATAAGTAAACGTATAAGTATAAGTATAAGTAAACGTATAAGTATAAGTATAAGTAAACGTATAAGTATAAGTAAACGTATAAGTAAACGTATAAGTAAACGTATAAGTAAACGTATAAGTAAACGTATAAGTAAACGTATAAGTAAACGTATAAGTAAACGTATAAGTAAACGTATAAGTAAACGTATAAGTAAACGTATAAGTATAAGTAAACGTATAAGTATGGTTCTCACTGTCCAGTGGGCATCGCTTTCTCAAGAAAAAATGGACGGTTCCGGGTTTTTTCGTTAGGGTCGACAGCTTGGCCCGGTCCGTGAGATACGCGCACTTGTCGTGCGCGTGATCCCAGTCATAGGCGACACACTTCACCTCGCGCATACATGTGTATTGACAATCCTCGTACGTGACGGCGTCCGGCGCCGCTGTCATCCCGGGCACGTACATACCGGTGGAGGAACCGAGTTTAAACACGCAGTCTGGAACAACAATGACGACTCTGGTGATTACGACAGTCCACGGCAGGCGATGGGAGGACATAGCTGGACACGGTGGCTACATTGTCAACTTGGAGAAGTCACATGGTGTCATATTGAAGTTTAGATCATGCTTCCTGCCACTGCGAGATCCGCTAGGTGGGGTAACTGTTTGGTAGGTGTCTGGAAATTAGCTTTCATTTCTCCCCACAGAGGGAAGGGAAGCTCCAAAGCGGGATCACAGAGCTGGTGTCCGGCGCCAGTCTCTCGACAGTCATGACCTATTGCAGGACGCAACAAGTTAGTCGTTGTGACGGACAGCATGTGTTTGCACAACTCGACCCTGGTGGTGATGATCGACGTGTTCGACCCTGACTGAATTTTCAAGACAATGTTTTTTTGCAAAAAAACATGAATTTGGGAAATATTTTACATATAGATATTCTTGCCATTATTTGCCACCCCTCTTATGAGGTCATTGCAGAAGAGTGGCCTAATGGGGGGGGCTACTGTGTGCGTGCGTGCGTGCGTGCGTGCGTGCGTGCGTGCGTGCGTGCGTGTGAAATTTTATCCTGTCGTCTGGAGTCTTTTTCTTGGGAGACTGGGCACCCCTTTTTCAGGGTCAGGATCCGTCCATGACTATATTTGGCATGCACCGTATTTGTTATTAGATACGCAAACAATGAATTCGTTATTAATGTTGGCCTATATTTCACGTAGTTTCGAGAACGTTATATGTGCCATACAATGTATTATCAATAAAGGTACGTGTGTAAGTATGTAGGTTATGTAACTAAGTATTGTTAATCAAGTACTCGTATTTTTATGATGCAAACGCGCTGTATTGCATCAATAGGAAAACTTGCAATCCCCAGACGGCGCCACTCAACAATGCGGTGGGGAGAGCCAACTTGTGTTTTGTGCCTGGGCGGTGACCATCTCAACTTCACTACGCCACTGCATCGAACGCTGGAAAGCACGTGATAGCCTAACAAATATCAATAGCATGCAATTTCTTTTAGAAGGCGAATACTGTAGGTTTTAACCATGATGTGTGCACTGATGTCTGCGTACGTACCAATGACGCTACGAAGGCGGAGTGACACCAGTGACACCAGTGACACCAGTGACAACTTGTGATGAATCACCATATCTTATTGAAAGGAATACACGTCTCAAAGTCGAATAATGTATCAAAACTGCTAACAAATCAGGAAAAAATGCAACTATTCAAAATGGCCCACAACATATTTCCATAATAATTCCCTCGACAAGTCACTGAATTCCCCGTGACACCGCTTGGCCCGTCGACGGTGACACCGCTTGGCCCGTCGACGGTGACACCGCTTGGCCCGTCGACGGTGACACCGCTTGGCCCGTCGATGGTGACACCGCTTGGCCCGTCGACGGTGATGCGGATAGATTCGCTGTTTTTTATGGCATTGCTCACTTTCCCATTTCGAAGTTTGGTAAAACAAGTCACGTGTCCACACGCTGATACGAAATGGCGGGGAAACTCGGAGATAATAATATTTTTTGTAAGACGTTGGCGTCTGGTGTTATGGAAGTCACTGGTGTTACGGAAGTCACTGGTGCTACCATTCCAAGTAACACCAGTGACTGTAACACCAATAACTGTAACTCCAGCGATTGTAACACCAGTGACTGTAACACCAGGGACGGTAACACCAGTGATTGTAACTCCAGTGACTGTAACACCAGTGACTGTAACACCAGAGACTGTAACACCAGTGACTGTAACTCCAGTGACTGTAACACCTGTGACTGTAACACCAGAGACTGTGACACCAGAGACTGTAACACCAGTGACTGTAAAACCAGTAACTGTAACTCCAGCGATTGTAACACCAGTGACTGTAACACCAGAGACTGTAACACCAGTGATTGTAACTCCAGTGACTGTAACACCTGTGACTGTAACTCCAGTGACTGTAACACCAGAGACTGTAACTCCAGTGACTGTAACACCAGAGACTGTAACTCCAATGACTGTAACACCAGAGACTGTAACACCAGAGACTGTAACACCAGTTACTGTAACACCAGTGACTGTAACACCAGTGACTGTAACACCTGTGACTGTAACTCCAGTGACTGTAACACCAGAGACTGTAACACCAGTGACTGTAACACCAGTGACTGTAACACCAGTGACTGTAACTCCAGTGACTGTAACACCAGAGACTGTAACACCAGTTACTATAACACGAGTGACTGTAACACCAGTGACTGTAACACCAGTGACTGTAACACCAGTGACTGTAACACCTGTGACTGTAACTCCAGTGACTGTAACACCAGTGACTATAACACTTGTGACTGTAACTCCAGTGACTGTAACACCAGAGACTGTAACACCAGTGACTGTAACACCAGTTACTGTAACACCAGTGACTGTAACACCAGTGACTGTAACACCTGTGACTGTAACTCCAGTGACTGTAACACCAGTGACTGTAACACCAGTGACTGTAACACCAGTGACTGTAACACCAGTGACTGTAACACAAGTGACTAACACCAGTGACACACTCAACGAAATACACTGCATGCTCCGTGGAAATGAACTACACAGTGATGTAACTGCCGTATGTATGTATGAATATATATATATATATATATATATATATATATATATATATATATATATATAGGTCCTTTCCATTCATATATGATCCTGTCATTTGTAGACACATTATGACTAAAGAAAACACAATTAAGAAAATTGTCTTCGATTTGACTCGTCGAGTACGACACGAATGAAAAGCACAAAAGATCAAAGATCAAAGGGGCCTAAATGCTCCCGATTTACTGAAGCTCCGAAATCGAAGACACTGATTCCCGACAAAGTATCTGCTCATTATTTGTAAATAACTTGTTGAGTCATGGATTGTCAAACAGTTTACTATGTTATCGTTATAGCAAGCATTCGTTTTATTTTCAGTTACACACCAAAGTATTATTTTGTGTGTGTGTGTGTGTGTGTGTGTGTGTGTGTGTGTGTGTGTGTGTGTGTGTGTGTGTGTGTGTGTGTGTGTGTGTGTGTGTGTGTGTGTGTGTGTGTGTGTGTGTGTGTGTGTGTGTGTGTGTGTGTGTGTGTGTGTGTGTGTGTGTGTGTGTGTGTGTGTGTGTGTGTGTGTGTGTGTGTGTGTGTGTGTGTGTGTGTGTAAAATGACATAGAAAGTATGTTATTTGACCGTCATTTGTGCCAATCTCTATATTATCCACTCGGTCCAAACTATTTATTTCTAACTTACCAGCATCACACCGCTCTCCGAAGTACCCGGCGGGGCATGTGCACTTGACGAAGCCCGCAATTTCTGTGCACGTTCCACTGTTTTCGCATGTGTGTGCAGAGCACTTCGATTGGCCTGCGGAAGAAAATAAGTCCACGTTATTCGCTTTAGGCAAGGCTTGAATTGAAGCCACTTTGAAGAATGTCCAGGGTAGAATTGTGTGGTCGTGTAGAACACATCCACACCACCAGGGTAGAGTTGTGTGGTCATGTAGAACACATCCACACCACCAGAGTAGAGTTGTGTGGATTTGTAGAACACCTCCACACCACCAGGGTAGAGTTGTGTGGTCGTGTAGAACACCTCCACACCACCAGGGTAGAGTTGTGTGGATTTGTAGAACACCTCCACACCACCAGAGTAGAGTTGTGTGGATTTGTAGAACACCTCCACACCACCAGGGTAGAGTTGTGTGGGCGTGTAGAACACCTCCACACCACCAGAGTAGAGTTGTGTGGATTTGTAGAACACCTCCACACCACCAGGGTAGAGTTGTGTGGTCATGTAGAACACCTCCACACCACCAGAGTAGAGTTGTGTGGATTTGTAGAACACCTCCACACCACCAGGGTAGAGTTGTGTGGTCGTTTAGAACACCTCCACACCACCAGGGTAGAGTTGTGTGGTCGTTTAGAACACCTCCACACCACCAGGGTAGAGTTGTGTGGTCATGTAGAACACCTCCACACCACCAGGGTAGAGTTGTGTGGTCGTGTAGAACACCTCCACACCACCAGAGTAGAGTTGTGTGGATTTGTAGAACACCTCCACACCACCAGGGTAGAGTTGTGTGGTCGTGTAGAACACCTCCACACCACCAGGGTAGAGTTGTGTGGATTTGTAGAACACCTCCACACCACCAGGGTAGAGTTGTGTGGTCGTGTAGAACACCTCCACACCACCAGGGTAGAGTTGTGTGGTCGTGTAGAACACCTCCACACCACCAGGGTAGAGTCGTGTGGTCGTGTAGAACACCTCCACACCACCAGAGTAGAGTTGTGTGGATTTGTAGAACACCTCCACACCACCAGGGTAGAGTTGTGTGGTCGTGTAGAACACCTCCACACCACCAGGGTAGAGTTGTGTGGATTTGTAGAACACCTCCACACCACCAGGGTAGAGTTGTGTGGTCGTGTAGAACACCTCCACACCACCAGGGTAGAGTTGTGTGGATTTGTAGAACACCTCCACACCACCAGGGTAGAGTTGTGTGGTCGTGTAGAACACCTCCACACCACCAGGGTAGAGTTGTGTGGATTTGTAGAACACCTCCACACCACCAGGGTAGAGTTGTGTGGTCGTGTAGAACACCTCCACACCACCAGGGTAGAGTTGTGTGGATTTGTAGAACACCTCCACACCACCAGGGTAGAGTCGTGTGGTCGTGTAGAACACCTCCACACCACCAGGGTAGAGTCGTGTGGTCGTGTAGAACACCTCCACACCACCAGGATAGAGTTGTGTGGTCGTGTAGAACACCTCCACACCACCAGGGTAGAGTTGTGTGGATTTGTAGAACACCTCCACACCACCAGGGTAGAGTTGTGTGGTCGTGTAGAACACCTCCACACCACCAGGGTAGAGTCGTGTGGTCGTGTAGAACACCTCCACACTACCAGGGTAGAGTTGTGTGGTCGTTTAGAACACCTCCACACCACCAGGGTAGAGTTGTGTGGTCGTGTAGAACACCTCCACACCACCAGGGTAGAGTTGTGTGGTCGTGTAGAACACCTCCACACCACCAGGGTAGAGTCGTGTGGTCGTGTAGAACACCTCCACACCACCAGGGTAGAGTCGTGTGGTCGTGTAGAACACCTCCACACCACCAGGGTAGAGTTGTGTGGTCGTGTAGAACACCTCCACACCACCAGGGTAGAGTTGTGTGGTCGTGTAGAACACCTCCACACCACCAGGGTAGAGTTGTGTGGTCGTGTAGAACACCTCCACACCACCAGGGTAGAGTTGTGTGGTCGTGTAGAACACCTCCACACCACCAGAGTAGAGTTGTGTGGTCATGAAGAACACCTCCACACCACCAGGGTAGAGTCGTGTGGTCGTGTAGAACACCTCCACACCACCAGGGTAGAGTCGTGTGGTCGTGTAGAACACCTCCACACCACCAGGGTAGAGTTGTGTGGTCGTGTAGAACACCTCCACACCACCAGGGTAGAGTTGTGTGGATTTGTAGAACACCTCCACACCACCAGGGTAGAGTTGTGTGGTCGTGTAGAACACCTCCACACCACCAGGGTAGAGTTGTGTGGTCGTGTAGAACACCTCCACACCACCAGGGTAGAGTCGTGTGGTCGTGTAGAACACCTCCTCACCACCAGGGTAGAGTCGTGTGGTCGTGTAGAACACCTTCACACCACCAGGGTAGAGTTGTGTGGTCGTGTAGAACACCTCCACACCACCAGGGTAGAGTTGTGTGGATTTGTAGAACACCTCCACACCACCAGGGTAGAGTTGTGTGGTCGTGTAGAACACCTCCACACCACCAGGGTAGAGTCGTGTGGTCGTGTAGAACACCTCCACACTACCAGGGTAGAGTTGTGTGGTCGTTTAGAACACCTCCACACCACCAGGGTAGAGTTGTGTGGTCGTGTAGAACACCTCCACACCACCAGGGTAGAGTTGTGTGGTCGTGTAGAACACCTCCACACCACCAGGGTAGAGTCGTGTGGTCGTGTAGAACACCTCCACACCACCAGGGTAGAGTCGTGTGGTCGTGTAGAACACCTCCACACCACCAGGGTAGAGTCGTGTGGTCGTGTAGAACACCTCCACACCACCAGGGTAGAGTTGTGTGGTCGTGTAGAACACCTCCACACCACCAGGGTAGAGTTGTGTGGTCGTGTAGAACACCTCCACACCACCAGGGTAGAGTTGTGTGGTCGTGTAGAACACCTCCACACCACCAGGGTAGAGTTGTGTGGTCGTGTAGAACACCTCCACACCACCAGAGTAGAGTTGTGTGGTCGTGTAGAACACCTCCACACCACCAGGGTAGAGTCGTGTGGTCGTGTAGAACACCTCCACACCACCAGGGTAGAGTCGTGTGGTCGTGTAGAACACCTCCACACCACCAGGGTAGAGTTGTGTGGTCGTGTAGAACACCTCCACACCACCAGGGTAGAGTTGTGTGGTCGTGTAGAACACCTCCACACCACCAGGGTAGAGTTGTGTGGTCGTGTAGAACACCTCCACACCACCAGGGTAGAGTTGTGTGGTCGTGTAGAACACCTCCACACCACCAGGGTAGAGTCGTGTGGTCGTGTAGAACACCTCCACACCACCAGGGTAGAGTCGTGTGGTCGTGTAGAACACCTCCACACCACCAGGGTAGAGTCGTGTGGTCGTGTAGAACACCTCCACACTACCAGGGTAGAGTTGTGTGGTCGTTTAGAACACCTCCACACCACCAGGGTAGAGTTGTGTGGTCGTGTAGAACACCTCCACACCACCAGGGTAGAGTTGTGTGGTCGTGTAGAACACCTCCACACCACCAGGGTAGAGTTGTGTGGTCGTGTAGAACACCTCCACACCACCAGGGTAGAGTTGAGTGGTCGTGTAGAACACCTCCACACCACCAGGGTAGAGTTGTGTGGTCGTGTAGAACACCTCCACACCACCAGGGTAGAGTCGTGTGGTCGTGTAGAACACCTCCACACCACCAGGGTAGAGTCGTGTGGTCGTGTAGAACACCTCCACACCACCAGGGTAGAGTTGTGTGGTCGTGTAGAACACCTCCACACCACCAGGGTAGAGTCGTGTGGTCGTGTAGAACACCTCCACACCACCAGGGTAGAGTCGTGTGGTCATGTAGAACACCTCCACACCACCAGGGTAGAGTCGTGTGGTCGTGTAGAACACCTCCACACCACCATAGTTGTGCGAACGCCTCCAGTGCTTCACAGCGATGAACTCATTACGCCCTGCAATAGTCCATCAACTTGGTGCGACGGGCCGCGAACACCAACTCTATGCCCACGATTTGGAGCTCGCCTTGCCACTGAGGGGAGTAATTAAAGACGTTCGCCAGGGCTATAACTGATGACATAGACTTTGCATGCCCTTGCAATGCACACATTAAGTACATGGTCGTTTACACCGCATTCTTGGTTATTGGTCTGCATCAAATCAGCCACACCATTCGTATTCCCGGCCATATTCATAGCACCATTGTATCCTTGGTCGTCAATCTTTCGGAATGACTGGAGACAAGTGGCATTCCCATGGTATATGTTTTAGAAATAATATTATGCTAATCTGAGGTACAAGTGCTGGATGGCGCCACCCAACGGTGTCTCGATAATTAATTGTGACACCCCTGGATCCGCCATGCAGGCTGTGATGTTGATTTGGCCTTTTCTTTAGGTAGGTCTTTTGTATGTGTCTTTCCCCAGTCGCCACAGGTTCTTTGGACTGACGTGTGTCTTTCCCCAGTCGCCACAGGTTCTTTGGGCTGACGTGTGTCTTTCCCCAGTCGCCACAGGTTCTTTGGGCTGACGTGTGTCTTTCCCCAGTCGCCACAGGTTCTATGGGCTGACGTGTGTCTTTCCCCAGTCGCCACAGGTTCTTTGGGCTGACGTGTGTCTTTCCCCAGTCGCCACAGGTTCTTTGGGCTGACATGTGTCTTTCCCCAGTCGCCACAGGTTCTTTGGGCTGACGTGTGTCTTTCCCCAGTCGCCACAGGTTCTTTGGGCTGACGTGTGTCTTTCCCCAGTCGCCACAGGTTCTTTGGGCTGACGTGTGTCTTTCCCCAGTCGTCACAGGTTCTTTGGGCTGACGTGTGTCTTTCCCCAGTCGCCACAGGTTCTTTGGGCTGACTTGTGTCTTTCCCCAGTCGTCACAGGTTCTTTGGGCTGACGTGTGTCTTTCCCCAGTCGCCACAGGTTCTTTGGGCTGACGTGTGTCTTTCCCCAGTCGCCACAGGTTCTTTGGGCTGACGTGTGTCTTTCACCAGTCGCCACAGGTTCTTTGGGCTGACGTGTGTCTTTCCCCAGTCGCCACAGGTTCTTTGGGCTGACGTGTGTCTTTCCCCAGTCGCCACAGGTTCTTTGGGCTCTTTTCAGCTGAGACAAGAGGGGTCGGGCGTTCTTACACAGAGGCCAGTGACTGTAACACCTGTGACTGTAACTCCAGTGACTGTAACACCAGAGACTGTAACACCAGTGACTGTAACACCAGTTACTGTAACACCAGTGACTGTAATACCAGTGACTGTAACACCTGTGACTGTAACACCAGAGACTGTGACACCAGAGACTGTAACACCAGTGACTGTAACACCTGTGACTGTAACTCCAGTGACTGTAACACCAGAGACTGTAACACCAGTTACTATAACACGAGTGACTGTAACACCAGTGACTGTAACACCAGTGACTGTAACACCAGTGACTGTAACACCAGTTACTGTAACACCAGTGACTGTAACACCAGTGACTGTAACACCTGTGACTGTAACTCCAGTGACTGTAACACCAGTGACTGTAACACTTGTGACTGTAACTCCAGTGACTGTAACACCAGAGACTGTAACACCAGTGACTGTAACACCAGTTACTGTAACACCAGTGACTGTAACACCAGTGACTGTAACACCTGTGACTGTAACTCCAGTGATTGTAACACCAGTGACTGTAACACCAGTGACTGTAACACCAGTGACTGTAACACCAGTGACTGTAACACAAGTGACTAACACCAGTGACACACTCAACGAAATACACTGCATGCTCCGTGGAAATGAACTACACAGTGATGTAACTGCCGTATGTATGTATGAATATATATATATATATATATATATATATATATATATATATATATATATATATATATATATATAGGTCCTTTCCATTCATATATGATCCTGTCATTTGTAGACACATTATGACTAAAGAAAACACAATTAAGAAAATTGTCTTCGATTTGACTCGTCGAGTACGACACGAATGAAAAGCACAAAAGATCAAAGATCAAAGGGGCCTAAATGCTGCCGATTTACTGAAGCTCCGAAATCGAAGACACTGATTCCCGACAAAGTATCTGCTCATTATTTGTAAATAACTTGTTGAGTCATGGATTGTCAAACAGTTTACTATGTTATCGTTATAGCAAGCATTCGTTTTATTTTCAGTTACACACCAAAGTATTATTTTGTGTGTGTGTGTGTGTGTGTGTGTGCGTGCGTGCGTGCGTGCGTGCGTGCGTGCGTGCGTGCGTGCGTGCGTACGTGCATTTTCTTACGTATCTTATGTTAATAATTTTATTCCACCTGTTCCTTTTCACAAATATGTTGTTGCTATATTCATTTAATTTGAGTAATATGTTTTACATAGCTTCCACGATTCATACCTCCGCGGCGAAACCGGGCAAACGACAGGTTTGGAGATGTTCGTTTGCTGAAGCCTCTGGTTGCTACACCAAGACGGACGGTCTCGGCGATTTGTGTTTCTGTGAAACAAAATCAAGAGCAACTTAGGATAGTTTGCTTAGACAGAGACAATAGAAACGCGATTCTCTATAGAGGTAAATTTATAGATGCCTCTTCACTTCATTTAGTCCATATCGAATCCGGTTCGAGGACGTTTATAGATATGTAGTGTGAATAGTAATATGCACAGTTGGTTTCATAAAAGATTGCATACTTTTGTTAAAATAATCTAAAGAGTAGACTTTGATCGGTAGATCGGGTAAATAACGAAAGTGACATTAGCCTTATGTTGTGGTATATGTAAGTGGAGTTAATTTTACCGCTATATTTCGCCGAATTTCGACTGGGCTATGTCGAAAACAATTGAATAGTGTGTGCGATGATTTGAACAAACGAGTTACTATGTCGTAGTGGATAATAGATAGGTTTAGTATTTCACAAAATGATTCTAAAGCGAGAAGAGCGAAATAGTGAATTGAAGGAGTTTTCAAGTTCAGATTCTAGACGTTTCTCCTGGCGACACTGGTACAAGCTGCATTCACTTGACAAACCGACCATGTCGCTGTAGCGGCACTAACCTATTGGCCTAACTGATTACACTAACCTATTGGCCTAACTGAATACACCTAAATAATGACCAGTAACACCTACGACCCCATGATATGATTACAAGTGTCAAGAATGCGTCAGAAGCGAACGACCGCTGCATTGCCACCCCAACTCGTCTCACCACGCCGATACTACGCCCTGATAGAGGTAGACGTGTGTGTAATTTGTGACGTCACCGACACCGTTTTTTGTCGAATAAATAATTGGCTGGTTTCGTATTTCTCCTAATGGAGTTTTTTTAAAGTGGACGAATGCATTCATTAATAGTTTTTACTGTTTATTGTATCTTTCACATTGGCGCTATTTTATATAATCTTATTTACATAAATTTAGCCATTAATGCTTTATTAATGTTTCGCCATAGTTGTAAAATGGTTAAGCCGTCTATCAGGTGTTAATTGCGTCTGGCCCAGGGTGATAATAGACTGAACTGGTAGTGAGTAAAACGGCCTTCTTCTGGTCCTGCAAAGTTCACAAACGTGGCGGCTCCGCTTGAAGAACCAGTGTTGTCTTTATGCTCAATGTTGGTATCGATTATGTACATGGTTGGACGGGAATTAACGAAAGTTGAACAATTGAAAGTCCTTTCAATTAATGTATTACTGAGACAAGAATGCCATTATTATATGATTAGCCATGTAAATCTAAGATGGCGGTAATGTATCAAGATGGCCGCCAATTTCTCGTTCTCAAATAATTGTATGACATACAGACTGGTAGAATTGTCCGAATCGAGTGATCTCATTATCTACTGATATGTTAATGAAAAAAATTGGGTTAATTCTGCTATTTTAAACACTCTCAGACGTTTCATTTAAGGCTCATTTGATTAGATGTAGTAGTACATTGTAATCAGGTCACTATAATAATAACAACTATAATTTCATTTATATTTGCTTGCAGATTAGCAAGCCTATGCATTCATTGAAATGCTGTGTTGGAGATTCTGGTCAAAAGTCAAATATACCAGGGGCTGACATGTTTACTGCGCACCAATAAGCATCTGGCAGTTCTAAGAAATCGACATTCAGTTAAACGCACCAAGTACCTTTGACCGAAATCTAAGGGCCGTCTGAAGCAACGCAAACTCTCAATCAAGCTTCTAAATCAGAACGAGATAAGTTTAGTAAAAAGAGGCCAAAGTGGGTTGCATAAGTTGAGGTTAGACGCAAACAACATGGCCATATCCTACTGGCAAGCATATAATTAGGTGTTTACTAATATAGTTTTTCATTTGGTTAGCCAGACTACAGGCACTCGTAGCTAAATGCAATTAGGATGGTGTGTTCAACATGGTTTTCCTGGCGTGATATTCTTAATTGTAGTTGCAGATTGTTATGTTTTAGTAACTCTCGTTTACTGGGTGGCTAATAACATGTGACTATAGATGGCACGAATATAATTATGCTTATATATATATATATATATATATATATATATATATATATATATATATATATATATATATATATATATATATATATATATATATATATATATATATAATTATGCTTATATATATATATATATATATATATATATATATATTGTAGCAGAGACTCAACCCGAGCACGCTAACGATTGTAATCACGTCTGACGCACAATGACAATATTCGCGTTCGCCATACCGCCGGCCGGTTCTGGCGCACACCGTGACTCATATCAGCCACAAGTACGCCACGCTTCACCACACACGAATGTTCTGCTTCACAGAGCCAGGTCCCGTTGGGTCATATTCAGAACGAGTTGTGGTCACGGTAGACACACTGTACGCAGTAGCGGGACCAGTACTTGTCGTCGGGACGTATCGGGTCTCGCGCAGTAAGGGGAACTGGCAACGACGTAGCCCGTTCGTTGGTCGGGATTATTCAGTGATTGCCTCGACATGGCCAAAATGACCGGCGTCTTGCTCCGACTGGTCATTCCGCTGTTACTGACCACCAGCTGTCAGACAAGTACGTCGTGAGTTTGGTCAAGAATATGACCTGCTTATTGGCATGCCGAATGTATTTAACCAGAACCATTAACTCACATTATACCGTAATATACGTAACCATGTATATCGTCGTTGTTTCGGTACAGTAGAGATGTGTCAGTTGCGTCGGTGAATAGTCGAGTTATTGAGAACTGGGCAGGTTCACCGTTTACATTTGTTCTGACATACTTACAACGCTTGGTGCCTTTGTGCACCTGTAAACACAAATCACTTCCGGGTCCGTTTTGTGGCATGCGCCAACCTAGTTTTGGTCGACTGACCAGCCACAGACGGAGTCAATTTCCCTTCGCTGGCTGCCGGTGCCTTCGTTGTGGCTTCGTTCCAACAATAAATGTTAGCATTATTGCAAAAGATCCACAAAAGTGAAATTTTTAACATAAGCGGTAATTCATGACCCATCCACCCGGTTCCAGCGGAGTCGTCTACCTCAACTGCTGCTGCTGCTGCTGCTGCTGCTGCTGCTGCTGCTGCTGCTGCTGCTGCTGCTGGTGGTGGTGGTGCTGCTGCTGCTGTTGCTGCTGGTGGTGGTGGTGGTGCTGCTGCTGCTGCTGCTGTTGCTGCTGGTGGTGGTGGTGGCGGTGATTGTTGTTGTTGTGGTGGTGCTGCTGGTGGTGGTGTTTGTGGTGGTGGTTGTGGTGGCGGTGGTGGTTCTGGTGGTGGTGGTTGTGGTGGCGGTTGTGGTTCTGGTGGTGGTGGTTGTGGTTGTGGTTCTGGTGGTGGTGGTGGTGGTGGTGGGTGGTGATGGTGGTGGTGGTGGTGGTGGTGGTGGTGGTGGTGGTGATGGTGGTGGTGGTGGTGGTGGTGGCTGTGGTGTTGTTGTGGTGGTGGTGGTGGTTGTGCTGCTGGTGTTGTGGTGGTGGTGCAGGTGGCAGCGGTGATGGTGCAATTGCTGCTGCTGCTGCTGCTGCTGCTGCTGCTGCTGCTGCTGCTGCTGCTGCTGCTGCTGCTGCTGCTGCTGCTGCTGCTGCTGCTGCTGCTGCTGCTGCTGCTGCTGCTGCTGCTGCTGCTGCTGCTGCTGCTGCTGCTGCTGCTGCTGCTGCTGCTGCTGCTGCTGCTGCTGCTGCTGCTGCTGCTTCTATAGAATAAATGGAATTCCGTGTTTTACCGCCTCAAGGAATACTCTACCCTTATGGCACGGACGCCGGTGATCGTGTGATGCAGTGTGACGGTCAGAAGAGCTGCTCAACAGGCTTTGTTTCAACGGCTCCTATTCATATATTCAAGCAAATGTTCAACAAAGTCAAAGTGAGTCTCACTGTCAAATATTACTCATATTTATTTCTGCTGACATTTTCAGACTGACCGCTAGATGGAGTGTCAGTCAGGATTGGTTAACATTTGATTTATTTCATAAACGGATTTGCCTTTCACAACGGCTTGATCGTAATATGGTCACTGGTTAGAAAAATGTGCAATGCTTTACATTATCTAACTACAAACGGGACACCGTATAACTTGTTCCAATCCTAGGTCGTCAATGTAACTAATTCCTGGGTCGTCAGGGAGGCTAATTCGGTGTTCTCTGGTATTGGTAACGTGTATTGGAATATATACATCTGATGCCGGTGTCATGTACGTTATCCAGGTGGAACATGCAGACATTTCTACTTAGTCCGATCCGTCTAACGCAGGCGCACTCTGTTTAGATTTACTCAAACGGCTACATCACGATGAACACGCCTTTCGACGGTCGACAACCAAAGCCGGGCTTCCAGTCGATGTTCGACTCGTCCAAAATGGTGGAGGTCCGCAAGAAAGGCTTCGCAATGATTGCGCCGTTGTGGACGGACAACGACGCAAGATACGGCAAAGTCTTCTACCACATCTACGACTCCGCAATGGGCGACCAGTCGACGGCTGCTGGGACTGTCTTCGGGCGAGCTGCTAATGACATGAAGAAGTACACCAGTCACAATGATGACGCGTCGTGGGTTCTTGTTATCACGTGGACAGACATGGTTCCTCGATTGTGGTATAGTCCAATATTAGACAAGGTATGTGCACAAAACGTACTGTATGTTTCAATGCGCAGTGTTGTTTGATAAAAATAGAACAACGACACGTAAGCGGGTTTGTAATGAGTTGTCTGTTCGCATCGAAGTCGGGTTCTGAATATTCATGCCTTGTATGGTTTGGGTAACGACATGACTTTTGTAGAGACATGCACCAGTTTATGTATCGTTTATCTTATTTGCTACTGAATAATATGTAACGAGACAGCGATGCGGACGCCATATTGCTAAAACAAAACAGGTTAAGGCCCGGTGCGTTCTAATATAGCATTATAGCGCTGTATTATTAAGACGCACGCACGCACGCACGCACGCACGCACGCACGCACGCACACACACACACACACACACACACACACACACACACACACACACATTTATAATTGTTTCTGTAAACAGAAAAACACATTCCAACTCGTACTGATCCAAGACCCGGAGCGATGGCGCACGTACGCTGTGTTCCTCTATAACGAAACAGGCTGGAACAACGCGCTGAGTCTGCGCGGAAACATCGCCGGATATTACGTTATAGGACCTGAAGGCGAGAATAAGAAAGACGGACCGCTCTCCTTCAAATCAAAAGGCCTCAGTCTAGCATCAGTGAACGGCAACAAAGGTGGGTTGTTGAGGCAATGTCGACAATATTCACGTTTGTGTTGACTGCGAAGGCAACAGTCCATCAAATATACGATTGTGTTATTATACAGAATTAACGACGAAATTCGCTGACACATTAACATTTCAAAAGGCTCTACACATTCACATTCACATGCACATGCACACGCACACGCGCACGCACACGCACACGCACACGCACACGCACACGCACACGCACACGCACACGCACACGCACACGCACACGCACACGCACACGCACACGCACACGCACACGCACACGTACACGCACACGCACATACGACTTCGATACTCGTTTCATTCCTCTAGTTCGCCATATGAGCAACCGATAGCGAGGATCTTGACAAACTAACAACTAAACTAAACTATATATGTCATTCCGTGTGACACCGCTGTGCATCACAGGGCTGATGGGAGAATCATTCTACAAATTGTCTGAACTAAGTCATGACGTCAACTACGACCACAAGTGTCGCCAGTGGTACGGGAATGAAGCTGATGACGCAGACCAAATGACGGAGACGCTGTCGTGTCCGTGCAACGTGGCAATGGCGGCGGCGGACGCTAGATGGCGCCCCGACGGCGTCAAATACCCGGATGACAAGACGTGCTTTTACGAGAGAATGCCTGTTGATACATCTACTCAGGTTGGTGGCAACTGTTCCAGAGGCAGCTTGATCAGGTCATATAGCTCTATTCTGTAACACGTTTTTATTTAAGCAAATTTTTATTCGACGAAGGAAAATAAACATTTTCACCACATCCTTGATGCAATGTTGTTTTAGTAAAATGTATCTGCGTAAGAAAAACAGTGTAGCAGTCTAAGAGGACGAATCTATGAAAGGGATGAATCTATGAAAGGGATGAATCTATCAAGAGGATGCAGGAACAAAGGCTGAAATACTCCGGGGACTGAGATCGTTCTCAGAGTCGGTTTAAAAAAAAATCGAGTAACAGTGTGACTGACTAGAAGTAGTCCCGTGTCAGCAGTAGTCCCGTGTCAGCAGTAGTCCTGTGTCTGTTGTAGTCCTGTGTCAGCAGTAGGCACAGAAAATTAATCCAATGAAATGAGACGGAATTGGATGCTGTTGTATTTGTAAATAAATAAATGTTTCTTCCGTTAACTCCACCAGAGATCACCACGGGTTTTGTTTTATTGATTTATTAATATTGGTACATTCGATTATGTCTGAATTCATTTGACTATTATTGGACTATTACAATGCACGTATATGACATGATAATATGTGAACGTTTAAGTTGAACTGTGTCGTAGAGTGTAATACAGCTAGGGTGGGTAATCACGGATATAGTGCATCCTGCGGCTGTCCTTCAGGGGGGGTACTCCCTATACTGAGGTAAACATGTATGTGCCGCGCAAATGCCCCTGTTTTTGGCCATTTTTCTCTCTCTGTCCGAATAAAAAATTTAAATTTTCTCTCTTTTTGCCGCATTTAAATTTGATAATTCTCTCTTTCATCGAAGAGGAAATTTCCCAATGAAAACGTTCCGCCCGGGCTTACCTTACACTTATAGATATTAGATAAATTGTTCAATAATTCTCTCTTGGCGACCATAAATTTCTTGATTTTTCTCTCTCTCTCTCTCCATGTGCTCCATGGGGCTCTGGCGGCACACCCCCACCGTTTTGGTATGGCAGTACCCCCCCGGGGGCTGTCCTTGTCACGGATTGCAATGACTACCATACCCCAATACAGGTGTGCTGGCCCTTTGAGATTCTCGTACGTGTAGCGCCCGTAAATGGCTGCGGAAGAGGTTCTATAGCGGAGGCACGGCGGCGCCCTCCCACGGGTAGTGGGTGTACTACCTATCTGGGTAGCGCGGACGCACGACGCGAGCAGCGGCATCAATGGATTTGGTATCTTGTATTTGTGTAGCGTTGAAAGTAGCCGCCTACTTCTGGCACAACACTAGGCCTACGTCTGTAAACTAGATGCGCAGGGGGAACTGACAGAGAAAACTCAAAGGAGTACTACTACAAATTCACATCCAAAGAAATGTTCACCAATAATTTCAGTCAATGAACTTAAAAATGTGTATGCTTAAATGCCAGGAGCACAGTAAATAAACAAGTGAGTTAGACATTATGATTTATGGTAGCAGATATTGATCCTCGTGTAATAGGCATCACAGAATCATGGGCAAATAAAGATATAGTAGATGCTGAGTTAGCACTGACAGGCTATGTAATGTTTAGGAAGGATAGACGAGAAAAAAGGGGAGGTGGAGTAATTTTATATATTAAAGAATCTATCCAAGCATATGAAATAATACTGAAAAGTGAAGTAGATTGTGAGGAAGCAATTTGGTGTTACATAGTTACCATGACCTCAACATTAACAATAGGAGTAGTTTATCGTAGTCCTAACATAGGACAAGAGGAAGATGTAAAATTACAAAAGGCGGTAAGGGAGGTGAGCAAGGGGGAATGTGTTATGATGGGTGATTTTAACCATGGCCATATACAATGGGAATCATTAGAGAGTGCTGGAGGTGACGACCATCAGTTTCTACTTCTAACACAGGATTGTTTCCTTACTCAACATGTCTTGGAACCAACCAGGGGTGGGAATGTGTTAGATTTTTTCTTCTCAAAGTGAATTAGTTGACAGTGTTAAAGTACACGAACCTTTGGGTTCAAGTGACCATAGCCAAATCCATTTTAATATAAAAGTAAAAACAGGGAAAATATATAAAAAAAACAATGGAGGAAGAACTTCAACAAAGGCAAATATAAAGAGATGAAAACATATCTAGCATATATAGATTGGAATAACTTGCTGAAGAACAAGACAGCAACATAATGCTGGACTTGTTTAAAATATGAGATTGAGGGCATTATTGAGAAATTTGTTCCATTAAGAAAACAAGGGAAAAGGTCCAGGAAGAAACACCTGTCAAAAGAGACTATTAGAAAAATTGTTCACAAACAGATGCTGTGGAGGGTCTATAAACACACTGGAAATGTGGAAGATTACACAAACTACAAAGAGGCACTTAACCTAGCTACAACTGAAGTTAGAAAATCTAAAAGAACCTTTGAAAAGAAATTGTCAGGTAATATAAAAAATTACAGCAAGAGTTTCTATGCTTATGTAAGGAGTAAACAGAAAGTTCGAGATAAGGTCGGACTACTGGAAATCAACAGGGGAAACATAATTTCAGACGGTTTTTAAATGGCAGAGGTACTGAATGAGTATTTCTGCTCAGTTTTTACCACAGAAGCTCAGCTCACTTCCAGTTCCATTTACTAAATTTGAGGGCAATAAATCAGAACATTTAGGGCAGTTATTTGTAACTCCTGAAATGATAGCAAAGAAAATTAAGAACATGAAATATAATAAATCACCTGGATTTGATAGGATGGATCGAGGAACAAGCCAGAACATTAAAGACCAGTCAGTTTAACATCAGTTGTATGTAAATTACTCAAAACAATAATTAAATGGCGGAATTCCTTGTAAAACATAAATTAATAAATACATCTCAACATGGGTTCCTAAAAGCATGGTCATGTCTAACCAATCTCAAATTACAAAGTGGGTAGATGATGGGTCTCTGGTGGATTTTGTCTACTTAGATTTTCAGAAAGTTTACGATAAAGCGCCACATCAAAGATTGTTACTTAAACTAAAAGCCCATGGTATAGGCAATGATGTAATCAACGGAATAGAAAAATGGCTTACACACAGAAGACAGAGAGTAATAGTAGGTGGTGAGATTTCAAACTGGAAATCTGTTTTGAGTGGGGTACCACAGTATTAGGTCCTATACTGTTTTTAATATATATACATGATTTGACAGATGACATATCTAGCAAAATACTGAAAATTGCAGATGACACAAAAGTATTCAGAAAGGTTAATAATGATACACATAAACAAAGTTTACAGGATGATCTAAATAAATTAGTTTATACACATTAGTTAGAACTCGTTGTACTTGCCTTGGACGACTCGCCACACTCTACCCGCGAAACTGGGTTGTGGCTCGTTGACAATGGGCCTTTCATTGCCGTGTGTCTTCCTTCTAGTCCTGCTGCTACAGCAGTGGCGGGTACTTGATGACGCGAGAGGACGGCACGGCTGGGCCGACGTACCGCCACCATCCGCGGCACACCGACCACTACAACAGCGACGGGGAGCCGCACGACTGGTGCTGTGTGAAATCACACAACTGCGACAAATTCTACGAGCTGCGACCCGTCGACTCGTGCGACACGTACACTGCGCCATCTATCGGTGAGTCCACACAGCGCCAACGGACGTATCCCGAGTCGGATGCTACAATCCTAATCATGAGATTGACCTCACGAACCATGTTTACATAATACAAATTATATTTCTAGCGCGGCATACATCTGCCAGTTCAATATGTTCCACATACTGTTCTCATCGACAAAATATTTGTTTTGGTTGCAAATACAAATGTTTGGACCATAAATGCAACGAACAATACGATGGAATGTCCGACGGCGGCGGCCATATTTCTTTGCTTTACGGACCTCTTTGCTAGGAGGTCCGTAAAGCAACGGATCCGTCAATTCCGAAACGAACAAACCCGTCTTACCGTGTGTCATATATATTCTTCATAAATCAGTTAATACCAATTCCAAAGGAATTTCTTCCGAATGTGCACTGGCAATATCTCTTCCCAATGTATGATAATTGTACATGTTCGCAATGTGTTGTACACGATAAACGCGGAGGACGCTGTACACAGCCTATATTTGTGAACCAAACAAATTACCTGAAAGAACTACGACAATCCAATATAATTCACGTGAGCATAGCAAGAGGCATGTTTAGCAAAGTTTTAACCTTCTTAGTGATATTCGGTAGCAAATTTCTCCTGGTATAGTTTTTCTCCCCATGGCTTGGGTAATAATGCTTGAGATATAAATATGATAGTAATTTTAGCATGTTAACCAGTAAAGTCGTTTCCCGTACTTTCATCATTGCACTGACACATGTGAAATGTACAGTGTGTCGAACACCGCTAACAGAAGTGACACAGAGTACCACATGCACACGTTGGACATAGTCACAAAAGCTCCAAGGGCACGCATGTCTCGTAACGTATAACACCGCTACTGTGTCACGTATATGTGCTGATATTTCTCTCAGGTTGGATGCTCGGAGACCCGCACATCCGCACACTGGACGGCTACAAATACACGTTCAACGGCCTGGGCGAGTACACACTGCTGATGACGAAGGACATGGCCTTCCGACTGCAGGTTGATGACATTTTGATTCCTACTGCGTGTATTTTTATGTGTAACACAGTTTTTATTTCAGTTGCAACCACCGAAATGCATCGTTGTTTGCATGTATGTATATGTTAACATTTAATTGGACATGCCCACTTACAGGCGCGAACAACTAAGGCTCGTGCCGCGGACGGAAGTGACGTGAAAGCTAGTGTAGTGAGTGCGGTCGCCGCCAGGGGCCATGATGGCGATAAAATTCACGTGGAACTTAACGAAAATGGAACAGGTAATGTGCAGCTACGTTCGACCTAAGATATCTGCTGTTCACAAATTATCGACGGGTTACAACATATATCCAGTGCTAACGTTTTTGCATTAGCAACTATCACAGAACACAAATATGAACTTTGCCGGTACTAGCACGGTCAGTAATTTTGCAACAGTATCAGTGGCTCAATTAGAGTAAATATAGTATGTAGGAACAATATAGAGTAGCTACGGCTACCTTGTCGCTTCAAGATACTAGTTAACCAAACTGTACTGTTTGTTGACGGTTAATAATACTAACGATAAGTTGTTCAAATAATTTGCGCTCACTCTTCACTTTACCAACTGATTCTGTGATCAATATTCACACTAATAACAATTATTGTGCCCTCAAACATTATCAGAATATATACTGACATGTCCACCAATTATGACCACTCAATTATTGCAGAAATACGATAATAAGTTCCTCCAAAAACTATCGACACACGAAGCTATCATGTAGTCTGTCTACATCACTTGCAATATTACTTTCCTTACAGGTTTGGTCATCGTTGTTGGCTACGACCACCATACACAGTGGCACAGGGAAAGTAGCGTCGGGGACGAACAAGTCTTCGATGGGTTCACATTGTCAAAGGAAACCGACGCGTCTCTGATCGCTGCCTTCTCCAACGGTGGGTGCTTCTAAGGACGGTTTCGTAAAGTACCGCATTGATTATGGTGAATTCCATCTCGCCAACGCATTTTAAATCATGTTTTCATGTTTAAATGTGTATTGAATGTAGACTAATAAATGACATCTCTCGATGAATTGTGTCTTCTCAGTTGTTACCAAGTTGATGTGTTTAACAAGTGAACAACGTATATAAGTTGTTTCTACTGCACGTTCGTTTCTCACCCCCAGGAATTGTCCTAACCGTAGCGGCCAACGAGGGGCGACTTGATCTCTCTCTGTTGGTCCCGGCCGAGCTACGAGGACCACACTCTCGCGGCCTGTTTGGCGTGTTCGACGGAGACCGTAACAACGATCTTACACCGCTCAGGGGGGACGGCACCAACGGAATACCGCTCCGTATGTCCGGCGTGAGCGAAAGGAACATCTTTGACAACTTCGCAGATACATGTACGTGGCTTGAGCGGCCGGTTAAAGACAGGTTTACACGAGCGATTTATTAACCAATTAGTCGGGCGATGCCATTTCGTGTGCGATTAAATGAGTGACACTACGACCTGGATGGTGACTTGCGCCACTCCCGACTTGAGCTTTGATGAGTGTCGGGTGTCGGTCGTTGATTGGCCACTGCTTAAAAATCGCGGCCAACTGTCAGTGAAATTTGGGACCTGTGCGATATCACGCGATACCGTGTCGGCCTACCAATTGGACGGTTGATCGCACTTGTAAACCGGCCTTAAGTCTAGTAGCTGCCTCTGATAGGATCTCCGTATTCTGTCCAAAACACCTGACATTTCCGGTAATAAGCACAAGTGATATGTGTGCTTAATCTTCCATTACATAAACACTGTGCTGTATTGTTGTCGTTGTTGCAGGGCTGACTCCGGGGACTGACAAGCTCTTCTACTATCACAGCGGCGCCAGCGTGTTCACGTATGTTAAGACGAGCTTCCGTCCAACCTTCTCGGATGAGTTTCTCAGTAGCATGGCGCCAGGCGAGAAAACAAAGCTTACGTCCACTTGCAGCCAAAACATCGAATGCCAATTTGATTTGGCCTTAACCAGTAAGTATTGACCAGAAACACGAACAGTTGGAAACACGACGTTCTATCGTAGATAGTTGGTATTTTCAACTTATGTTGATGTACGCGCTATGAAGAATATGTTCTAAACAAAACAGAGAAATAAATATATGAAGTACCGCATGTCACTACACAGGGAATATATATATATATATATATATATATATATTTATGCAATAACCAACACGAGTCCGATGTAGCAGTGAATTGAAACAGGCCAAATAAATGACGTTTTTTATTGCAAAGTGGACTGCTTATCACGCAGCCACTTTGGGAAGAACATTAACATGAATGTGAGCTCCTCAAAGCAAACCAGACAGGAACTGAACACATGTACAGCCCCGTCCGGCAAGTTTCTCAGAGCCCACATTCCTACAAGCATGACGATAACATATATACATCAAAAAGTCGTCATGAACATGTAATGCAAAGAATACAGACATTCCACCACCAATACACAAATTTAATTACAAACAGGTGGGGCCATTTCGCTAACCTATATAAACATAAGCCAAGAATACCGATGAAGAAACAGGAAGCCTGTCTGCGCAGAAAACCCCATGAACACCAAATACTAGGGGACAAACCCCCGTGTTCATCTTATATAAGGCCAAAAGTGGGGAAAGCGGTTTCGACATCTTTCAACTTCCTATTTCATCAACGATGTACAATCGCATTTAAACTAAGCATTGAGAATAAGGAAGAAAGGTGGGGAGGAGGGCGGATTTCGAGAGACAAATTTTAGTCACAACTTCGCAATGCAGAGACTGAATCAGGAGTGAAAGATTCAAGCTACTGGCTCTGGTTTGAACTGGTTTCCGCTAAGCCGTGATTGGCTGGCTAGCGCGGAGTAATACAATTTATTTGGCCAAATAGTTCCGGTGTAGTCTCGGACACCCAGGGCAAGTTTAACGACGACCTGTCTTGGTTATTTCATAAAAATTTTTATGCACCTGGTGAGTTGCATAAATTCATTTATGCAATAACCAACACGAGTCCGATGTAGCAGTGAATTGAAACAGGCCAAATAAATGACGTTTTTTATTGCAAAGTGGACTGCTTATCACGCAGCCACTTTGGGAAGAACATTAACAGGAATGTGAGCTCCTCAAAGCAAACCAGACAGGAACTGAACACATGTACAGCCCCGTCCGGCAAGTTTCTCAGAGCCCACATTCCTACAAGCATGACGATAACATATATACATCAAAAAGTCGTCATGAACATGTAATGCAAAGAATACAGACATTCCACCACCAATACACAAATTTAATTACAAACAGGTGGGGCCATTTCGCCACAATATATATATATATATATATATATATATATATATATATATATATATAGCTGATGACGGTTACTGAAAATATATTAATTTACGTGCTAACCCAACACTATATTACGTCGTTCCAATGTTAGCGCTGGTCAGACCTGTGCAGGTACGACGCTTATAACAAAGTGACTTTCACACAAATTATTTCCTTTCGCCAATGAAACATGATATACAGCAGTCCGAGTCTTTCCCGTGAAACCAATGTCATTTTCCCATAGAAGTAGCCGTGCTTTAGCGAACTATTATGTATGTGAGTAAGTAAGTAATTTAGTAAATGCATATTCAGTTTACTTGTTTTGTAGAAGACGTCCAATTTGCCGCATCCACCCGTGGAGAGATTACCCGACACGAAGTCACACAGAACATACTTGGTAAGGGAAATAGTATTAATGAGACATAGGACCCACACACGAACCATACAGCAAGCGTTTGTATAATTTTCCTGAGACACGTATGCATCGATGACATCATGCTAGTGACATCATGACATCATGCTAGTGACAATTAATACTCAACTCTCTTAAGGCAAGTTACGTGTTATGAAAGCATTAACTGACCGTTTTCTGCGCATTATGTTTTATGTTAATTTTATGGCACCTCCCCTCTTTTATAGTCTTTTATAGACTTTACTACTATAGCGAACGTGTTAGAAATCCATATTGCATGTCTAATTGGTTTCGCATTAATAAACAGCGACCTTCGTGCAAAGAACATTGTGAGCATTGAACAATCACTCGACAACGTAACTATAGTCGTTACCAGAAAGGTCACCAAAAGTCTTTTGTCAAAGTTTTGATGACTTATACTTGCGTACACGAATCAGTATGAAACGGTGGTTATTCTTATTGTTTGCATAACGAACGTGACGCAGTACAACAACATGGCGGTGTGACCTTGGTCATAGCGATAATTGGGTTGTTATAATTATCCAGCTCTCTTTATAGCTCTGGTTTTGTATAGTTTGTATAATTTAATGCACAATATTGTTTTTATTATTTAATATTTATTTTACTATTTATGATTTATTATTTATTATTCAGAGAACGGAAGCCCGAAAGTTGACGGACCCAGGGAACTGAATGCAACCGTAGGAAAGAAGAGTCAATTTACGGTGCAAGCCACAGGGGCTGCTAATGGCGACACAGTTCAAATACGAAACGTATTTCCGCTTCCGACTGACTCGACTTTCGACCCCTCGACGGGGTTATTCACATGGACGCCACTTAACAGGGACACTGCCTTCATCCGGTAGGTGTACACTTTACACGTCGCACACTTACGTATCACCTGTATGTTATACTACTCGAGTACTGTTGGTGAACGTGTCCTGTACACTTTACACGTCGCACACTTACGTATCACCTGTATGTTATACTACTCGAGTACTGTTGGTGAACGTGTCCTGTACACTTTACACGTCGCACACTTACGTATCACCTGTATGTTATACTACTCGAGTACTGTTGGTGAACGTGTCCTGTACACTTTACACGTCGCACACTTACGTATCACCTTTCTGTTATACTACTCGAGTACTGTTGGTGAACGTGCCCTGCACACTTTACACGTCGCACACTTACGTATCACCTGTATGTTATACTACTCGAGTACTGTTGGTGAACGTGTCCTGTACACTTTACACGTCGCACACTTACGTATCACCTTTCTGTTATACTACTCGAGTACTGTTGGTGAACGTGCCCTGCACACTTTACACGTCGCACACTTACGTATCACCTGTATGTTATACTACTCGAGTACTGTTGGTGAACGTGTCCTGTACACTTTACACGTCGCACACTTACGTATCACCTGTATGTTATACTACTCGAGTACTGTTGGTGAACGTGTCCTGTACACTTTACACGTCGCACACTTACGTATCACCTGTATGTTATACTACTCGAGTACTGTTGGTGAACGTGTCCTGTACACTTTACACGTCGCACACTTACGTATCACCTGTATGTTATACTACTCGAGTACTGTTGGTGAACGTGTCCTGTACACTTTACACGTCGCACACTTACGTATCACCTGTATGTTATACTACTCGAGTACTGTTGGTGAACGTGTCCTGTACACTTTACACGTCGCACACTTACGTATCACCTGTATGTTATACTACTCGAGTACTGTTGGTGAACGTGTCATGCACACTTTACACGTCGCACACTTACGTATCACCTTTCTGTTATACTACTCGAGTACTGTTGGTGAACGTGCCCTGTACACTTTACACGTCGCACACTTACGTATCACCTGTATGTTATACTACTCGAGTACTGTTGGTGAACGTGCCCTGTACACTTTACACGTCGCACACTTACGTATCACCTGTATGTTATACTACTCGAGTACTGTTGGTGAACGTGCCCTGTACACTTACTTTACACGTCGCACATTTACGTATCACCTGTATGTTATACTACTCGAGTACTGTTGGTGAACGTGTCCTGTACACTTTACACGTCGCACACTTACGTATCACCTGTATGTTATACTACTCGAGTACTGTTGGTGAACGTGCCCTGTACACTTTACACGTCGCACACTTACGTATCACCTGTATGTTATACTACTCGAGTACTGTTGGTGAACGTGTCCTGCACACTTTACACGTCGCACACTTACGTATCACCTGTATGTTATACTACTCGAGTACTGTTGGTGAACGTGTCCTGTACACTTTACACGTCGCACACTTACGTATCACCTGTATGTTATACTACTCGAGTACTGTTGGTGAACGTGTCCTGTACACTTTACACGTCGCACACTTACGTATCACCTTTCTGTTATACTACTCGAGTACTTTTGGTGAACGTGTCCTGTACACTTTACACGTCGCACATTTACGTATCACCTGTATGTTATACTACTCGAGTACTGTTGGTGAACGTGTCCTGCACACTTTACACGTCGCACACTTACGTATCACCTGTATGTTATACTACTCGAGTACTGTTGGTGAACGTGCCCTGTACACTTTACACGTCGCACACTTACGTATCACCTGTATGTTATACTACTCGAGTACTGTTGGTGAACGTGTCCTGTACACTTTACACGTCGCACACTTACGTATCACCTGTATGTTATACTACTCGAGTACTGTTGGTGAACGTGCCCTGTACACTTTACACGTCGCACACTTACGTATCACCTGTATGTTATACTACTCGAGTACTGTTGGTGAACGTGTCCTGTACACTTTACACGTCGCACACTTACGTATCACCTTTCTGTTATTCTACTCGAGTACTGTTGGTGAACGTGTCCTGTACACTTTACACGTCGCACACTTACGTATCACCTTTCTGTTATACTACTCGAGTACAGTTGGTGAACGTGTCCTGTACACTTTACACGTCGCACACTTACGTATCACCTGTATGTTATACTACTCGAGTACTGTTGGTGAACGTGTCCTGTACACTTTACACGTCGCACACTTACGTATCACCTGTATGTTATACTACTCGAGTACTGTTGGTGAACGTGCCCTGTACACTTTACACGTCGCACACTTACGTATCACCTGTATGTTATACTACTCGAGTACTGTTGGTGAACGTGTCCTGCACACTTTACACGTCGCACACTTACGTATCACCTGTATGTTATACTACTCGAGTACTGTTGGTGAACGTGTCCTGTACACTTTACACGTCGCACACTTACGTATCACCTGTATGCTATACTACTCGAGTACAGTTGGTAAACGTGTCCTGCACACTTTACACGTCGCACACTTACGTATCACCTGTATGTTATACTACTCGAGTACTGTTGGTGAACGTGCCCTGTACACTTTACACGTCGCACACTTACGTATCACCTGTATGTTATACTACTCGAGTACTGTTGGTGAACGTGCCCTGTACACTTACTTTACACGTCGCATATTTACGTATCACCTGTATGTTATACTACTCGAGTACTGTTGGTGAACGTGTCCTGTACACTTTACACGTCGCACACTTACGTATCACCTGTATGTTATACTACTCGAGTACTGTTGGTGAACGTGTCCTGTACACTTTACACGTCGCACACTTACGTATCACCTGTATGTTATACTACTCGAGTACTGTTGGTGAACGTGTCCTGTACACTTTACACGTCGCACACTTACGTATCACCTGTATGTTATACTACTCGAGTACTGTTGGTGAACGTGTCCTGCACACTTTACACGTCGCACACTTACGTATCACCTGTATGTTATACTACTCGAGTACAGTTGGTGAACGTGTCCTGCACACTTTACACGTCGCACACTTACGTATCACCTGTATGTTATACTACTCGAGTACTGTTGGTGAACGTGTCCTGTACACTTTACACGTCGCACACTTACGTATCACCTGTATGTTATACTACTCGAGTACTGTTGGTGAACGTGTCCTGCACACTTTACACGTCGCACACTTACGTATCACCTGTATGTTATACTACTCGAGTACTGTTGGTGAACGTGTCCTGCACACTTTACACGTCGCACACTTACGTATCACCTGTATGTTATACTACTCGAGTACAGTTGGTGAACGTGTCCTGCACACTTTACACGTCGCACACTTACGTATCACCTGTATGTTATACTACTCGAGTACTGTTGGTGAACGTGTCCTGTACACTTTACACGTCGCACACTTACGTATCACCTGTATGTTATACTACTCGAGTACTGTTGGTGAACGTGCTCTGTACACTTTACACGTCGCGCACTTATGAGCACTGTCGGTATTAATCACACATCAAATCTTTGACCGCCGTTGAATGGTAGGATTCGCCGTCTACATTGTCGTCGTTGCTATCGTAATCAACAGATTTGTGGCCGAGGACCAACACAGTAGCCTCTCGGCTGAGGCTCGGGTCATCGTCAACATGTGCGACTGCACCCAGCGCGGCCAATGTTTGTTCGACCAACTGGCCGAGGGGCAGTACTACTCGTCCACCTACCGGCTAGTGTCGTGCCAGTGCGACATTGGCTGGACAGGTACAACATTGTTCCTTCCCTTTAGTGGCACTCGAGTGTGTCGTTAAATAGGCAGGTAGAACACGGTTCCTTCCCTTTGATAAAATTTTATTACGGTATTGGGTGTACCCCCCTCCCCTCCCTCTCCGACCTCCACCCCACCCCCAGTTCAACAGTATTCTACTATATATGCGGCTAATACAGAGTCAGTGGCTTATCTAGGTAGGATTTCGAACGGACGTTAGTCAATACACAAGGACAACGTTATAGCTTGAATCACCATCAAAACAACTTGTTTTATTTGTTGTTTATGACTGATTTAATGTTTTGACAATTAACTTACTTGTAGTTTACTCGCCGAATCACAAGAAACAAAGTTACATTTAGCAATCTGCTTATTTAAAATATTATTGCACAAATATATTTTTATAATACCAATATTCCGCTTCGAAGATTATGCTCAGATCGATTTTTCTACATTTTCGGTTTGCAGGTGAGTTCTGCGACGTTGACTACGACGGATGTGCCGACAAACCGTGCATGACGGGAACGACGTGCACGGACGTACATCCGGTAGAGCATGCGCAGACGGGGAAGGCTTTCGTCTGCAGCGAGTGCCCAGTGGGATACGTGCAGAACTATGGAATATGCGTCGGTAAGATGTTAATGTTTATCATCTTTGGAACTAGTTAATGTGTAACGTAAAATAGGATACTTATAATTTAACCACAGAGTACGAGAGAATGAAGAACAGGTGTCCAATGTTTTCAACCCAAATACCGTAACTGCGAATAGAATAGGAATATAAAAAGCAACACGTAGGAACCAATGTACAACCATTGTTAAAGTAGAAGACACCAGGTCTAGCCAGCAGTAAGATAATAATGCACGTATCATAACTAGCAAGCACTGACAGAGCTGAAAACATATGTAGTATACTAATGAGTGGTACAAGTGCAGAGAGCATGGTTCACTTCAGCAGCAACATTGGGGGATGATAGGTGGAACCACAGGACAAACATTTTCCTCACCTTATCGGCCACTCGCACATCGATCTGTTTGAGATCTTAGCGGGATTACGTCAGGGTAAAACGGTGGTGCCTATCTCTCCGTGGCAGCCCTGCGCCCTGCGACAGATGGGCTTGGAGAGGAGCTGACGGTTCAACTGTGAAGACAAAGCTGTGGTCATCAACATTTCTCGGGAGAGTATAAACTTCGAGAACAGAGATCGGTCTGAACAACGCTTACAACCAACACAAACTTGTCAGCCACTAAATAAATAAAGTCTGTTTTTGAGGAGGTCAACGACTCCATCTATCTTCGTACCTGGATAAACAACACAGCCAAAGATATCAAAGACAGGAAATGATGGGTACACAACTTACCTGTTTATTATTATTATTATTATCATCTTTATTCGGACTCAAGATCCACAAACATGTACATATTAAACAAATTATAAGTTAGAAATAGTTGCCAGAAAATAAATTATATTGTGCTGAGATACGAAATCAAAGCATTACATCCTTCCTTATTTAAGACAGCGTCATTGTTACATTCTTTCTATTCCACCAATTCACAAATAATGTTTGCATTGTCACAGTATGTAGCATTGACATTGATATTCCACATTTCTTTACATTTATACTTAATAGCACTCGTCATTATCATCATCTTCATCATCATCATCATCATCTCAGCCATTGTCAGCCCACTGCAGGGCGAAGGTCTACCCAAGATGGTACCATTTACGTCTGTCCTGTACCGTTCTCATCCATGTCATGCCAGCAAACTTCACAATTTCATCGCTCCATCTAGTTTTTGTCGTCCCTGACTTCGAGAACCTCCATTATGTTGTTATCTTTGTCCACCTGTTGTCCTTAGTTCTGGCAAGGTGTCCCACCCATCTCCATTTCTTGATTTTTACTTGTTTTATGATATCCTGGATTTTAGTTTGCTCTCTGATCCATTCGCTAGTTTTTCTATCTCTCTTGGTAATTCCTAGCATACATCTTTCCACGCTTCTTTGTGTTGTTCTAAGGTTTTGTTCCTTTTTTTGTCATTGCCCAAGTCTCTGCACCATATGTCATAGATGTCATATGTCATATGTCATAGATGGTAATACACATTGGTCAAAGACTGTACGTTTCAGGCATATTGGCATGTTACTCTTCATAATGTCATTCAATTTTCCGAAGGCACTCCACCCAGCGTGGGTTCTCCTTTTAATTTCTTCTAAATGGCTGTAATCTGTTTTTACAAGTTGTCCTAGATATATATACACCTGGTGGTTGTTTATATAATATCATCGTTAACTTTAATTTGTTTGACTTTAGCGTAACTGTTGAACATGACTTTTGTTTTTTTCATGTTGATTATCACTCATAGGCATATATAACAGTTCATGGCGGGTCATGTTATATTTGGACATAATGCAAATGTCATTGTATTTGCCATATAATTAACAACCATGTTATCTGACAAGGCTACTGTTCTGTAAAACTTTATAACCCTATAGACCAAAGCAACATCTAAAGGTATACATTCAGCAAATAATGGTACTAAATCTCTGTGGGAAGCATATGGTAGCTTCCATACCTTGCACAAAGCATTACGCCACTCTATGCACATCTTGTTAACAATGTCATGCCACATGGCACATACCCTTATCAATTCAATTTTGAAACAACATACAATAATTTAATCTATCGAGTGCTGAAGTAATAAGGATAAGGATAAGGATCAATTTTATTTGTCCCAACAGCAGAAAAACATAGATAAATTATATTGAGTGGCAATATAAATTATATAAATACATATGATACATACACATATAGAACTGTACAATATATAATAACAACTAATAAATCATCAATAAAAGTAATACATTATGCAACAACATCCAAAAAAAAGAAAAAGAAAAACATATTTGCTGTGGGACTGGAGACCCCTACTAAGACCAACACTGGTCGCTATCGTAGGAGCCACCCAAACTAAAAATAACAGTAAACATATATTCCCTATACATATATTTCTACATTAAAAAAGTAGAAAGCATGTTTGGTTTTTTGTCTGTGTCTTACATATAATCAATTTAAGTGTGTGATGATGTGTTGTACTGGTGTGTTTTATGTGTTGTTTTCGCCTGTACGCGTATAAGCCTGTGTGCAAGTATACACATTGAAAAGTTTAATTGTGATTGCATGAACTGTGTTATGCTCATTCATAATTTATTTAATTTAGTTGGCATATAAAACATGTACAGTACTACCATTATTTACATAATATGAAATAGTTTATTTTACCATAAAAGTACACATTGTTGTGGATAAGCCATCTTTAAACCCAAATTGTAAATCTGACGTGTCAAAAACTCAAGTTTGTTGTTTGATCATAATGGCATCATAAAGTTTACCAATGATGCTGCCTAAGGTCAACGCCCTATAGTTATCAGAGTTATGATGCGCCTTTCTTTTATCTTTCTGAAGTGGCACCTTCGTACCTATCAGTAACTCACTTGGGGATACACCATGAATAAGCATGCCATTGTAGAGCAAGGTTAATGCTTTAAACAGTTTTTCAGTATCATGTATAATATGGTTATAAAATATGCCATTTTTTTACCATGCTTCATGCAATTTACACATTTCTTGAGATCGTCAATATCAATACCATGCTGCTGATGGCAGTTGTGACCATCGTCATTATCAGCATTTTCATTCACACACATATTAATAACAAGATTGTCAACTCTATTTTTCAATAAGTGCACATGATCTTCATCAAATGCAAAAAAATTGTACAGTTGTTCAAACTGAGGAAAATAAGTCAGCAATATCTTCTGAACCTATATGACCAATAACATTAGGCAAAAAATTACTAGATTTTTAAAAACTATACACCTCTTTCCATCGATTACGATCATTACCTTGCATGCTCTAAATGTTTGCATGCTCTAAATGTTTGCATGCTCTAAATGTTTGCATGCTCTAAATGTTTGGTAACCATATAGCTTTACGGTGGTATTCTTGTTTACTTTTCAAGTTATTTCCTTTCCTCGTGTGTGAGGTATTCCATTACTATTCCATGTTAATGTTGTCCATATCATTAGCCCATACCATACATACCGGAATATGAATAGGTGCATGCGTGAATAGATTTTATGTATTTTATGAAAGTATAAAATATTGTCAAACAAGTCATATTATTACTACACTATACAACCGCATTGTCGTGAAGATGTATGTACTATATCAGTTATGATAAACCATAAAGATAAGTCAGGTAATGTGTTTCGTTTCAGACGTTAACGAATGCCAACGTGACACAACGAACCAGTGCAGTCAACGATGCATAAATGTTCCTAAGAACGCTTCTCCGGGATCTTCACGCGGTGTTTCGTGTGGATGTGATGCTGGTTATATACTGGAACAAGACGGCGATACCTGTAGAGGTGCGACATTTTTACTGATACCCTTTGGCGCAATGGTCACACCCAAACACAATGGTCATACCCAAACACAATGGTCACACCCAAACACAATGGTCACACCCAAACACAATGGTCATACCCAAACACAATGGTCACACCCAAACACAATGGTCACACCCAAACACAATGGTCACACCCAAACACAATGGTCACACCCAAACACAATGGTCACACCCAAACACAAAGCAGGCAGCAATCTGCGTTAATAATCATAGGTGTAAACGTTACCGCCAGTGGCGTATCTAGGCGTACATAGGCGTATCGAGGCGTATCTCGCAAGGGGGGGGCAAAGGGGGGCAAGCTGAGTCACCCATTGGTTTACCATGCTGGTGCAACAGATTACATACGAAAAAACATTAAGACCTCCCATTAAATACACTAAAGAGGGCCATGGCCCAATGACCTCCCCCTAAATACGCCAAAGGGGCCATGGCTCAATGGTCTCCCATTAAATACGTTACTGGTTACTGCTTTTTGGTGGAAAATACCGCTTGATTCGCTCGGCCCCGCTCTTTCACCAAATTGTCAGCTTTTTAAAGCTTTCTTAGTTTTTAATTTTTATGGTAAATTATATCTATTTTTTACACACAAGGCCGCTCCCGCACCGGGTACGTCTAAACAGTGTCTAGTGATTTCACCAGTATGAAAATATTCCATGGAAAAAATGCGATGTTGTTTTGAAACAATAAACCATGGTCAAATACCTTGATATACCATGGAAACTATGATATACCATGGTGTCTTGATATACCATGGAAACTATGATATACCATTGAAACTATGATATACCATGGTGTCTTGGAGCAGGGAAACCATGGTCAAATACCTTGGTGTTTTCAAACAGGTAAACCGTAGTATGCCATGTAATTACCATACACAATATATGAAAAAGCATGGTCTACCACAGTTTACATGTAATGTCTTGGTATATCATGGTATGCCATATAATACCATGTGATACCACGTAATATGATAGTATAACATGTAATTCCATGGTATATTGTCATTGTCTCGCTTTTCCATTAGCGATTCCACAAGCAGCCTCAATATGTTTTTCTATGCTGATGATAGATTAATTTCTCCAAAATGTACATATTCTGCCTACTTCATGAGTTCCTTATCATGTTACCTAGCTGCTCAGTACCTCTTTCACAATATATATCCATGGATGCCGTGACGGTTGTCCCCCAATTGATTATTCAAAGGGCATTTTGGAACCTAGTTTCCCAAGTGCAGTTTCCACGTACAGCCTTCTCTACCCGCGCACTGGGGTAAGTCATGTCTATATTCTCTACCCGCGCACTGGGGTAAGTCATGTCTATATTCTCTACCCGCGCACTGGGGTAAGTCATGTCTATATTCTCTACCCGCGCACTGGGGTAAGTCATGTCTATATTCTCTACCCGCGTTCTCTACCCGCGCACTGGGGTAAGTCATGTCTATATTCTCTACCCGCGCACTGGGGTAAGTCATGTCTATATTCTCTACCCGCGCACTGGGGTAAGTCATGTCTATATTCTCTACCCGCGCACTGGGGTAAGTCATGTCTATATTCTCTACCCGCGTTCTCTACCCGCGCACTGGGGTAAGTCATGTCTATATTCTCTACCCGCGCACTGGGGTAAGTCATGTCTATATTCTCTACCCGCGCACTGGGGTAAGTCATGTCTATATTCTCTACCCGCGCACTGGGGTAAGTCATGTCTATATTCTCTACCCGCGCACTGGGGTAAGTCATGTCTATATTCTCTACCCGCGCACTGGGGTAAGTCATGTCTATATTCTCTACCCGCGCACTGGGGTAAGTCATGTCTATATTCTCTACCCGCGCACTGGGGTAAGTCATGTCTATATTCTCTACCCGCGCACTGGGGTAAGTCATGTCTATATTCTCTACCCGCGCACTGGGGTAAGTCATGTCTATATTCTCTACCCGCGCACTGGGGTAAGTCATGTCTATATTCTCCCGCGAGTTGGAAACCCCGAGAGAATCATGACATTGCAACTTTTCCACAGACGTTGACGAATGCACTGACGGCACTTCCGGCTGTTCACATCTCTGCGATAACCTTTTTGGCAGTTACATGTGTGAGTGTCAAGATGGATACGTGTTAACGGAAGACCAGCATACCTGTCAACAACATGGTTAGTACGACATACCTGTCAACAACATGGTTAGTACGACATACCTGTCAACAACATGGTTAGTACGACATACCTGTCAACAACATGGTTAGTACGACATACCTGTCAACAACATGGTTAGTACGACATACCTGTCAACAACATGGTTAGTACGACATACCTGTCAACAACATGGTTAGTACGACATACCTGTCAACAACATGGTTAGTACGACATACCTGTCAACAACATGGTTAGTACGACATACCTGTCAACAACATGGTTAGTACGACATACCTGTCAACAACATGGTTAGTACGACATACCTGTCAACAACATGGTTAGTACGACATACCTGTCAACAACATGGTTAGTACGACATACCTGTCAACAACATGGTTAGTACGACTTGCATGTTCCACATTGTCTTAACAGATTGTTAGAAGATTGCTATTAAATGCAACCAGCTTGATGTGCAGAGGAAACATTATGTATCTATGTGCAGGCCGCTGTCTGTGCAGGCCGCTCTCTGTGCAGGCCTCTCTATGTGCAGGCCTCTCTATGTGCAGGCCGCTCTCTATGCAGACCGATCTCTGCGCAGGCCTCTCTATGTGCAGGCCGCTCTCTGTGCAAGCCTCTCTATGTGCAGGCCGCTCTCTGTGCAGACCGATCTCTGCGCAGGCCTCTCTATGTGCAGGCCGCTCTCTGTGCAGGCCTCTCTATGTGCAGGCCGCTCTCTGTGCAGACCGATCTCTGCGCAGGCCTCTCTATGTGCAGGCCTCTCTATGTGCAGGCCGCTCTCTGTGCAGACCGCTCTCTGCGCAGGCCTCTCTATGTGCAGGCCTCTCTATGTGCAGGCCGGTCTCTGCGCAGGCCGTTATCTGTCAAATAAGTTTCTAAGCATATTTACTCTAATATCATTTGCAGTCACCAGACACTTATTTATTTCATTCATGTTTTGTGTCATTACATATTTTCTTAAACACACTGACCGTTCACTAAAAACTACTTCTTGCCTTTAATTGTTCTACCGTCCTTGGGTTTGAAGAACATATTTCTATCAATATTGTTGTAACCATACAAAATTATGAAATGCACTTAAAACTAAAAAATAATAATTATAAATAAAAAATATTACCGTTAATTGGCGTTGTTGGTAAGTGCTACAACCACGTGGTATAACGACACGCGTGTAATGATCTGACACGTGTCATTCACTGATTTATAATTATTTGCCAGGGGTCGATCACTGTGCCGGTGTAACGTGTCTGAGTGGCGGGACATGTCAACCCTACGTCAATGACTACAAATGTGTTTGTGTTGCCGGCTTCACTGGCACCGACTGCGGGGAAGGTGCGATGAAACAATGTATTTGCTATAATGTAAATACGAAGAGAGTGTGGCAAACTATCTCCAAGTTCCACCCATACTTAACTATAATATATAACTACTTAACTGTTATTCGCCAGGATGTATTTAACAAGAATTAGCAAGATTGTCATACAAGGCAACAAATGCTAGATGGCAAGTGGACAAAGAAGCCATTGCCTTACTTAAATTCCAACAATTTTCATTTATGTGTATCCAGTCGTTACGATATATCGGTTGATTTTGTTTTAATCATATTGATGCTGCAATCATTTATACAATCAGTACATGAAATAATTAGTTCAAATCATTTATCGTCCTATGTGAAAACAGATAATTTCATATATCCACTAGACATCAGTGGTAGTTGTTCTTTTACTAACGCCATTTCTTATCCACGAATTCTTCTAACGTCTTTATGTTTGAAACAAATGCTTCTATCAATATCGTCCTAGTCAGTAAATATTTAAAAACTTCTATTTGGTATTCTCTTACCCTCCTCGTCTCTAGTATTGTTAAACCACATTATTTCTGATCGTTTTTATAACTAAGGTATTTCAGTTCCGGGATCAGTTTCGTTGTTCTCCTCTACTTGCAGAAGCGTCTCCGTGCCGTAGTAGTCCGTGTATCGACGGGGCGACGTGCCAAGGAGACTCCACGAGCTACACCTGCCTGTGTCCACGGGGCTACTTCGGCAGTCGTTGTGACTATGGTAAGGTGGCCGTAATAGTAACGTTTTAACGGTGAAGGTAATGTAATACTAGAGTGCATTTGTCTTATGCTACATACGGCTTTTGTTTATCGGAGAGCTGTATAATAACAATGATTCAAATATGTCATTTTAGGCATTCAAATTTTTGTGTATGCTCTCGTGCATGTACGAATATGATATTCTGAAAATTACTTAACTGACTTTGACAATAGGCAGCGTGCGCGTCACATTTACTATCTCAAAATGAATATTAATAATACAATAGTAATTGCATGCGGTTATTACATGATACATTATTGCACCGTGCAGAGACAGACGAGTGCCTGAGTTATCCGTGTTCTAACGGCGGGTCCTGCATCGACGAACCCGGCCGCTATTCCTGCAACTGTCCAAAGGATTTCATCGGTGAAAACTGTCAGCTGCGTAAGTGCCATACCTATTACTGTGACCGTTGCTTTTATTTTTATGGTTGTGGTAAATATGTAAATCCGTAATACAAATGTATTTAACTTCCATATATCTGAAATTGCAGTAATTGTGTTTTGTTTATCATCAGACACAGAGTGTCAATGGAGAACTGTTGGCAATCGTGTGTTCTTCCACTCCTGTCGCTATGGCGACTGTTGGCACTCGTGTGTTCTTCCACTCCTGTCGCTATGGCGACTGTTGGCACTCGTGGTCCTTCCACTCCTGTCGCTATGGCGACTGTTGGCACTCGTGTGTCCTTCCACTCCTGTCGCTATGGCGACTGTTGGCACTCGTGTGTCTTTCCACTCCTGTCGCTATGGCGACTGTTGGCACTCGTGTGTCCTTCCACTCCTGTCGCTATGGCGACTGTTGGCACTCGTGTGTCTTTCCACTCCTGTCGCTATGGCGACTGTTGGCATTCGTGTGTCCTTCCACTCCTGTCGCTATGGCGACTGTTGACGTCTTCACCAACGTAACCACCAGTAATGTCACTCATGTTACTGTTGCTTTTGTTATTGTCGTTGTCGACGTCACTGCTGCTGCTGCTGCTGCTGCTGCTGCTGCTGCTGCTGCTGCTGCTGCTGCTGCTGCTGCTGCTGCTGCTGCTGCTGCTGCTGCTGCTGCTGCTGCTGCTGCTGCTGCTGCTGCTGCTGCTGCTGCTGCTGCTGCTGCTGCTGCTGCTGCTGCTGCTGCTGCTGCTGCTGCTGCTGCTGCTGCTGCTGCTGCTGCTGCTGCTGCTGCTGCTGCTGCTGGTTGTGGTGGTGGTTGTGGTGGTTGTGGTTGTGGTTGTTGTGGTGGTGGTGGTGGTGGTGGTGGTGGTGGTGGTGGTCCTGCTGCTGCTGCTGCTGCTACTGCTACTGCTACTGCCATTTTAGCAAATATTCACCACTGTTTCAGTTAGCAACGTCTGCAGCAGTGACCCGTGCTTCAACGGCGCCACTTGTCGTCCATCCACTGATCGGTCTTACTCGTGCGTCTGTGCCCCGGGGTACATGGGGGTCAGCTGCGAACAAGGTAGCTCCTCCAACCACTATCTCCTTCCGTGTACAGTAACCAACACAAATCATCACAGTATGTCGTGTCCGTACATACACAGCCACTATCACTGTCTGTGCTACAACAGGATAAACAACTTAACTGATTGTGTAATAGCGTAATTTAAATAATAACTGTATCTTGTTGTAAACAGAGTCAGACTCTTTTATCTTGACCAATTAGTACACATAATGCTTCCAAAATTAGAAGTAACAAATAAATGGTCATGGAGACTCCCATTAAGACATAACTAACATACATAATTAATAATACAATAGTAATTGCATGCGGTTATTACATAATGCTTTCTTGCCCCGCAGAGACAGACGAGTGCCTGAGTTATCCGTGTTCTAACGGCGGGTCCTGCATCGACGAACCCGGCCGCTATTCCTGCAACTGTAAAACGGATTTCACCGGTGAAAACTGTCAGCTGCGTAAGTGCCATACCTATTAATGGGACCGTTACTTTTATTTTTATGGTTGTGGTAAATATGTATATCCGTAATACAAATGTATTTAATTTCCATTTATCTGAAATTGCAGTAATTGTGCTTTGTTTATCATCAGACACGGAGTGTCAGTGGAGAACTGTTGGCAATCGTGTGTCCTTCCACTCCTGTCGCTATGGCGACTGTTGACGTCTTCACCAACGTAACCACCAGTAATGTCACTCATGTTACTGTTGCTTTTGTTATTGTCGTTGTCGACGTCATTGTTGACATTATTGCTGCCGCCGCCGCCGCCGCCGCCGCCGCCGCCGCCGCCGCCGCCGCCGCCGCCGCCGCCGCCGCCGCCGCCGCCGCCGCCGCCGCCGCCGCCGCCGCCGCCGCCGCCGCCGCCGCCGCCGCCGCCGCCGCCGCCGCCGCCGCCGCCGCCGCCGCCGCTGCTGAAATATAACAACATTTCACCGGAAGCTAAAAACCCACATGTTTAAACTTGCTTATCCTTCACAGCTCCCCAACGTACCAATCCAACTGTTTACAACTGGAGCTGCTTATCGATTAGGAACTGCTTAACCCCTTTTGTTTTGCTGTCTCCCGAAGATTGTATTGTATAAACAGACAAGCGCCGTATTTCACCACTCTGTATTACAGAATAAATAACGAAGAGACTACCTTTCTGTATCCAGACACTATTTGGCGAAGGCGTCACTCGATGAGTAGCTATCTAATTGAGATCCTGAGTTGTTTAGGTGTGCAGAAACACGTCATCAAGTTTCGCATTCTGAACATGGTGTACACGCGCGACCACGGCAGCAAGAACACGCTAGCGTACCAGGTCTTGGCTGACGACCTCGGGAACAGGGTACGTAGTGTACGACTCGTCTCGTTATGGCTTGTGCAATAAGTGTGAATATGTTTACACATACAATTGATACATATCTGATAGACACATGCCATGCACAAGTGATACATTGTTGGAATCAGGATAAAACAATGGTTTCCTTGTTCACTTGCCATCTGAAGCTTGTCGCTTTGGATCGCAATCTTTTTAGCTTACATCTAGTTCGTAATACGGAAGAGCTTGGACGAAACGTTATTTAATCTGGACAGTGTGTACATAAGTACTACTAGGTGTGAATGCAAGGGCCACCTTCGCCACCAGAATTATATTACTTTGCATCGTTTCTTCTAACAATGTACTTCCATGTGTGGTAGATTAAAGACATCTATGCCACATCAGTTGAGGTCGGTAGATATTTCGTCGGAATTGAAGACATCGTTTTCAGGCAAGTAAACGTTCTTCCTTAAGATATTCAGACATGCCTATTGAAATGATGTGTGGTCAACCCGCTTTGCTTTGTAGGAACGAAGGCATTGCATTGTACTTTACAGGCAAATACATTAGCTTATTACAGCCTTATTTACTACGTAGAATGCTACAAATGATGTAATAGTGTAATAGTATTACTTGGTAATCGCATCACGAGAGAATACGCTCGTGGTGCGATTGTCATACTTTACAAAGGAAACGCTAGTATTCTGCAGCAAGTGCATAAAGCCACCATTATCGTACATTGCAGTAGCGGAAGTGTTGCCGTCAGCTGCACGCTGTCCCTGGATGAGCAGCCATCGCCAGGTGTACTCAATGGAATTCTCGATAACGCAATCAAGCATAAGAAATTCCAGTCATATTATGAGATCTCCTTTAGTTCAGACGGTACGTCAAAATCAACTGCACACAACATCCACATGAAATTATGTACTCGATATAACTTCAACTTCAATCATGGATATTATGATAATATTGGGGGAACGCTTAAAATGTCATTGTCAACTTGTTGTCCAACATGATTGTATTAATAAGCGATAAGTGATATGATTACAAAATGATTGTATTAATAAGCGATAAGTGATATGCTTACAAAATGCATAATACATATTTGGCATTACTGTGGCGTGTTGCACGCGACATCCACGGCTACACTGTAGCATCGTCAATCCCGGACACAGCAATCCAAGTCAGCAACTTGTGTCAAGTGTTCATTGTGTTTACTTTCAGAACGTCCGATAGAAAACCCCACTGAAGGGTCTTTAAGTACAGGTAAGTTCATTCTACAAGTTCTTTTTTTTTTCAAACACATCACTGAGATATCACCGGTTGATTCACCGATTACTTGAAACCTGAATAACAAACATCGCAGTCGAAAGAGCAAAAACTATATTCAACGAATCTAACAATATTCAATATAGGAATGTTTTGTGCATTTCTAGTTGTCCAGATCGCCGTGGGCTGCGGCGTGGCAGTGGTCATCTCGCTAGGAATGGTCCTCGTGTACATCTGCTTCTTACGACTCCGTCAAAACAAAACGACAGAGGACACGACCGACATGGTTGACGCCATTGATGAGAGTGACAGCAACGTCTACGAAGAGCTCGGGTCTAGACAGGGCAGAACTTAGCGCGAAGGAATCGAATCAGCTACTATACGACTAAACTCGTTGCCAACCAGGCGCACTTCCTGTACGACGTTGTGCTAGCCTGATATAATGTGATCGTATGAACTTGCGGTGATCACGTACAGCAGACATATGAACTTGCGGGGATCACGTACAGCAGATATATGAACTTGCGGGGATCACGTACAGCAGATATATGAACTTGCGGTGATCACGTACAGCAGATATATGAACTTGCGGTGATCACGTACAGCAGATATATGAACTTGCGGGGATCACGTACAGCAGACATATGAGCTTGGGGGTCACGTACAGCAGACATATGAGCTTGGGGGGTCACGTACAGCAGACACACGCGTCGCTGCCGTGATTTGTACGATCATTCTTTTCACTAACTATTGACTAGACAACTATTATGACGTCCCGTCGATGAATGAAGCGTCACAAATTTATAACTGATTAATTACTTAATACAGAAACGTATTGTACATTCATTGCGTACGTACACTAAAATTAGTTTTGCTGACATATTTCTCTGTTCTGTTGAAAGTGTTTTTTTACACAATCACGATAGGTGTGTGTTTGTGCATGTGTGAGTGCGTGCGTGCGTGCGTGCGTGCGTGCGTGCGTGCGTGCGTGTGTGCGGGTTCAACTTCACCATATGAGCACGTAGATGCGTCTTGTGTTGGAACACCAACATGTGCAGTGAATATAAATACATCCATATAAGTAGTTTAAATTTGTGTTGATGTTCACGTGTAGCTGTAACTGTTCACGTGTAGCTGTAACTGTTCACGTGTAGCTGTAACTGTTCACGTGTAGCTGTAACTGTTCACGTGTAGCTGTAATTGTTCACGTGTAGCTGTAACTGTTCACGTGTAGCTGTAACTGTTCACGTGTAGCTGTAACTGTTCACGTGTAGCTGTAACTGTTAATGTGTAGCTGTAACTGTTCATGTGTAGCTGTAACTGTTCACGTGTAGCTGTAACTGTTCACGTGTAGCTGTAACTGTTCACGTGTAGCAGTAACTGTTCACGTGTAGCTGTAACTGTTCACGTGTAGCTGTAACTGTTCACGTGTAGCTGTAACTGTTCACGTGTAGCTGTAGCTGTTCACGTGTAGCTGTAACTGTTCATGTGTAGCTGTAACTGTTCACGTGTAGCAGTAACTGTTCACGTGTAGCTGTAACTGTTCACGTGTAGCTGTAACTGTTCACGTGTAGCTGTAACTGTTCACGTGTAGCTGTAACTGTTCACGTGTAGCTGTAACTGTTCACGTGTAGCTGTAACTGTTCACGTGTAGCTGTAACTGTTCACGTGTAGCTGTAACTGTTCACGTGTAGCTGTAACTGTTCACGTGTAGCTGTAACTGATATAAACATCGGTTATAAATATGTATATATTTATTTGTTCACCGGGTAACAGTTGACTGTATCGACAACATTATTATCACATACAAGTATCATCATCACCATCACCATTATCATTAATGTACAATAGTTAGAAGATATACCTCAACTAGTAGGATGATTATCCAAGTTTAATAGACGGTCATCATGTGTTCGACTACCAAATATGCGATAATTATAGACAAATAGCAAATTTGCAACAGGCACACACGTGAGAAAACAGCGATGAACGAACGACGTCATTCTGTACACATTACAGCAAGCAGTGACATGAACAATACCGAGGTGACCGACTACAAGACAGGAGATAGTGGCTGTGTTTCTTCGAAATCATCGCATCCTTCTTTGATACAGAATGTGGCCAAATTATCTTGGCGGTTGGTAGCATTAATAACACTAGGTATGATAATTACTATGTATGTGGTATAATCTCATACGTACGATGCCATATATCGCATTTGCAGAAGTTAAATGTATTACACTCACAACCGCACGCATGCACACACCCACACGCACACGCACACACACACTCACTTTTTTCAAGTATTTAAAAAAAAATTAAGTACGCACTCCGCGTGTATATATATATATACAAACCTTTCTGTGATATGTACATACTTTAGACATGAGGCACTTGGCGACAGGAATATATAACATAACAACAAAAAACAGTGCGCAGAAGCGGATTAGTAAAAACAATATAAAAACAAACAACTAACCAAAAAAACGGCAATCGCAAAGCTAAAGCATTTGACAACGCCAGGGGATAGTGACACTTGACATCTATACCGACCGTCGTAATCCCGAAGACGAACACGACCAAAGAAGACGGTCTGGTTCGTGTGCTGGCCACCACGCGTAGACCAGACGCTCGGCCAACTACACCACGCGTAGACCAGACGCTTGGCCAATTACACCACGCGTAGACCAGACGCTCGGCCAATTACACCACGCGTAGACCAGACGCTCGGCCAACTACACCACGCGTAGACCAGACGCTCGGCCAACTACACCACGCGTAGACCAGACGCTCGGCCAATTACACCACGCGTAGACCAGACGCTCGGCCAACTAAATCACGCGTAGACCAGACGCTCGGCCAACTACACCACGCGTAGACCAGACGCTCGGCCAACTACACCACGCGTAGACCAGACGCTCGGCCAACTACATCACGCGTAGACCAGACGCTCGGCCAACTACACCACGCGTAGTCCAGACGCTCGGCCAATTACACCACGCGTACACCAAATGCTCGGCCAAATACTCGACATCTTTCCGAAGAAGACGGCGCGAATTCGAAACATCGGACGTATATTTAGAATGTCGTGGTTGTGTCATTAATTTAGATTGATGAGCTTGTTGAGCACTTTGTACTCAACCGGGTGTTTGTTAGTGGCTTAGCAAGGCATATGCTATCGGCCTTTCTATAAAGCTTAGTGCTGAAAAATGGGATATTTTCCTGTTATTTATTCTGGGATATCGTCGTGTTGTTGACATTATGCGATAAGAACGCCCAACAACAACCGAAGCTCCAACCTGGATTGTCTGAATTCCCACAGGTATACAATCTATCACCACATAATACAGTGTCCACGTAATGCTTCCGAATATATGGGTGAACGTCGTGAAACAGCGCATCCCTCTCGCGGGTCTTCATTTCGTTGACTCGGCGTCGTCGTCGTCGTCCGGTGTAACCATCTCCACCAAGTCGCCGGCCGCTAGCCTCGCTCGCAGCTGCCGGTGCAGCAGGACGGCGGCCGCGACGATGCCGAGCACAGCCAGCACGCCAAGGACGCACCCGACGATCAGTCCAGTACCTGGTGATGCAGAACACATCTGAGTGCAACGTTAATGTCCGACGAACAACTGGTTTTTTCCAATATACTACTAGTTATTTGTATAACCAAGAAATGCATTCAGTTGCGTATTTAGGGAGGCTATTTGGACATACTTCCATTGCTTTTTTAATAATATTTAATAAGTTATGATGGCACATACGTAATGCGCCTGAGAGCAATCTTGATTGATCGGGCGCTACAGAAATACGTTTTTATTTTATTTTGGGCCATTGGCCTTCCCTTTGGCCTCTCCTTTTAGCCTCCCCCTTATCCACCCCTTTGGTTTCCCCTTTGGCCACCCCTTTGGTTTACACTTTGGCCACCCCTTTGGTTTACCCTTTGGCCACCCTTTCGGTTTACCCTTTGGCCACCCCTTCTGTTTACCCTTTGGTCACCCCTTTGGGTTACCCTTTGGCCACCCCTTTGGTTTACCCGTTGGCCACCCCTTTGGTTTACCCTTTGGCCACCCCTTTGGGTTACCCTTTGGCCACCCCTTTGGTTTACCCGTTGGCCACCCCTTTGGTTTACCGTTTGGCCACCACTTCGGTTTACCCTTTGGCCACCCCTTTGGTTTACCCTTTGGCCACCCCTTTGGTTTACCCTTTGGCCACCCCTTTGGTTTACCCTTTCGCCACCCCTTTGGTTTACCCTTTGGCCACCCCTTTGGTTTACCCTTTGGCCACCCCTTTGGTTTACCCTTTGGCCACCCCTTTGGTTTACCCTTTGGCCACCCCTGTGCAAGAACCTAGATACACCAGTAAATGCATTTCTGAAGCAGAACCTCAGTCCAAGAATCGATTCCTTCTGTCACACTAAGTGAAAACGCACGCACGCACGCACGCACGCACGCACACGAACGCACACAAATATGCATAAATATTATACAGTCTTACTTACGATGGTTTGAAGACTTTCCAGTTTTTTTCGGTACCGACACTTTTTCTGAAAGTAAAAAACAAACTTAATATGGTTTAGAAAAAAAATTAAATTCACAAAACAAATCGTGCCTGGTTTTCTGTACCCCTACAAGCTATGTGACGTTGGCTGTTTTTCAATTGTACAACTGTACAACTGTACAACTGTACAATAGTACAACTGTACAACTGTACCCTCACCAAGCACCGGAAACTTTAGTTTCTTAGCAAAGATGATGGGTCAAAAAGCTGCGTATACTTACCAATATATTATCTCATCCCATCGTCTTGGTGTCCCAAAATACATGCTCTTGTTTAATAATCCTGCACACATTGACGTTTTTGTGTACCGTTTGTCACCCCTTTTGACTCTGTAGGTTTCTCGTTTAAGGGAAAAGTACCCTTTCTTTACTATGCTAGTTGCGCTTTTATTTAACAAATCTAATCAACATAATCCATGTTAATTTCGTACATTGCACTATTTCGTACAGGGCACTATTTCGTACAAGGCACTATTTCGTACAAGGCACTATTCGAGTAAAGTGGAATATGGACAATTAAATGGACAGGGGTGCAAGCGAAAGGGTTGGGGAAAGCTACATTTTCTCATTATCTATCCTCCTTTCGTCAAATGTCGTCCGTAAGACAGGGGTGTGTATTCTTCCAACACTTTGTAGACGTGTTTTTCACGCATTCTATCCAACATTTGGGGCCGTTCATGTTATTCCTTGCACATCATAATACAATTATTAGGTTTACACAACTGATAATTTACGTAGGCCTATAGACCCATTGCGTGATGATGTCAGAATAAAAAAAACTGTGCGCGCGATGCACTGTGGGCGTAATCAGGTGACGGCAGAGGCGTTGGCTTAGTGTCGTGGAAATGACATCAGGGGTGCGATTTTACCGGAGAAAGTGGTCAACAAGAACACAGTAAACGTTCTCAAGAGTTGTATTACGTGTCAAAGTCTCACGACCATCGATACTCTTTGGAAGTGTAATACTCGGTCCACGGACCACGGGCGTTTCGGCTGTCACACCAGTCAACGGAGAACGGAGTCGGCCTAACACTAGCAGTGTGGCAGTCAAGTACTGTGACGTCGGTGTCTTTGTTTACGTCTAAAACAAGCGGGACAGAGGCGGGAACGTCACATATCGGACCCCCGATTAGACCCACAGTGCACCGCGCTCCACATTTGGTTTGGTTTCTGACGTCATCATGCTTCAGAGCAACTCATTGTAGATAGTGAAACTGACTTACCTTTGGAAATGACGGATAATTCATAATCTGGCAGTAATTTCTTATCGTTGATTGCCTGCTTGAGAATATTGTCCAGTACACTCTGTTGTATCTGCACACGCAGAGCCAGGGTGCAGTTGACCACGACACTGCCCTTACTGCAAGGGTACAGAAGGACAGCACAGGGTTAGGTCAGTTACAGGGTACGACAGCGCTGCAATCATGTCGTCTGCTGCAGTGTCTAGCACGTAAGAATAAAATATGGCAGTATTATATGTATGTACATCCTTATCTAAATAGTGCTGTAATGTGTTCATTATTCATTATATAAAAATACACGCTGTCAAATCGCGACGTGCGTGCGTGCGTGCGTGCGAGCGTGCCTGTTTGCATGAGTGTGTGTCATTCTTATGATACAAATCTACTTGCCTGAAAACGATGTCAGTAATTTCTACAACATGAGGCCCGACGTCCGACGACTCGCTATAAATCGCTTCAATCTACAACGTGTGAAACGACAACTTCGACATTTAAGACGAGCTAATCAGCAAATTACAGAAGAAAAGCAAAGCGCACATTACGTTGGTGACGGGTGGAGGGTAGTGTACGCGGGAGAGGGTAGTGTACGCGGGTAGGGTAGTGTACGCGGGGGAGGGTAGTATACGCGGGGGATGGTAGTGTACGCGGGAGAGGGTAGTGTACGCGGGGGAGGGTACTGTACGCGGGAGAGGGTAGTGTACGCGGGGGAGGGTAGTGTACGCGGGGAAGGGTAGTGTACGCGGGAGAGGGTAGTGTACGCAGGGGAGGGTAGTGTACGCGGGGGATGGTAGTGTACGCGGGAGAGGGTAGTGTACGCGGGGGAAGGTAGTGTACGCGGGAGAGGGTAGTGTACGCGGGGGAGGGTAGTGTACGCGGGGGAGGGTAGTGTACGCGGGGGAGTGTAGTGTACGCGGGGGAGGCAGTATACGCGGGGGAGGGTAGTGTACGCGGGGGAGGGTAGTGTACGCGGGAGAGGGTAGTGTACGCCGGAGAGTGTAGTGTACGCGGGGGAGTGTAGTGTACGCGAGAGAGGGTAGTGTACGCGGGGGAGTGTAGTGTACGCAGCAATACTTATACAAATATTATCCACTGTGCACATTTGTTTTAATGAGAATCGTTCATGCAGTTGTCACAAATATCTTACAACACCATCACATCACTTTGCGAACATGTCACAACATAGTCCCGTAGAATGGTTACCTGGGACTTGAGATTCTTGGCCAGTAGTAGATACGGTGATGTGTTCTTTGAGCCCAGGTCGGGGTCGTAGGTCATGTTCACAATTCGGAACATGATGACGTGTAGTAGCTTATTACCTACAAATCCCAGAGTCGTAATTATAAGTCATTTAGTTTTTCAACAATCCATCTAGGCATATTGTTCGTGAAATAGGATGTGCAGTTATACTGACTGGAGTTAATGACACTTGGTTGTTGCGCAGTATGTTAATCTCAAACGATGGTGTCTAAACGTTGTCAACACAACTAAACCTTTGCCAAACGGAACTTTGTCGATTTCAGCACCTACGAAGCCATGACCTACCGTTGCTGGATAAATGCTAACAAGACATGCACAGAAGGTATCGAAATCATTTAGACGAACTGCTGCAGAAGCGGTAATCTAGTGGTTTCCGGGTGCAATATTTTCAACAAAGAGTACAACAACTATAATAATGATAACAATACCAACAACAACGACACAATTATTTAGACTGGTTTGCGCGGATCGCTCTCGCCACGAAAACAAACACGAATGGGAATACTGGGTTGTTGCGATTTGATCAAGTAGTTCCAGATGGAAGATGGAAGGAAAGTGCCATTTCAACATACTACCTTGTTCACAGTTTCTTCCGGTGTATCCTATTGGACAGAGGCAGGAATACATGTAATGTGGATCTCCCATCTGTTGGCAAGTGGCGCCATGGAAGCACGGGTTGCTGCTACACGGCTCTCCACCTGAAACATACGCCTGCTTTCAGAAACAATACAACAACGGCAGCTGTCACTGGTGACTGTTGCACCAACAACAGCTGGAACAACAGTTAATAAAGATAGAGAGAAACAACATCTTTGTGGACTGACGTACTGACGGTAGTTATTTTAGTAAGGATTATGTTGTTGCTGTCGTCATTGAATCCACTATTGTCGTCCATGACATAGATAACATGTCATTTCAGCAGTTACGTGGTTACGACGATTGACAACAATATCGACGACAATGCCAACAACAACAACGACAACAACAGACTTTATGCGAACACCCCAACGACGCATTGACAACAACTGATAATAATAGCAACTGTAATAGCAATGACAATGACACTGATAACTGTAACGACGACAACAGTGACAACTGTTACAAGAACGACATTGACAACGACAGTAGTAAATACTACGACCAGAGTAGCAATGGAATTACCGACGATCAAACCACCTGTAGTGGCAACGTCAGCGGAACACACAATGACACCAACCATTATCATGTTACACCATTTCATGACCAATAATTACTTAAATAACTGAAATATGGTAAATAAGTTAGTGTTATTACAGACATGCATCTTAATTGCAACAAAACGCAAGAAAAAACAAGCACGCATCATATTAGAACTTACGCAACTGGCAGTTTTCTCCTATGAAGCCAACCGGACAGTTGCAGGAATAGCGGCCGGGTTCGTCATTGCAGGACCCGCCGTTAGAGCACGGATAACTCAGGCACTCGTCTGTCTCTGCGTGGTGAAACACATCGACAACAGTATTATGTAGTAACCGAATAATAATAATTTATTATTACATAGGTATTTGCAACTGATAACCCGCTGTCTGTGACAGTACACGCTGTCTAAGGCAGTACACGCTGTCTAAGGCAGTACACGCTGTCTAAGGCAGTACACGCTGTTTAAGGCAGTACACGCTGTCTAAGGCAGTGCACGCTGTCTAAGGCAGTACAAGCTATCTAAGGCAGTACATGCTGTCTAAGGCAGTACACGCTGTCTAAGGCAGTACACGCTGTCTAAGGCAGTACATGCTGTCTAAGGCAGTACACGCTGTCTAAGGCAGTACACGCTGTCTAAGGCAGTACACGCTGTATAAGGCAGTGCACGCTGTGTCTAAGGCAGTACACGCTGTCTAAGGAAGTACACGCTGTCTAAGGCAGTACACGCTGTTTAAGGCAGTACACGCTGTCTAAGGCAGTGCACGCTGTCTAAGGCAGTACACGCTGTCTAAGGCAGTACATGCTGTCTAAGGCAGTACACGCTGTCTAAGGCAGTACACGCTGTCTAAGGCAGTGCACGCTGTATAAGGCAGTGCACGCTGTGTCTAAGGCAGTACACGCTGTCTAAGGAAGTACACGCTGTCTAAGGCAGTACACGCTGTTTAAGGCAGTACACGCTGTCTAAGGCAGTGCACGCTGTCTAAGGCAGTACACGCTGTCTAAGGCAGTACATGCTGTCTAAGGCAGTACAAGCTATCTAAGGCAGGACATGCTGTCTAAGGCAGTACACGCTGTCTAAGGCAGTACACGCTGTCTAAGGCAGTACATGCTGTCTAAGGCAGTACACGCTGTCTAAGGCAGTACACGCTGTCTAAGGCAGTACACGCTGTATAAGGCAGTGCACGCTGTGTCTAAGGCAGTACACGCTGTCTAAGGCAGTACATGTTGTCTAAGGCAGTACACGCTGTCTGTGGTAGTACACGCTGTCTGTGGCAGTACACGCTGTCTGTGGCAGTACACGCTGTCTAAGGCAGTACACGCTGTCTAAGGCAGTACATGCTGTCTAAGGTAGTACACGCTGTCTAAGGCAGTACATGCTGTCTAAGGTAGTACACGCTGTCTAAGGCAGTACATGCTGTCTAAGGCAGTACATGCTGTCTATGACAGTACACGCTGTCTAAGGCAGTACACGCTGTCTAAGGCAGTACACGCTGTCTAAGGCAGTACACGCTGTCTATGACAATACACGCTGTCTAAGGCAGTACACGCTGTCTAAGGCAGTACACGCTGTCTACGGCCTAGACCAGCGATTGTTCGAACGCTTCGTGTTTTCCGTGACTGTTCTGATTTACGTAATCTGCGTCAAACGTCCACATCAGTTTCTTCGCACGGTACGAATGCTTCGTGAAACCGGTCCAGTAGCATATTTACAAATGTAGGAAGTGAAATCATATGCTCAAGTGTTAATTTGCCGTTATATAACGGGAATAACATACTGTTTGTTGATGTCACCCGAGTGTCACCAGCCATATAACATCATTCGTGCCTCCGACACTCGTGATGTTATATGGAGCACTCTCGTGATATCAACAAAGAGTGTATTATTCCCTAAAAATCGCACTGCTACACACGCGCTCCGAACAATTCATTAAAACGTCGCGCGCCGATTGTGCTTGAGAATCGCTAGTAAATTGTCATTGCATTAAATGTGTCAAAATGTTAGTTATGAATCCATACAATAAATATTCGTGGCTTCAGAATGTTGTATTGGGCTCGCTTCAGAATGTTGTATTGGGCTCGCTTCAGAATGTTGTATTGGGCTTGCTTCAGAATGTTGTATTGGGCTTGCTTCAGAATGTTGTATTGGGCTCGCAGGCTCCTCCATGCAACATTCGGAAGCAACTCGTGCACAAAGGCCCAGTTTATTTAAGTGTATATTATTACATTCATTTAATATCACGTGCACACTGCCTAATCACAATTAGACAAGTTAGCTCCATTATTTGAAGAGTGCACATGCATGCAAGCATGTTTGTGTGTGCGAGCAATTATACACATATATACGCATACGTAAAACCATTATTGTGCAAGAGCACACATCGCGATATCTAGACATGTAATAATTATTATTGTAATATTACTGTTATTATTATTATTCTATACGGCTCTTTGTGCACCATAAGTCGTGTGTATCACGTGACCATCTCGCAGTAGTGTTACATTACATTACATTCACCGTTACAGCAAAACGTTACTATTACGGCCACCTTACCATATTCACAACGACTGCCGAAGTAGCCCCGTGGACACAGGCAGGTGTAGCTCGTGGAGTCTCCTTGGCACGTCGCCCCGTCGATACACGGACTACTACTGCACGGAGACGCTTCTGCGAATAATGACGACAATAATTATGACGTTGATGATGGTACTAATTATATCAACAACAACAACAACAATAACAACAACAACAACAATATTACGATGATCGCAGAGGCAACAACATAGATCGTGTTTCACTTCACGCTCATTGTCGTCAAAACTCAAACGTATGTTTATTTTAATGATTACGATGTCATAGAAACGTGCAGCTATATCGAATACAGTCACAATGGAGGTTATAATGGGCAGTTGATAATATAACAAATATTACTATACTTAGAAGGAAAATGAATAATAACTTTATAATAATTATATGTCACATTTTATTAATGTTTCACAACATTCTGTCAAGTTTAGGCCTACATTAAATCAGTCTGCATCGTGTTGCAAATAGAAGCTTGAGTGCGTTGATAGAATTCCTAGATTGTGACATACGTGTTGACATACGTGTCGACATACCTGTCTCACAGTTTGTGCCCGTGAAGCCGACAGCACAGATACACTTGTAGTCGTCGACGTAGACTTGGCACGTCCCGCCATTCCGACACGTGACGCCATCACAGTGATTCCCTACCAGACGGTCACGAATCACTCATCGACATGTGCCAATTAAATACACTAATCAGCATTCCCCTTACAGTTCAACAGACATTATACATTATTGTCTACGCTTGTGGTGGACGTCATAGTCTACGCGCCCAGTAGTACTCGGCAGACATCGACCTCGTCAGCGTTACTTATGATTCTACCCCTAATAGTGTGTCATACGTCATACTGTATGTTCTTGTGTCATATTGTATGTTCTTGTGTCATACTGTATGTTCTTGTGTCATACTGTATGTTCTTGTGTCATACTGTATGTTCTTGTGTCATGCTGTATGTTCTTGTGTCATGCTGTATGTTCTTGTGTCATGCTGTATGTTCTTGTGTCATACTGTATGTTCTTGTGTCATGCTGTATGTTCTTGTGTCACACTGTATGTTCTTGTGTCATACTGTATGTTCTTGTGTCATACTGTATGTTCTTGTGTCATACTGTATGTTCTTGTGTCATACTGTATGTTCTTGTGTCATACTGTATGTTCTTGTGTCATGCTGTATGTTCTTGTGTCATGCTGTATGTTCTTGTGTCATGCTGTATGTTCTTGTGTCATGCTGTATGTTCTTGTGTCATGCTGTATGTTCTTGTGTCATGCTGTATGTTCTTGTGTCATGCTGTATGTTCTTGTGTCATGCTGTATGTTCTTGTGTCATGCTGTATGTTCTTGTGTCATGCTGTATGTTCTTGTGTCATGCTGTATGTTCTTGTGTCATGCTGTATGTTCTTGTGTCATGCTGTATGTTCTTGTGTCATGCTGTATGTTCTTGTGTCATGCTGTATGTTCTTGTGTCATGCTGTATGTTCTTGTGTCATGCTGTATGTTCTTGTGTCATGCTGTATGTTCTTGTGTCATGCTGTATGTTCTTGTGTCATGTTGTATGTTCTTGTGTCATGCTGTATGTTCTTGTGTCATGCTGTATGTTCTTGTGTCATGCTGTATGTTCTTGTGTCATGCTGTATGTTCTTGTGTCATGCTGTATGTTCTTGTGTCATGCTGTATGTTCTTGTGTCATGCTGTATGTTCTTGTGTCATGCTGTATGTTCTTGTGTCATGCTGTATGTTCTTGTGTCATACTGTATGTTCTTGTGTCATACTGTCATACTGTATGTTCTTCATAAATAATTCAGTTTTTACACAATTCCATATGTACATGCGCGAACGCTGTCTGCCCGAATGTCCGTGAGTATACGTGTGTGCGCGTGCGAGCGAGCGTGCGTGCGTGCGTGCGCGTGTGTGTGTGTGTGTGTGTGTGTGTGTGTGTGCTCGTGCGTATGTGCGTGCGTGTTAAATGAAATGTGATTACTATGCACTAGCGAATATGGTAAGCAGTTAATTGATTACTTGAAATATCATATATAATGATAAAACAGTAGGACGGCAAACAGACGAGAAACACGAACCAGAAGAAAAACTGCAAGCGTGGCCTTCTTTCTCCAGGGCGTATCCCCCGTGACAAGAGCACCGGTAACTCCCGACCAGGTTATGGCAAATGTGTTGGCATTGCGAGGTGCCGTCAGTGCATTCGTTGATATCTGCACACAAGTTGATCAGTGATTGTTATCCAGAGGAAACCAACCTCATTCACATCTACACACTCAACATCAACACAGATTGACAATTACTGTAACGTTGGAAGACAGTGTTGTGTTGCAAAATAATAACAGCAATAGTATTTGTATTGATTAGAAAGCTGTGATAGGTTATTGAGTGAATGAACTGAACCAGATAGAGAGGTTCAGCTACTTAGGTTCAGTCGTGGATCAGAACGGAATCACAAGTCAGGAATAGATTGAGAGTGGGTTTGAATACATGGAGAGATATAGAGCAGTTATTGGTGGGAAATACAACATTCCAGTGAAGCTGCTGACAATTACGGGTGACATAGTGCGAAGAGAGGGGTGACATTGGATACTGCGAAGAGAGGGGTGACATCTGATAATAGTGCGAGGAGAGGGGTGACATTGGTTAGTGCAAAGAGAGGGTGACATTGGATATTGAGAAGAGGGGATGACACTGGATACTGCGAAGAGAGTGTGACATAGGATAGTGTGAAGAGAGGGTGACATTGGATAGTGCAAAGAGAGGGGTGACATTGGTTACTGCAAAGAGAGGGTGACATTGGATAGTGTTAAGAGAGGGTGACATTGGATAGTGCAATGAGAGGGGTGACATTGGTTACTGCAAAGAGAGGGTGACATTGGATATTGAGAAGAGGGGATGACACTGGATACTGCGAAGAGAGGATGACATTGGATAGTGTGAAGAGAGGGTGACATTGGATAGTGCGAAGACAGAGGCAACATCGGATAGTGCGATGGGAAGGTGATATTGGATGGTGCAAAGAGAGAGGTAACTCTGGATAGTGTGGTGGGAAGGGTGGCATTGGATAGTGCGTCGAGAGAGGTAACTTTGGATAGGGTGACGATATGGTGACATTGGACGATGCGAAGAAAGGGGTGACGTTGGATAGTGCAAAGAGAGGGGTTGCATTGGATAGTGCAAATAAAGGGGTGACATTGGATGGTGCGATGAGAGGTGTAACATTGGATAGTGCGGCTAGAGTGGTGACATTGGATAGTGCGAAGTGAGGTGTAACATTGGACAGTACGACTAGATGGGTGACATTGGATAGTGCGAAGTGAGGTGTAACATTGGACAGTACGACTAGAATGGTGACATTGGATAGTGCGAAGTGAGGTGTAACATTGGACAGTACGACTAGATGGGTGACATTGGATAGTGCGAAGTGAGGTGTAACATTGGACAGTACGACTAGATGGGTGACATTGGATAGTGCGAAGTGAGGTGTAACATTGGACAGTACGACTAGAATGGTGACATTGGATAGTGCGAAGTGAGGTGTAACATTGGACAGTATGACTAGATGGGTAACATTGGATAGTGCGAAGTGAGGTGTAACATTGGACAGTACGACTAGATGGGTGACATTGGATAGTGCGAAGTGAGGTGTAACATTGGACAGTACGACTAGATGGGTGACATTGGATAGTGCGAAGTGAGGTGTAACATTGGACAGTACGACTAGAATGGTGACATTGGATAGTGCGAAGTGAGGTGTAACATTGGACAGTACGACTAGATGGGTGACATTGGATAGTGCGAAGTGAGGTGTAACATTGGACAGTACGACTAGATGGGTGACATTGGATAGTGCGAAGTGAGGTGTAACATTGGACAGTATGACTAGATGGGTGACATTGGATAGTGCGAAGTGAGGTGTAACATTGGACAGTACGACTAGAATGGTGACATTGGATAGTGCGAAGTGAGGTGTAACATTGGACAGTACGACTAGATGGGTGACATTGGATAGTGCGAAGTAAGGTGTAACATTGGACAGTACGACTAGATGGGTGACATTGGATAGTGCGAAGTGAGGTGTAACATTGGACAGTACGACTAGATGGGTGACATTGGATAGTGCGAAGTGAGGTGTAACATTGGACAGTACGACTAGATGGGTGACATTGGATAGTGCGAAGTGAGGTGTAACATTGGACAGTACGACTAGATGGGTGACATTGGATAGTGCGAAGTGAGGTGTAACATTGGACAGTACGACTAGATGGGTGACATTGGATAGTGCGAAGTGAGGTGTAACATTGGATAGTACGACTAGATGGGTGACATTGGATAGTGCGAAGTGAGGTGTAACATTGGACAGTACGACTAGATGGGTGACATTGGATAGTGCGAAGTGAGGTGTAACATTGGACAGTACGGCTAGAGTGGTGACATTGGATAGTGCGAAGTGAGGTGTAACATTGGACAGTACGACTAGATGGGTAACATTGGATAGTGCGAAGTGAGGTGTAACATTGGACAGTACGACTAGATGGGTGACATTGGATAGTGCGAAGTGAGGTGTAACATTGGACAGTACGACTAGATGGGTGACATTGGATAGTGCGAAGTGAGGTGTAACATTGGACAGTACGACTAGATGGGTGACATTGGATAGTGCGAAGTGAGGTGTAACATTGGATAGTATGACTAGATGGGTGACATTGGATGGTGCGAAGTGAGGTGTAACATTGGACAGTACGACTAGATGGGTGACATTGGATAGTGCGAAGTGAGGTGTAACATTGGACAGTACGGCTAGAGTGGTGACATTGGATAGTGCGAAGTGAGGTGTAACATTGGACAGTACGACTAGATGGGTAACATTGGATAGTGCGAAGTGAGGTGTAACATTGGATAGTACGACTAGATGGGTGACATTGGATAGTGCGAAATGAGGTGTAACATTGGACAGTACGACTAGATGGGTGACATTGGATAGTGCGAAGTGAGGTGTAACATTGGATAGTACGACTAGATGGGTGACATTGGATAGTGCGAAGTGAGGTGTAACATTGGACAGTACGACTAGATGGGTGACATTGGATAGTGCGAAGTGAGGTGTAACATTGGACAGTACGGCTAGAGTGGTGACATTGGATAGTGCGAAGTGAGGTGTAACATTGGACAGTACGACTAGATGGGTAACATTGGATAGTGCGAAGTGAGGTGTAACATTGGACAGTACGACTAGATGGGTGACATTGGATAGTGCGAAGTGAGGTGTAACATTGGACAGTACGACTAGATGGGTGACATTGGATAGTGCGAAGTGAGGTGTAACATTGGATAGTACGACTAGATGGGTGACATTGGATAGTGCGAAGTGAGGTGTAACATTGGACAGTACGACTAGATGGGTGACATTGGATAGTGCGAAGTGAGGTGTAACATTGGACAGTACGGCTAGAGTGGTGACATTGGATAGTGCGAAGTGAGGTGTAACATTGGACAGTACGACTAGATGGGTGACATTGGATAGTGCGAAGTGAGGTGTAACATTGGACAGTACGACTAGATGGGTGACATTGGATAGTGCGAAGTGAGGTGTAACATTGGACAGTACGACTAGATGGGTGACATTGGATAGTGCGAAGTGAGGTGTAACATTGGATAGTACGACTAGAGTGGTGACATTGGATAGTGCGAAGTGAGGTGTAACATTGGACAGTACGACTAGATGGGTAACATTGGATAGTGCGAAGTGAGGTGTAACATTGGACAGTACGACTAGATGGGTGACATTGGATAGTGCGAAGTGAGGTGTAACATTGGACAGTACGACTAGATGGGTGACATTGGATAGTGCGAAGTGAGGTGTAACATTGGACAGTACGACTAGATGGGTGACATTGGATAGTGCGAAGTGAGGTGTAACATTGGATAGTACGACTAAATGGGTGACATTGGATAGTGCGAAGTGAGGTGTAACATTGGATAGTACGACTAGATGGGTGACATTGGATAGTGCTAAGTGAGGTGTAACATTGGACAGTACGACTAGATGGGTGACATTGGATAGTGCGAAGTGAGGTGTAACATTGGATAGTACGACTAGATGGGTGACATTGGATAGTGCGAAGTGAGGTGTAACATTGGACAGTACGACTAGATGGGTGACATTGGATAGTGCGAAGTGAGGTGTAACATTGGACAGTACGACTAGATGGGTGACATTGGATAGTGCGAAGTGAGGTGTAACATTGGACAGTACGACTAGATGGGTGACAATGGATAGTGCGAAGTGAGGTGTAACATTGGATAGTACGACTAGATGGGTGACATTGGATAGTGCGAAGTGAGGTGTAACATTGGACAGTATGACTAGATGGGTGACATTGGATAGTGCGAAGTGAGGTGTAACATTGGACAGTACGACTAGATGGGTGACATTGGATAGTGCGAAGTGAGGTGTAACATTGGATAGTACAACTAGATGGGTGACATTGGATAGTGCGAAGTGAGGTGTAACATTGGACAGTACGACTAGATGGGTGACATTGGATAGTGCGAAGTGAGGTGTAACATTGGACAGTACGACTAGAATGGTGACATTGGATAGTGCGAAGTGAGGTGTAACATTGGATAGTACGACTAGATGGGTAACATTGGATAGTGCGAAGTGAGGTGTAACATTGGACAGTACGACTAGATGGGTGACATTGGATAGTGCGAAGTGAGGTGTAACATTGGACAGTATGACTAAATGGGTGACATTGGATAGTGCGAAGTGAGGTGTAACATTGGACAGTATGACTAGATGGGTGACATTGGATAGTACAAAGAGATGGTGTAATATTGAATACTACGAGAGGGTGTGATATCGGATAATGCGAAGAGAGGGATGACATTGGACACTGCAAAAAGAGTGGTGACATCAAATACTACAAAGAGAACATGTTGCAGGAAGATGAAACAATGGAACTAACAGTCGAACAAACACATCAGAAACATGACCGACGCGCTGTGATAGAATAGTTCGTACCATTACAAGTGGCGCCATCTGCTGCCAGTCTGTAGCCAGCCCTGCAACCGCATGAGAAGGCGGCCTTCGGTACATTCTGGCACCTCTGACTACAGTTGTTCATTTTGACGTGTTGGCATTCGTTAACGTCTGAAAGCATACACAATAACCAACAGCTGAGTCAGTGTCAACTCCATTGATGCTTCGTAGACATATTCGTAAAGCAGATGCAGTCGTGTGTTGTCTAGACACGATATCATCGAATTGTGGGTTTGAGGCCTACTAAAAGTAATAAAATCTAGACATCTTACCGACGCATATTCCGTAGTTCTTCTCGTATCCCTTTGGGCACGTACTGCAGAAGAAAGCCTTCCCCGTCTGCGCATGCTCTACCGGATGTACATCCGTGCACGTCGTTCCCATCATGCACGGTGTGTCGGCACATCCATCGAAGTTGTCATCACAAAACTCGCCTAAAATCCGATAAGATGTACAGCAACTGGTTTGGGCATAGCAATCGTTATGAATCATTAGCACACACAGAACGATGTTGTACAACACACTCTATGGGTTTTCGTACAATGTTATGTGGTTTACTTCAATAGTTCTCTTGTTGAAAAACAGACACCACATAATATTAACATTAAGGTTTGTGAAGATACCCAACCAAGTGTAACCACACAGGTCATAATATGTTTTATATTATTGCCATGTATGTTATTTGGACTGTCACTAATCGGAAGAAGCCGTTTTCTGTTTGTCAATAAAATGTCATAATCGAAGAAACAAAATCGCGACCTGTCCATCCAATGTCGCATTGGCATGCCACGAGACGGAAGGCTGACGAGCGGTATTGTCCATACGCCAGTTGGTCGTACAGACATTTGCCGTGTTCAGAACAGCCGCACATCTTGATGTTAACTGTATCTTCAGCTGACATGCTGCCGTGTTTGTCCACGGCCACAAAACTGGTAATCATAATAACAACAATGTAGACAGGCAAGACAGCGATTCATACAACTGAACTGATATCAAATTTCTTCCATTTTACATTTCACTTTAAATAGATAATTTTTATGTCAAACAGCGACGGACAATCTGAACGTGAAGTGGATACAACGTGCCCAAATTATTTTAATTGATATGGATGAAAAATGAATCAACGAAGGAACGAACTAACAAACGAACAAGTGCTTTGTGTTCCCACAAAAAAATTCCAAAAAAATTTTTTTTTTTTTAAATTGAGAAAGTTTTGTTTAGCACTTTCCCTATCCTTTTATATTATATTATAAAATACGTTTATCGACGACGAAGACAAGTCTGTTGATGAGATTGATGAGATTGATGAGATTGAGCGTAGGTAAATGAATATTACAATGGCACAGAAAGATGGAGATAGTTGCATACGACGATTACCAGAGAGCAACAACGTCTTTGTTGCGTGGTATCCACGTGAATAAACGACTGGACGAGTTCAAAGTCGAGCCAACAGGAAGCGCCGACACATTGCGTACTTCAACGTCGTCGAGGTCGCCGTCTGCCCAGACTTGCAGCACAAAGGCAATCGGTATTCCTACGGCGGCGTTCACTTCGCTGACATTCACTTCCAACGTTGGACTTCCATTTGCTGAACATGTGAATAAAATAATAATGTTTTATGGATGTTACTATAATCATACTGCTAAGAATGAGAACCGCAATACATTACTTTACAATACATTATTTTACAATATACTACTTTACAATACATTACTTTACCTCTGTCTTATTTCCTGACGATTTCAAGCAAGTGCAAGTCAACCCACTTCTTAAGAAGTCAACTTTGCCTAACGAAAACCTAAACAGTTATATACCTATTTCTAAATTTTAAAGCACACAATGATGTCACTCTAAATATGGACAAAGGTAAAGTAACAACGCTTGCTTTGCTTGCTTTATCTGCTGCTTTTTATACTACTGACTATAACATAATAATTAAACGCTTGTCAATGTGGTATGACATATCTTGTTAAATATTGTTAAATCTGGCACAGCCCTGAGTTGGTTTTCACCTTACTTAACTGACATATACCGAAGAGTGAAGATAGCTAATTGTTTTTCAGCAGCCCTACCCACTTCATGTGGTGTTCCTCAGGGTTCTGTTCTTGGACAATTATATTTTATTCTTAACCCGACTACACTAAGCTCAGTCATTCAAACTCACAATTTGGACCACCACTTATATGCAGATGATACACAGATTTACCTTTCCTTGGCTACCCCGGATACAAATTGTTCCTTAAGAAATTCAGGGATTGTCGTCTCCAGAATATATTCCACTGGATGACTGGCAGCAAATTAAAGTTAAATGCAAATAAAACAGAGTTTCTTATTATTGGTGCACAAAAGCAGCGTGGTAAACTTTATTGTTTTTTCCCGACACCTATGCAGAGCTAGAATTTCATACTGGCCGTCTCAGCATAGAATTTAGGAGTTACCTTCGATAGTAATTTTAATTTTAGATAGCATATTTCACAAACTTGTCGTTGCTGCTTTTATCACATTCCTGACCTTCGTCGTATTCGCCGGTATATGTCTTTTGTTAAACTATTGTAACTGTTCATCTTAGCAGTAGACTTGACTATTGCAATTCCCTTTATCATAATATTGCTCTCAAGGACGTCTTGAAACTCTTTCTATTACTCAGCACCATTTCTTAAATCATTGCATTGGCTCCCTGTCTGAAATCGCATTATTTTTAAGATCTGTACAATTACTTATCACGCACTTTCATCCAAGCAACCAACATATTTACATTCATTGCTCACTCCTGCAAGACAACCCAGACAGCTTCGATCATCGAATTCTAATCTACTTTTTCTTCCCAGTGTTAAGACAAATGTCGGAACTAGAGATTTTCCAGTATAATATATATAATATAACAACATTTCACCGTAAACTAAAATTCCACTTGCTTAGGCTTGCTTATCCTCCACAGCTCCCCAACGTACCAATCCAACTGTTTACAACTGGAACCGCTTATCGATTATTAACTGCTTAACCCCCTTTGCTTTGGTGCGCTGCCGAGCTTGGGTTTCCCGAGGATTTTAGCGCAATAGAAGTATTTTATATATTATTGCTATTAAAAGTATGATCAAAGTAAAATTATGATAAAAGTACAAGAAAACAACATGATCGTCGAAATGGTCAAGCCAAGCAATAACCCCAATAACAGGTGCTAACGTCGCTTCTTTGCTATCACGTTACATGCTTTTTGTTAGATGTTACATTTAATACGGATCGTCTGGTGATTAGGCCTTATTTAGAATACTGTATCATTAGTAACATTAGTAATGGATCATTGTAGATTGGATATCAGGAATCAGGAAGTACTCTTTCTTACAGAGGACAGTAAAATAATGGAACAGATTATCTACATAGTGTGCTAATGCTAACATCGTGATTATGTTTAAAAACAAGGTTGACACATATCTCAGGAAGGCGAGTTACACATAGTTGTTGGACTGTCGATAAGTCAATGGCTTCCTTGTCCACTTGCCATATGGGCCTTTGGCTTGGATGGTAATCTTGTTAAATATTGTTAAAATATATCAGTTTATGTCTACGTGTCCTGATACGTCTGTGGTATCTTGGTTTAGCATAATTTAATGTATAATAACATATAATATATAACAAAAACACAGTGCTTGGGAAATCGGAAGATACGCGGAATATCATAACATTGAAAAACAAGAAAGCATCTGAACCGACTCGAGAAATGAGAGTGGACGGTTTACAACTGTTATGCAGAGTTCACAGGCATCATAAAATGTGCGTAGCGTGTTGCTATTGTTGCTATTAATATAATTAGTATAATGAACCCCGTCGTCGTCGTTTTTATTGACAACCGTGACAATCTTTATTGACAACCGTGACAATCCGTTGACTCTAATCATATACATGGCTTATTAGTTAGTAAGTATATATGTTCCAACCTGTCTGTCCTAACTAACTCTGACGTCACCATTCATTATTCCTTGTCTTTTTATTTATCGGATGTATCTATTGAAGTTCATTCAACTATCAACTACTAGCCGAGTTGCCTGGCGTTGCACGGGAGAAAAGGCAGCCAGTGCAGGAGCCTTGGTAGGGAAATGCCGATGGCACAGATAACTTCATGCCCTCAAAATCAGGTACATATGCCGGTTTAACGAAGCGTTCGTACCATACGAAGGATGTGTGCGTTGGTTAGACGTGGATCTCGTAACTCGGAACAATCGTACGAAACATGCATATTGTTGCTAACAATTGTACTAACTACGAACTCGTATTGTTCTGAGTTACGTAATGTACGCGAAACGTCCACACTGGTTCGTTCGTAACATCCCCGTGGCCCGGGCATCAGCCACATACATGCAACACTTGACGGAGATACGAGGGAACAGACGACCAGAGTCGCACACTACTTTATAGTATATATGTTGATATACCACGTTATATATGTTGATATACCACGTTATATATGTTGATATACCACGTTATATATCAATTGTTCGAAAGATGTCAGTTGATCTACTCACGTACCTAATACGCTTTGTGTTTTCTCATTGCGTCTAATTTGCTCAAGCGTCGACGCAGCGAACGGAACATCATCTGTGAATACAACAATACACGCGGCGTTCACAACAGACACAGGACGATAACACGGGTGACGATTCACAACATTGGTGCGGTCAGGACAACATGAGTCTTCCACAATAGTTTGTGTTGAAGCGATATGATTGTCGTACATCGCTTTAATAAAAGGGGCTTGAACAAAGTTCGAGTGTATGGTCAGAACATTCAAAACGTGTGAGGTTTGTTCAACTTTGTTGTGGAATATTGTTGATCGGCTTTAAGCACGAATGAAATTTAACAAGCAAGCTTTCAAGCCACTGTGTGGGTAAGTGGTCTGTTTCTCCACTGTCAGTGGTCAGCTGTGGAGGTGTGTAGACTGGAGAACTAGAACGGAGAAATGTGGACTGGAGAACTAGAACGTTTGCAAGCAAAATATTGTTAACAGATCTACACAAAGAGACTGTTGCTACTCGGTGGGTGATAGGATGTCACACATGTCGATCGGTTTACATCGAAGGACACGCACGCATACCCGTACTCACTCACGCACGCACACACGCACATGCACAAGCACACACACACACACACACACACACACGCGCGCGCGCGAGCCTCCAGACCCCCTAGTCAGGATCCTAATAGATCGTAAAGATCAAATGGTATATCTCAAGACAGAACTTTGGTTTCTGGCCCAACGAGATAGAAAGGGAGTAGCACGAATTCCGCTGGGCACGCACGCACGCACGCACGCACGCACGCACGCACGCACGCACGCCCACACACACACACACACACACACACACACACACACACACACTCTCTCTCTCTCTCTCTTTGCTGTCCATCGTGTTCGATGATGACTTCAATGAAGGGGGTATCCTTGTGCTTTGCTCTTCGGTGAGAATTCAGGCCTATTTGTGCCACAAAACCTCTGCCGCAGTCATCACAGAAGACGGTAGGTATAGAAGCACCTAGAATGTCATGCCGACGATCGTGCTCATGTTGATATTTTTGAGTTAACTTTTCTTCTATATGAATCTTTCCCTGATGTATGGCCCGCCTCCACTTTAGTCGGTCATGCGCAATAGGTTCCCAGGTGTTTACATGGATGTGTGTGGTTTTGAGATGTCTTTTTAGCACATCTTTGTATCGCAAACGTTGTCCACTACGAAGGCGTTTCCTGCTGGATAATTCCCCATAGAACACCGCCTTTGGGAGTCTATCGCTGCTCATTCGGGTAACATGACCAGTCCAGCGGAGTTGGGATGCAGTCAGAATGGCTTCTGTACTTGACATGTTGGCCCGTCTCAACACGTCTACATTTTAAATGTGGTCTTTCCATGATGCACTTGGGAAAGTTTTCTGATGTGGCGACGGTAGAGAGTATACGTCTCAGCTGAATATAGTAGTGTTGGTAGTACAATCGCCTTGTACACCTTGCACTTTGTGGAGATTGCAATGCCATGTTGTGACCATACTCGCTTCCAAAGTCCTCCAAAGGCTCCTGAGGCAGCACGTATACGGTTGTTAATTTCCATGTCGATGGTGTTGTCAGATGCAATCGTGCTGCCCAAGTATGTGAAGTTATTGACTGACTTTAGTGGGGTGCCATAGATTTCACTTTGTAGACTGGTTGAAGTTTGTCCAGGTGGAGGTTGGTGGAGTGTTACAGTTTTCTTTGTACTAATTGTAAGTCCAAATAAGGTTGCAGCTTGTTCAAACTGTTTACAAATCTCTTTGATGTATTCTAGTGTGTGCGTAACAATAGCAGCATCATCTGCAAACAGCAGTTCACGAATGCAAAGATCACGAGTTTTGTGTTTGCTCTCAGTCTAGCCAAGTTGAATAACTGTCCATCAGTTCTAGTGCGGATGAAAACGCCCATACTCAAGTGTTCCGATGCTGCAGATAGTACTGCTCCAAGAAAGAGAGTGAACAAAGTGGGTGCCAAGACGCATCCTTGCCTTAATCCATGACTGATTTCAAATGGATCTGTAATTGTTCCACCAACAGACACTGAACCAGCCATGCCATCGTGAAATTCCTGAATTCGCTTGACAAAGGTCTCAGGGCATCCATATCGTCTAAGTAAGATCCACAGGGTTGATCTGTACACTTTGTCGAATGCCTTTGACAAGTCAATAAAAATCATGTAGAGGCTTTGTTGTTCAACAGCTTTTTCCTGTAGTTGCCGCAAGGTGAATATCATGTCAATTGTGGAGCGTGAGGTGCGAAACCCACACTGGCTTTCAGGGAGAATCAATTCTACAATTGTTTGTAGTCTTTTCAGAAAGATTTTTGATAGGATTTTTCCAGCAGTTGAGAGCAGGGAAATGCCCCGGTAGTTCCCACAGTCACTATGGTCACCCTTCTTTTTGTATATTGCGATTATCAAAGCGTCTTTGAACTGCTGTGGTAGCTCTTTTGCTGTCCAACAGGTGTGGTAGAATTTCAGGAGTTGAGTATGAAGCACTGCACCTCCATATTTATAGATTTCAGCAGGTAAACCATCCAGTCCTGGTGTCTTTCCTGACTTTGTTGATTTGATGGCAGCCACAATTACTCTAGTGTTGTTATTTGCAATGTCTTCCTGTGTTGGGAGTTGTTCTATCGTAGCAGGTGCTTCTTCTGTAGAAGTCGTTGGGCGATTCAGTAGCTCGCTGAAATATACCCTCCATCTGGACACAATTTCTGGCTTCTCTGTGAAAACTTGTGAACCTTCTGCATCTCTAACTGGTGCAATAGCAGTTTTATGGGGACCATAGATCTGTTTGATTGCAGCAAAGAATCCTTTTGAGGAATTTTCATCAGCTAGCTGTTGCATTTCGTCACCTTTTTTTTCCAGCCAGGCATTTTGCATCGCTCGTAGTTTTTTTTGTAGCTTGGTTTTTGCTTGTGCATAGCGCTGGTTTCGACTTCTTGTCTGTTGTGACAGCAATGCATCATGTGCCCTATGCCTTTCATCCAGTAGCGATAATATTTCCTCATAATTTTCATCAAACCAATCTTGATGTTTCCTTGCTGTGTGTCCCAGTGTGTCAACAGATGTTTGGTACATTTTCTCACACACACATACACACCGACACCGTCAGGAAGCCCGAGCGCGCTTTACGATCCTGATGTACGTCGCATACTCTACCCGATACTACGACAGCCGACTGACTGCAATAACTGTTCCAGCGTCGCCGCCTTATCGAAAGTGTTCAGGTGCCTTTACAAAACGCATCGCATTGGACCAGTATTGACATCACTTGACAATGACATCACTACAACTTTACATGCACATAAGTTTATAATGACGTCACCCCTCTCGCAGCGTGTTCGTTGTGTGTTGACATATACTCTACTTCGACCAGTGATTTCTGTTTGGATTTTGGAAGAACTGTTCAGTTTGATACATGTTCTCTTTCATGTCACATGTACATACGTCATATGTACATACGTCATATGTACATATGTCACGTGTACATACGTAACAACGGAGTGTAGACGTAGCGTTGTAGTTATTGATATAGTAAATCAACACTTACTGGTTAAAGCCAAGTCAAAGAGGCATTGGTTGCTTTGGCCGCACGTGGACGTGTACTTTGCAGTCTGCTCTGCCGTCAGGGAACTTAGATGGCCACCAAGAAAATCGTCCGAGAATGTTGGACGAAAGCTGGGTTTATTAAACGTGAAATGGCTGGTGCCACTGTGGTAGTGGAACAACCGTTCATACCACTTTGTCCGCCCTGCAACAGCAACGACAAAATAGTTTTATTCTGGTCATAAATCAAATGTAAAGGTAAGTTCTTATACAATGCGGTATCTAGTCCGTAGAACCGCGTTGCATTCCAACCCTGGCAAACCTCTCCATTCCACCCCTGGCAAACCTCTCCATTCCACCCCTGGCAAACCTATCCATTTCACCACTGGCAAACCTGTCCATTTCACCCCTGGCAAACCTGTCCATTCCACCCCTGGCAAACCTGTCCATTTCACCACTGGCAAACCTGTCCATTTCACCCCTGGCAAACCTGTCCATTCCACCCCTGGCAAACCTGTCCATTTCATCATTAGGTCGACTTCTCTTGGAAGCATTCAGCCAGGCAGCAATTCCTGCGCGAAGACCATTTATTCAGATATACCTACCACAATCTTACAGCCAAGTACTCATTTGTACAGCTGAATGAACTGCGAAACAAACGACTAAGCGTATTAATGTCTGAATATATATTTTGAAGTAAACGAGACAGTAAAACAGGCGGTGTGAGGACTTAACCTGGTCTGACGTCATACACCGTCCAACCATGGATATCTGACACCATAGATCATCCGAACCATCCAAGCCTGACGTCACACATCGCCCGATCCACGGAAATGTGACGAGCCATGGACATCTGACGTCATACATCACCCAAGGCACGTACATGTATCTGCGAAGTTGTCAAAGATGTTCCTCTCGCTCACGCCGGACATACGGAGCGGTATTCCGTTGTTGCCGTCCTTCCGCAGAGGGGTTAGATCGTTGTCAGGGACCCCGTCGAATATTCCAAACAGACCACGGGTGTGCGGTCCTTGTAGCTCGACTGGGACCAATAGAGAGAGGTCCAGTCTCCCTTCGTTGGCAGCAACAGTAAGGACAATTCCTGAGGAACAGAAAGTGGAATCGTATTTCACGTTTGGAAAAGATTGTGGTTCTTATGAGGACTACGATTCACATCAATACGTAAAACACAGAGATCGTCACTTTAAATGCCATATAAGGTTTCACAGTATTGTTAACATGACAACATACATTTAAAAGTTAGCTTTTGGTCGTATTCCCTGTTGATGTGCGACCATGGAAACACAATTAACGCCGTCTAAACGTTGGCGGGGGGAAACATTTTACAGCCAGACGACGTAATACTAATGTTTGCATGCGCGCGTACATGCATAATATTATATATGCACGCCTGAGTGCATACACTCAGGCATGCACTCATGCATATATCCATGCATGCATGCATTAATACAACACCGCCTGTTAAACAACTCGAGGCTGTTCGCACACAACTAACATGTTTACAAGAGGACTTGCCCTTCGCCAGTTGTTACTACGACGCACCATTGGGGAAAGCGGCAGTCAGCGACGACTTGCGTTCTTTTGACAATATGAATCCATCGAAGCTTTTCTCGTCCCCTACATCAATTTCGTTGTGCCACAGCGTTTGATTTTCGTAGTCAACAAATATCACCAATCCTGTAATGTAGCAACATATTTGTACACATGTATGTGTTCCAGCGTGCGTTTCAAGCCATGTTTAATTCCATTTAGGTGGCTATTCTAAATAATACAATATGATACAGATACTACCTAGTGGCAATCGCAATGTATGTATGTATGTATGTATGTATGTATGTATGTATGTATGTATGTATGTATGCATGAATGTATGTATGTATGAATGTATGTATGTATGAATGTATGTATGTATGTATGTATGTATGTTATGTATGTATACATGAATGCATGGATGTATGTATGTATGTATGTATGTATGTATGTATGTATGAATGAATATATGTATGTATGTATGTATGTTTGTTTGTATATATGTATGTATGTATGTATGTATGTATGTATGTATGTATGTATGTATGTATGTATGTATGTATGTATGTATGTATGTATGTATGTATGTATGTATGTATATTAGGGTGGTCCTTATTTTTGAAGTTTTTAATTTCCTTTGGGACACCCTCTCATTTTGCTACGTCTTTAGAAAAAAGTATCCTAGCCAAATTTCAATGCAATCAACTGATATTTAGAAGTCGCTACCAAATCATATACGTGTCTATACGATACCAAACATATAAATCAAAACGTTTCAGTAAAAATTGTCACGAGTCATAATTTGCATGACTACTGTGAAATGGCCTTGGCTTGTGAGTTATCATCTGTATGTGTCACATGACCCTTGTCATACATACATACATACATACATACATACATACATACATACATACATACATACATACATACATACATACATACATATGACCCTTGTCATACATACATACATACATACATACATACATACATACATACATACATACATACATACATACATACATACAGTTTATTTGTTTAGATCATACATACAGAGTCAAATAACAATTTGTACATATTTTACATAGTTTTGATGATCCAGGGAGGCCTGCACTAAGACCCGAGAGATCGCTATCGTACAAGCCTCCCTATGACTACGTATGGTGCAGTAATCATTATTACTGCTGTTTGACTAGAGTCTACATATATAAATAGATGTGGAGTCATGTCACGTGACTGGTAGCCATCTTTCACAAACAACATCACCACATGAGCGCGGTAGAGAGCCGCGCGAGCCAGACAATAAAGCAACATTCCGAAGGGACATCCAGCATGGAAGACGATAACCTGGACCATTGAGATGGTAAACTTCTTCCATAAATAGCAGGAAAAGAGAATGTAGAATGGCTGCTTATCCTAGATCCCTAAGGAGAATAAGATCAGCTTTCAGGAGTCTGATGAACTGGTGCCGTACATGATGACAGCAGTAACGACATCAATTAATCCAGGAACTTTGAAGTCATGGTAAAGGCCATATGTTTTGATGCGACTGTTTCCAACACAGGACATGTGTCCTTCTACAGGAGAAAGTGGAAAAGGATCTTCTCAATCATATTTTCGAACTCGTCCTGTAGGCTGCTTTCTCTGTTTGCCTGCGATGGACTAGTGGCCCTGAGATATTACTCTTCTGGAGATATAAAGAGTAATGGGGCTGCAGAGACCAAAATAGGTTCAGCGCAGCACGTGACTATAATGTCACGGCAAGAGCTGTTTCCGGATTACGACAAGACATGTTATTATTTGCTGGAGAACAGCTGCGATATCAGAGACGATTAAAGAGAACTTGATTGATTGATTGATTGAGTGATTATTCTCCTTTCATTCTCCTTTAGTGTCAAATAAAGAAGTTTTACTTTTTCTAGTAATTCTTGTGGTATCGTAGAAACGTGTATAGAGTATTATGGGCGCTTACGATCGTGAACTTCAACCTTTGGTAGTGACCCCTAAACATCAATTCCGACAACATTTTGGCAGGTCAGTTCGCTCGCTCGCTCGCTATGATGATATTACCATGTGTGTGGTGTGTGGGGGTGCGCGTGCGTGTCAGGATGCGTGCGAGCGTGCGTGTGTGCGTGCGTACGTGCGCTTCCAAGTGAGTAAAGTCTGGCGGATAGCCGTATCCATATAAGACAGTCTTCCGTAATCACACAAATATGCATTTAATGAATAGGCTATCAAAATATTAGATGATACTATTTAAATATGTAAATCATTTAGAACAGCGTTGACCAATGCGTTCGCCACGTGTGGCGAATCGGCCACAGATATGTGGCGAATTGATGTTCTTCATTCTGACGCGAACTCGAGAAGGCGCCGAAAACGTCTGCACAAAAGTTCAAAGTTTCTGGTCTGCACATTCTACTGTGTGTGTTGCAAGTGTTGATGACGGTTTAAAACCTCAAACCTACTTTCAAATGATTGCACAAAACGGTACTGAGGACCTGGAAGGCGGGCAGGGACACGCTTAGTCACCCATTAGTTTATCACGCTACGATGTAGTGGCACAACAGGATATACAAGGCTTATATGTTTTATTATACAAAGGCCAACAGCCATGCCTCAAAAAAAAAATACACCACTGAACACGTTGGCTTCTTTAGATTCACTCCACCCGTCTTACTAAAGATCCATTTAGTTTAACTCGCAGTGGCCGCCAATAGGAAGCTACATGATCGTGTGTGTGTGTGTGTGTGTGTGTGTGTGTGTGTGTGTGTGTGTGTGTGTGTGTGTGTGTGTGTGTGTGTGTGTGTGTGTGTGTGTGTGTGTGTGTGTGTGTGTGTGTGTGTGTGTGTGTGTGTGTGTGTGTGTGTGTGTGTGTGTGTGTGTGTGTGTGTGTGTGTGTGTGTGTGTGTGTGTGTGTGTGTGTGTGTGTGTGTGTGTGTGTGTGTGTGTGTGTGTGTGTGGGGGGGGGGGTGTTATCGTAGCCACAATATTATTGGCATGGAATAGACCAGGACTTTCAACAATGCAGCAATGCATAATTCAGTAACAGAACATTCTGGACACCGGATGTACAACCCACGGCGCACACTACCTGTCCTGTCTTCGGTAAGTTCCACGTGAATCCTATCGGAACTCCGATACTTAGCGGCGACTGCTCCCACTATCGTAGCGTTTACGTCACTTCCGTCCTTGGCTCGGGCCACGATCGTCCGCGCCTGCAGATTGACATGTCCAACTTAAAGTGTGTTCTTTCATACATTCAAACAGCGGTGCATTTTGGTGGTTGCAACTGAGCTTTACTTGTAGGTGTTATACATAACAAAATGCACACACACGCAAAATGCTTTCGAAAATATCGTTGTTGTATGTCATGTACCACTATAAAAAGAACAAATGACGAACTAATTGAACATGAAATAACAAGGACGGGGTGAAGCTGGATTGGCCATAGTCTGAGGAAGCCAATAAAACACAAGACAGGCGCCCACGTGGAACCCTCATAGCAAACGGACAAGGAGAAGGCCGAGAAACACCTTGTCCAGAGGAGTGGAGGCCGAGAAACACCTTGTCCAGAGGAGTGGAGGCCGAGAAACACCTTGTCCAGAGGAGTGGAGGCAGAGAAACACCTTGTCCAGAGGAGTGGAGGCAGAAAAACACCTTGTCCAGAGGAGTGGAGGCAGAGAAACACCTTGTCCAGAGGGGTGGAGGCCGAGAAACACCTTGTCCAGAGGAGTGGAGGCAGATAAACACCTTGTCCAGAGGAGTGGAGGCCGAGAAACACCTTGTCCAGAGGAGTGGAGGCAGAGAAACACCTTGTCCAGAGGAGTGGAGGCAGAGAAACACCTTGTCCATAGGAATGGAGGCCGAAAAACACCTTGTCCAGAGGAGTGGAGGCCGAGAAACACCTTGTCCAGAGGGGTGGAGGCAGAGAAACACCTTGTCCAGAGGAGTGGAGGCCGAGAAACACCTTGTCCAGAGGAGTGGAGGCCGAAAAACACCTTGTCCAGAGGAGTGGAAGCCGAGAAACACCTTGTCCAGAGGAGTGGAAGCAGAGAAACACCTTGTCCAGAGGGGTGGATGCCGAGAAACACCTTGTCCAGAGGAGTGGAGGCAGAGAAACACCTTGTCCAGAGGAGTGGAGGCAGAGAAACATATTGTCCAGAAGAGTGGAGGCAGAGAAACACCTTGTCCAGAAGAGTGGAGGCAGAGAAACATATTGTCCAGAAGAGTGGAGGCAGAGAAACATCTTGTCCAGAAGAGTGGAGGCAGAGAAACACCTTGTCCAGAAGAGTGGAGGCAGAGAAACACCTTGTCCAGAAGAGTGGAGGCAGAGAAACACCTTGTCCAGAGGAGTGGAGGCAGAGAAACACCTTGTCCAGAGGAGTGGAGGCCGAGAAACACCTTGTCCAGAAGAGTGGAGGCAGAGAAACACCTTGTCCAGAGGAGTGGAGGCCAAGAAACATCTTGTCCAGAGGGGTGGAGGCCGAAAAACACCTTGTCTAGAGGGGTGGAGGCCGAAAAACACCTAGTCCAGAGGGGTGGAGGCCGAAAAACACCTTGTCCAGAGGGGTGGAGGCCGAAAAACACCTAGTCCAGAGGGGTGGAGGCCGAAAAACACCTTGTCCAGAGGAGTGGAGGCAGAGAAACACCTTGTCCAGAAGAGTGGAGGCAGAGAAACACTTTGTCCAGAGGAGTGGAGGCAGAGAAACACCTTGTCCAGAGGAGTGGAGGCAGAGAAACACCTTGTCCAGAGGAGTGGAGGCAGAGAAACACTTTGTCCAGAGGAGTGGAGGCAGAGAAACATCTTGTCCAGAAGAGTGGAGGCAGAGAAACACCTTGTCCAGAGGAGTGGAGGCAGAGAAACACCTTGTCCAGAGGAGTGGAGGCAGAGAAACACTTTGTCCAGAGGAGTGGAGGCAGAGAAACATCTTGTCCAGAAGAGTGGAGGCAGAGAAACACCTTGTCCAGAGGAGTGGAGGCAGAGAAACACCTTGTCCAGAGGAGTGGAGGCAGAGAAACATCTTGTCCAGAAGAGTGGAGGCAGAGAAACACCTTGTCCAGAAGAGTGTAGGCCGAGAAACACCTTGTCCAGAGGAGTGGATTCAGAGAAACACCTTGTCCAGAGGAGTGGAGGCAGAGAAACACTTTGTCCAGAGGAGTGGAGGCAGAGAAACACCTTGTCCAGAGGAGTGGAATCCGAGAAACATCTTGTCCAGAAGAGTGGAGGCAGAGAAACACCTTGTACAGAGGAGTGGAGGCAGAGAAACACCTTGTACAGAGGATTAGAGTCCGAGAAACACCTTGTCCAGAAAAGTGGAGGCCGAGAAACACCTTGTCCAGAGGAGTGGAGGCAGAGAAACACCTTGTCCAGAGGAGTGGAGGCAGAGAAACACCTTGTCCAGAGGAGTGGAGGCAGAGAAACACCTTGTCCAGAGGGGTGGAGGCCGAGAAACACCTTGTCCAGAGGAGTGGAGGCAGAGAAGCACCTTGTCCAGAGGAGTGGAGGCCGAGAAACACCTTGTCCAGAGGAGTGGAGGCAGAGATGGACAATATATGTAAGTAACTGGAAACGCAAGCCCAAACAAACTTGTCCGGTGGAAGTAATTCGGTAACAGCCTATGTTCTGCAGGGACTGAAAAGACTTAAGTTGAAAAAGTTTGTCATGCATACAACAATATGAACGTCATACTACCCACCTGCAGTTTGAATGCCCTGTGCTTCATCGTCAGTAGTGTGTACTCGCCCAGGCCGTTGAACGTGTAGTTGTAGCCGTCCAGTGTGCGGATGTGCGGGTCTCCGAGCATCCAACCTGAGAACAGTCAACAACCATTGACAAGCGATTACAAAGCGTAATGTCGACACTGGTTGTCTGGACACACAGCACAGTCTGTAAATATACATTTTATTGTGTTCTTAAAATTATCTGGCATCGGCTTTTTCACAAACTCGTCACAACCGACGCTATACAGATTTGATCTATATTGAAACATGCAAGATAAGCATACATTGCATCACAGTTATTTTTCTTTTAAACTGGTGATATTATCATTTACATAAATATTGACTAAAAACCACAGTTCAACCGTCGCTGTTGCTTCTGTGCCAACTGTTGCTTCTGTGCCAACTGTCGCTTCTGTGCCAACTGTCGCTTCTGTGCCAACTGTCGCTTCTGTGCCAACTGTCGCTTCTGTGCCAACTGTCGCTTATGTGCCAACTGTCGCTTCTGTGCCAACTGTCGCTTCTGTGCCAACTGTCGCTTCTGTGCCAACTGTCGCTTCTGTGCCAACTGTCGCTTCTGTGCCAACTGTCGCTTCTGTGCCAATTGTTGCTTCTGTGCCAACTGTTGCTTCTGTGCCAACTGTTGCTTCTGTGCCAACTGTCGCTTCTGTGCCAACTGTTGCTTCTGTGCAAACTGTTGCTTCTGTGCCAACTGTTGCTTCTGTGCCAATTGTCGCTTCAGTGCCAACTGCCGTAGAAAGCTCAAAGTATATTTAAAATCCCAGATGTTTATTTAGACAACGTAGAGCTGTTGGTTGTTTGCCATTACAAAGCACACTTCGGAGCCGGAACCAAATTTCGCAACAGATAGTCAGTGGCGCACCAGGACTGAACAAACTTAGCGAAACGTTGCATAGTAGCTCTCCAAACAGTAAACATTAAAGAATGCAGTGCTAGTTGAGCCACTGGTTTAGTTGAGCCACCCATGTTTCCCAGGAAGCTACAGCAGCCACAGTTACATGGTACCACACAGTGATTGAACATGTTATTAGAACACGACTGACGTACAATATGTGCTATTTGTCACAACGGTCAGAAAATACGTGTTAAAAGTATGTTTGTTGGTGTTTTTCGAAACTTTTGGTGATTGTGATTAATGTCTGCTGGTGTGTAAACGTTCAACGTGACCAGACTTTGTTGTATGTGCCATTTACAAACGGTTTAATGGGCGAAAGGAGCACTGGTTGAGCAGTGGATACACTGGTTGCCATTGGCCTATAAGCCTATATTAATTAAGTATGTTGACTTATTAATTAAGCGTGTAGACTTGTCAGAGACGCGTTGTTCCCATGGGTAGATATGTTGGCCGAATTGTTATGACATTTTAGTATAAGGCCTACGTAAATTATACAAATAAAGCATTTACCCAACTTACGCTACACCGTGGCTCAATTTGCCCCACACCAAGTGATAGTTGAGCCAGCTTACCAACCCTATTTGACTCAGTTACATATAATTATCTATGCAAATTATATATTATATTGGTATAAAATGATCTACTAACAATCATAGTTTACGTGAGTAAAACAATTCTGACTTATGCATATGATTGTGCCCTACATATCAAAACGAATGAAAAATGGTTCAGCTAACACTGCCTTCCTCTATATCAGATTTTAAATACATTCCTTGTGAGAGCCAACATTTAATAAATATCGCATCGACATCTAGTAAAGAATTTCGTACATAATAGTACGCTTTGTCTTAGAGTACCAACGAATTAGACTATTGAACCAAGCGTGTTAGTACTACTGCTATCTCCTATTTATGATGTGCTCAGCAGCCCGTGGTCCACGACGATGGAGCAAACCTTCCAAACGTCTTCTATAGGAATAGCCTTGTTCAACTTGTTCTTCTATAGGAATAGCCTTGTTCAACTTGTTCTTCTATAAGAATAGCCTTGTTCAACTTGTTCTTCTATAGGAATAGCCTTGTTCAACTTGTTCTTCTATAGGAATAACCTTGTTCAACTTGTTCTTCTATAGGAATAGCCTTGTTCAACTTGTTCTTCTATAAGAATAGCCTTGTTTAACTTGTTCTTCTATAGGAATAGCATTGTTCAACTTGTTCTTCTATAAGAATAGCCTTGTTTAACTTGTTCTTCTATAGGAATAGCATTGTTCAACTTGTTCTTCTATAAGAATAGCCTTGTTTAACTTGTTCTTCTATAGGAATAGCATTGTTCAACTTGTTCTTCTATAAGAATAGCATTGTTCAACTTGTTCTTCTATAAGAATAGCTTTGTTCAACTTGATCTTCTATAGGAATAGCCTTGTTCAACTTGTTCTTCTATAGGAATATCCTTGTTCAACTTGTTCTTCTATAAGAATAGCCTTGTTCAACTTGTTCTTCTATAAGAATAGCCTTGTTTAACTTGTTCTTCTATAGGAATAGCATTGTTCAACTTGTTCTTCTATAAGAATAGCATTGTTCAACTTGTTCTTCTATAAGAATAGCTTTGTTCAACTTGATCTTCTATAGGAATAGCCTTGTTCAACTTGTTCTTCTATAGGAATATCCTTGTTCAACTTGTTCTTCTATAAGAATAGCCTTGTTCAACTTGTTCTTCTATAAGAATAGCCTTGTTCAACTTGTTCTTCTATAAGAATAGCCTTGTTCAACTTGTTCTTCTATAAGAATAGCCTTGTTCAATTTGTTCTTCTATAGGAATAGCCTTGTTCAACTTGTTCTTCTATAGGAATAGCCTTGTTCAACTTGTTCTTCTATAGGAATAGCCTTGTTCAACTTGTTCTTCTATAGGAATAGCCTTGTTCAACTTGTTCTTCTATAGGAATAGCCTTGTTCAACTTGTTCTTCTATAGGAATAGCCTTGTTTAACTTGTTCTTCTATAGGAATAGCCTTGTTCAACTTGTTCTTCTATAGGAATAGCCTTGTTCAACTTGTTCTTCTATAGGAATAGCCTTGTTCAACTTGTTCTTCTATAGGAATAGCCTTGTTCAACTTATTTGTTTACGTGCCTTGTACTTCTAGTTTATCAGTTTGATCGCCAGATGGCGCCACCGCCAACATAAGGGTCATCTCAGACGCACCACAACCAGCGAATACAAGATTTAGCAAGATTGCCATCCAAGGCAAAGACCTAGAATACAAGTCGACAAGGAATCCATCGATATTCTAACAATTATTCATCTATGTGTAACCCGCCCTTCTGAGGTATGTTTGCTTTTAAACATATTCACGCTGCTAGCATTTACGCAATCTGCAAATAATCTATTCCATTAATTTATTGTTCTCTGTGAGAATTAGTACTTTCTGATATCCAATCTACACTGATCCTTCACATATGACACCTCCGGGTCTACTATATTTCTTAAGTGAGACAAAAATATTGCTATCAATATTTTCAAACCCATTCAAATACAGTGTATCTTATAAAGTAAAACCTCATCTCCTCTTAGCCTCCTTGTCTGTAGGGTTGTTAAAACACATTCTTTTAGGCGTTCTTCATAACTGAGGTCTCTCAGTTCTGGAATCAGCTTAGTTGCTCTGTATTCGTTCTAGCGTATCTTTATACGTTGTGGTATCCAGACTTGTATGCACTATACAGTATTCTAAATGAGGCTTTATACAGGGGTGTAATGAGTTATTTTTCCTTATATGTTTTATTTCTCCTAATGAACACAAGGATGTTAATTACCATTTGAAGCTGCAATAGCACACTGCCTTAAACCGTTCATATCAGCAGTTATTGTTACCCTTAATTCACTTTATTTTACGGTAGTTTCTAGAGCAGTATCTCCCATTTTATAGTTTACATCCAAGTTCTCGTGTCCTGTGTGTAGGCATTTACATTTCCCAAAATGTAATAACATGCCATTTGTCAGACCATTTAACTAATTTGTCAAGATTGTTTTGTAAATGTTGTTTATCTCCATCATGTTTAACCTTTCTAAACACTGTTGTGTCAACCACATATTTGAGTACATTTCTTGACATGTTATCGTCAAAGTCATTGATATATTATTAAGAATAATAAAGGTCCTAATACTGATCCTTGTGGTACCTTACTCAAGACTGATTTCTAGTTTGAAACCTCCCCACCTACTACAAACGCTGTCTTCTGTCAGTCAGCCATTGTTCTGTCCAGTCGATTCTGTCGTCTCCGGCTTGTACTTTTAAAAGTAGTAACCTTTAATGTGACACATTGTCGAAAGCTTTCTGAAAATCTAAGTATATAATATCAACTGGTGATCACTCGTCTATCCACTTACTGATTCTTCTAAAAGCATAACATATTTATTTAGCATGACCTCGCTTTTAGGAATCCATGTTGATATGGATTTAATTATGCACGCCTACAAAGGAAGTCCACCAAGGAGGAATACGGAGGAATGTGTCGCCTATATTTGGTTCTTATCTACAGGATAAGTACATGTGTAGACATGATAACACTGTTAAAGTTAGGGGAAATTTTGGACAAAGAAATATAGGAAAAAAATAGACTCACCAATATATGGCGGATTGTATCCGACGCAAGTGTCGACCGGTCGCAGTTCGTAGAATCTGTCGCAGTTGGCGGACTTGACGCAACACCAGTAGTGCGGGTTATGGTCGTTCTTACGGTGCTTGTAGTGCCGGGGGTGATAACGAAACTTGGGGCCAGCCGTGCCATCATGTCGCGTCATCAAGTACCCGACAGAGCTGTAGCAGCAGGACTATAAGGAAGATGCACCAAAACGTCATGACCCAATGTTTGTTAACAGGTCACAGACCCGTGTCTTCAGATATGTGGCTTTCTACTTTACCTAACCTGATATACATGACGTATTTAAATAAGAGCGATGGGTCAATGCGCCGTTCATGTGGTTGGGGGTTCTAGGCGACTCCACTTAGAACAAATGTGACGATTTGTACCATTTATGTTGAAGGAAGATATATGGAACCTGTATTTATATTATAAACGCAGTCAGAAAACTGTATTAAGCGTGTTTATGAAACATGTCAATGGCTATATGAAATAATGCAATGGACTATAGTCATGACAACTGTCGTTAATAACTGAGAACGAAGTTTTGTGTTTGTTCAGAGCAAATACGAAAGAGGCACCTTGCTTAGTAAACATTACTTAACACAGCTACCGTGTAGTAGTAGTAGTAGTGCAACAGGTTATTGGCGAAATTCTTTTCCCAAAACCAAAGGACGATGATCCAATACCCTCCTCCACCGTAAATATAGAACAGCTCTGGAACAGTTGTCACCAACCTGAACAGATGTTACAGCAGGTATTCTCTCGTACAAACACGTCTTGTTATCCGGGTACTTGACGCCGTCGTGGCGCCATCTTGCGTCCGCCGCCGCCATTGCCATGTTGCACGGACATGACAGCGTGTCCGTCAATGGGTCTTCGTCGTAATCTTTATTCGAGTACCACTCCCGACACTTGTGGTCGTAGTTGACGTCTTGACTTAGATCCGACAACTTGTAGAATGATTGTCCCACTTTCCCTGGAATACACAATGAGGAAACATGTATATGAAATATTGAAGATATAAGTCATTTGGTTGGTTAATTGATAGTAACATCAGATAATGACGAAAGGAAATGTTATCGAAATCGACAATGTTATGTTATGTTATGTTATGTTATGTTATGTTATGTTATGATATGTTATGTTATGTTATGTTATGTTATGTTATGTTATGTTATGTTATGTTATGTTATGTTATGTTATGTTATGTTATGTTATGTTATGTTATGTTATGTTATGTTATGTTATGTTATGTTATGTTATGTTATGTTATGTTATGTTATGTTATGTTATGTTATGTTATGTTATGTTATGTTATGTTATGTTATGTTATGTTATGATGGTAGTGTGTACCATAAGTTGAAGATATAGAATGCATAAGTTCAAAATAAAAAAAACAAAGCTGAAAATGTCTTGGATGCTAATATAATTTTGTTTGCGTTCCCAGCCAGTACAGTACTGGTCAACATGTTTTAATTAATCGGGAATGTCAAATGTTATTGTAATATTTGTTTGGATAACCTGCTGTGATCTTATGCTACTGCCTACTTTTGTTGCCTGGTTTTGTTGCCAGTTTCAGGCCCAACGGCTTGAAAGAGTGCGCTCCAATTTTGTTTATATTTATATCCGGTCCTAGTACGTAATATCCGGCGAGGTTCCCGCGCAGACTCAGCGCGTTGTTCCATCCCGTCTTTTCGTAGAGGAAGAGGGCGTATGTAAGCCATTTCGTAGGATCTTGGATCATGACAAGTTGGAATGTGTTCGGCTGCCGACAAAAGAAACATACATGTCGCGGTCACAATAAACAGTTCCATCCACACGTTCCATGCTCCGAACGTATATCAACATTAAACGTACAGCCTATAAGTTTAACTTATCTCGTACGTCGCCGTTTATCTCGTACGTAGCCGTAATGCAGTTTTGGTAATAACTTTGAAGCAGTGAAACTGAGAGTTAAGCGCTACTGTATTTACTGGCCTTCAGCCGTGCCATGACTAAGTGATTTTCCACCAGCGGGGTGCCGACTCCTTCTTAAGCGTATAATTACAGTACGATCATTAGTGTTTTCCATACGCTGTTAAGTTATAGCTGTTCTTAGATATCTAGGTTACGTTGAGTGTAAAACTTAAGCATGTCTTCTTTGAAATAACGTCTAAAAACGTATAAATAACATATTCGCTAATGAAGGCCATTCTATCGGTAGTCTATTGACGTATCTCGGCGCGACAGCTACGGCGAACTTATGGCCGGCAAATTCAGCTGACGTCAGTACCTATAACGGTTAATATTTGAATGTTTTTAACGAAGTTTACTCAATCACACCAAACACTTTCATAATACAATAGCATAACCAATGAAAGGATTGGTGTGACATACGATTCTGTGAATCAACGTACCTGGTCTACTAATGGATTATACCACATCCGGGGCAGCATGTCTACCCACGTGATCACAATCACCCACGACACATCGACGTCAGTATAACTGATGTCGCTCAAGTCAGTCTGGGCCCGCTGGAAGACGGTCGCGGCTGTGTACGGGTCGGAGTCGTCGGCACCCAGGTTGTAGATATGGTAAAAGACTTTGCCTTGTCGTGCGTCGTTGTCCGTCCACAATGGCGCGATCATAACGAAGCCTTTCTTACGAGCCGCCGCCTTTTTGACCGAGTCGAACATCGACTGGAAGCCCGGCTTTGGTTGTCGACCGTCGAATGGCGTGTTCATCGTGATGTAGCCGTTTGAATAAATCTAGACAGAGTTTGCCAGCTCTTTACATTGATTGGTAGGTAATCCTTTACAAACCTGTCCAATGATTATTACGGTTTTATATGTCATTCTTTCATCATTTATTTGTTTCTGTGCCAGACCGCTCAGTCTATAACGCACGCACGCACGCACGCACGCACGCACGCACGCACGCACGCACGCACGCACGCACGCACGCACACACATCATTTGAAGTACACGAAAGGCAAATATTAGTAATAAACATCGTGTTTTAGAACACTTTTTGCGGTCCATTTGGGACACTGAACTGCATCGGTTTCCGCTGTTATCGCGCGCCGCGCTTCCTATTTGGACCGCCAATTGCCCTAAAATGTAATATATGATGATAATAATGTCTGCCCTTTGCGTCCCTCAAACGATGTGGTGTGGCTGAATGAACGTTTTGGTATAAAAAAAATTAATATAAAGCCATGCAAATTTGGACCAGGTTCGATTGGACTACATGGAGGTTGCTTATTCCAACCGGTTGTATATAAGCAGTTAATGTTCTTACACATATTTTCTTTGTTCATCGAAATACTACTAGCCTATCCCAATCAAGGACATGTAGCCAAGTACAGGTTTCATCTATTCTTCGCAACACACACACAAACACACACACACACACACACACACACACACACACACACACACACACACACACACACACACACACACACACACACACACACACACACATGTATATATATATATATATATATACATATATATATATATATATATATATATATATATATATATATATATATATATATATATATATATATATATATATATATATATATATTGATGTAGTAATATGCAATTCGCATTAACTCTACAATTAGTTAAACTTATCATATATAGGGACAACTCAGTTTGTTAACGATAATGCTGCAGAGAAGATTGGACACACAATGGTACTCTAGCGACGTGAAATGTAATTTAAATGCCTGTTTATACGATCGGTTTGTGCCCCAATTGGTCGGGCGACACCGTGTCACATGTCGGTCGTTGATTGGCCAATGCTTCAGAATCGCCACCGTTTATCGGTATAATTGGGACCAGCCCAATTCCACCGATACAATCGTAGCCACAACTTGGCCTCCCTATTCGGTCTTGCGAAGTGTTTACACGACCGATTCTTGCACCGCGATACTGCAAGTCACCGTGTCGGCCGACTAATTGGGAAATTAATCGCTCATGTAATTCTTTAGAATTGCAATGTGAACTTACGCTTGCTTTGGTGAAATTTAGCTTCAAGATATGCATGGGTGCCGTCGACGCAAAGCCTGTTGAGCAGCTCTTCTGACCGTAACACTGCAAGACGTCATCTCCGACATAGTCCCCGTATGGGTAGAGTCTTCCAGACGTCTCTGTGGGAAATCCCGGGCAACGGAAAGAAGACAAGTCCCTTAATTACTACCCGGGGTAGAACTGTCACCGTAGAAATGCGGACAAAATACAAAACGATGTTTTCCTAATAATGTTAGGACGTGGCATCCAACTATGAGTTTAACGTTTACACCCTGTCTTGTGTTAGGACGTGGCATCCAACTATGAGTTTAACGTTTACACCCCGTCTTATGTTAGGACGTGGCATCCAACTATGAGTTTAACGTGGCATCCAACTATGAGTTTATGAGTTTAACGTTTACCCCGTCTTATGTTAGGACGTGGCATCCAACTATGAGTTTAACGTTTACACCCCGTCTTATGTTAGGACGTGGCATCCAACTATGAGTTTAACGTTTACACCCCGTCTTATGTTAGGACGTGGCATCCAACTATGAGTTTAACGTTTACACCCTGTCTTATGTTAGGACGTGGCATCCAACTATGAGTTTAACGTTTACACCCTGTCTTGGTTAGGACGTGGCATCCAACTATGAGTTTAACGTTTACACCCCGTCTTGTGTTAGGACGTGGCATCCAACTATGAGTTTAACGTTTACACCCTGTCTTGGTTAGGACGTGGCATACAACTATGAGTTTAACGTTTACACCCTGTCTTGATTAGAACGTGGCATCCAACTATGAGTTTAACGTTTACACCCTGTCTTATAATGTTAGGATGTGGCATCCAACTATGAGTTTAACGTTTACACCCCATCTTATAATGTTAGGACGTGGCATCCAACTATGAGTTTAACGTTTACACCCCGTCTTATAATGTTAGGACGTGGCATCCAACTATGAGTTTAACGTTTACACCCTGTCTTATGTTAGGACGTGGCATCCAACTATGAGTTTAACGTTTACACCCTGTCTTTTGTTAGGACGTGGCATCCAACTATGAGTTTAACGTTTACACCCTGTCTTGTGTTAGGACGTGGCATCCAACTATGAGTTTAACGTTTACACCCCGTCTTATAATGTTAGGACGTGGCATCCAACTATGAGTTTAACGTTTACACCCTGTCTTATGTTAGGACGTGGCATCCAACTATGAGTTTAACGTTTACACCCTGTCTTATGTTAGGACGTGGCATCCAACTATGAGTTTAACGTTTACACACTGTCTTGTGTTAGGACGTGGCATCCAACTATGAGTTGAACGTTTACACCCTGTCTTGTGTTAGGACGTGGCATCCAACTATGAGTTTAACGTTTACACCCTGTCTTATGTTAGGACGTGGCATCCAACTATGAGTTTAACGTTTACACCCTGTCTTGTGTTAGGACGTGGCATCCAACTATGAGTTGAACGTTTACACCCTGTCTTGTGTTAGGACGTGGCATCCAACTATGAGTTTAACGTTTACACCCTGTCTTGTGTTAGGACGTGGCATCCAACTATGAGTTGAACGTTTACACCCCGTCTTGTACAATGCTCGCAACAAACTGCTGAATTGTTACAGTCATCTGTGTCCTCGACGTTTTATTCAAATGATTAAAATATTTCCCACTGACATTGTTTGTGGGACATCTTTAATTGATCTAAAGATGTATTTAATGTATTAAAGATGTCCTTAATGTATTAAATATGTCCTTAATGCATTAAATGTGTCCTTAGTGTATTAAATATGTCCTTAATGTATTAAGTATGTCCTTAGCGTATTAAATATGTCCTTAATGTATTAAATATGTCCTTAGTGTATTAAATATGTCCTTAATGCATTAAATATGTCCTTTGTGTATTAAATATGTCCTTAATGCATTAAATGTGTCCTTAGTGTAATAAATATGTCCTTAATGCATTAGATATGTCCTTAGCGTATTAAATATGTCCTTAATATATTAAAGACGTCCTCGATGTATTAAAGATGTCCTTAGTATATTAAATATGTCATTAATGTATTAAAGATATCCTTAATGTATTAAATATGTCCTTAGTATATTAAATGTGTCCTTAATGCATTAAATATGTCCTTAATATATTAAAGACGTTCCACAAACAGGCATACATCAGCGAATTCGTGTTAATAGGATATGTTTTGTCGTGTGAACAATAATTCAGTAGACACGGGGTAAATCACACAATTCTACAACTTTTATAAGAACGCTTAGTGCAATACATACATCTGAAACAACCCGTTTAACAGAATATCAGATTTATTAAATGGTTATTATGTTATTATTATTATGTTATTATGATATTGATAAACTAGTGTGTTCAAGTATTGGCAGTCTTATTAAATATCTCGTTAAAATTGTCCAAAAGAGTCCACTGAAGTGAAGAGTGTCCACCTGATGGATAGAGTTGTAGCTGACGGAAACCATGCGCAAACTTCATCAGGAAGTTTCCCTGTCCGCTAACGCACGGGGAAACCCCACCAGCTAGGAGGAACAAGGAAACGTCAACTGTGTGGCCACATCTACTCAACTACTCAGACATACGTGGACATACATTGTACTGCGCTGTGACCGGGTGTTTAGCTCCACGTGTAAATCGTGAACTTTGGCAAAGTGAAAGTTGTTCATCTGGATTCCCTGGAAATTAACCATTATTTTATACGTTGTGCAGTTTCCCCATTTTGGTAACGTACGGTACGATTTGCGGTTTCTATGAATATGTGCATATTAAATTTTAACAGTAAAATCAATTGTAAGTGCAAATTAATTCGCCAGCGCAGTCGGCTCTAGACGCCCGGACTGTAAGATCCGTGTCATCACGAGCAGTGATTTATCACGTAAACGTAGCCTTGGTCGTCGATAACCCGTCAGTCGTTTATCAGGTTGTGCTGTCTGTGAGTTATAGGATAGTATGACTGCAAGTGTCGACTCCCATACGTACCTGCCTGACAGCTGGTGGTCAGTAACAACGGAATGACCAGTCGGAGCACGGCGCCAGTCATTGTGGCCATGTCGAGACAATCGTTTAACAAACCAGCGAACGGGCTACTCCGTTCCCACTTCCTCTTGCTGCGAGAGACCCGATACGTCCCGGCGACGTGTACTGAATCTGTTGCTGCGCACCTCTCACTTAACTCGTGACTAAAGTTGGCCGTGAATAGACCTGACCCAGTTGCTGCAATCAGTAGCGGCAGACGCCAGGTCGCCCACTCGTAGTGCTGCAGGGAACATTGCGGTATTCTTGTGCAGCCAGGCGTGACCGCGCTCATACGTGGCGGACTTCGCATCTGCGATTTACCGTCAGTATATTAAGTAACACACTCACTCTCGTAAACATTACGGTAGCGTCTTGAACCCATGTTCAAAAAACTCTAGAGTGAACATGGTTTCAAAACACTACAATGCCAAAAGTGATAATTGTTATAATAAAATCATGATCGTTTTTTCATAAAATCGTGGTACTTAATTTCAGCTATATATATCGACCTATTGTAAAGTCTGACAAGACTGGATCGAGCCTAGGTTCAAACTCACTACCGCACTGTGTTGTCGGGGTGCACTGTGTTGTCGGGGTGCACTGTGTTGTCGGGGTGCACTGTGTTGTCGGGGTGCACAGTGTGTCGACTGTTACCGTCAGATGGCATCACTTTTCAATAATTTCGGCGGTATTGTCTATATTTACGTGTACTGTTACTCTTACTCTCCCACTCCCCTTCCCCCTCCCCCCACCTCCCCCTCTTTTGCGTTTAACCATACGGGTAGAGGACATTCTTTTGATTGCTATCAGGAAAAAACGAACACTGTGCTAAATATTAATTCCGTTTTATTTTATTGTGTGACTCGTGGTAATATAAACGATGTTTAAAGTTGGTTCGAATACTTCGTGTAAACAGTTTACTCTTATCAATTTCTTCGATTACCCAGATTCCGGGTAAACCAGGCAAGTTAGTCGCCATGGAAAGTGATAAGTGATCCAAGACTCTCTTGTGTACGTCAAATGGTGGTACCTCACCACAGAGCTGGACAAGCCTTAGTAACCAGCTGGACAAGCCTTAGTAACCAGCTGGACAAGCCTTAGTAACCAGCTGGACAAGCCTTAGTAACCAGGTGGCGTGTGGGTGATCGATTTCCGAATACGAGGTTAACAGTTATGAACACAGCGAGTTTGATTATACTGGCTGTTACAACACTGGAACGAGAACTCGTAGAAAAAGTGACCTAGCCATGGAAGAAACGTGTATTTGATCGGAAGGTTTTTGAGTTGCTTTTTTCTGTTGCCAATGCCAAACTTAAGTTAAATCAGGAAAAGAGATGGCCTGTTAATGACTTTTAGTCATTAGATCAGTAATGTATTTTGTAACGAAAATAGGCAGTTACATCATTAAGCTATAGACTAGGCAAATAATCTCAAAATGGCTCTAGAAATCACATCAGGGGTACCTAAATGTTACAAGCTGTCATCCATGCCAGGGTTTATCTGTAACCTTTACCGGTCACAACCAGCCCGTATGACACTTTCTATTTTGATTTTTTACTATGTAGTGAGCTATTTAGTAAAGATGGTGTTCAGATTTTGCAATGTATACACACTCGGCTGTAACTCTACTAATTATAGAGCTACATAACTAAATGTAGTATTAAAATGTCTGGAATAAGGAGGACTATGTCAGGGGTAAATAATTATATCAATATCATAGAAATATTCGACAAAAAAACACATAAAACGTACCCAAATATATAATTAGTTTATTTAGGTTTCTGGATGAAAGGTGTACTATAGTTTCTATAGCTTCTTACGTACATGGTACATGCCAATTATTTTTATCACAAAATAATGCCAGTTCATTTCCAAACAAAATAACACCAACTGATTCGGTAAATAATGTAATAACATTAAGTGACAACCCACAACATAACGTTACCGCTTTATCTGTCATTGCCGCCAGATTTATATAGCGTTGGTGTCATAGTATGATTTGTTGTTTTATATTTAACTGACCCCGCCGCAACGGTGCCAGTTTCATAATCCTATGAAATATAGCCAATTGCATGGTGTACTACGGGTTGGTATTTTCTCAAATAATGTCACCATACTATCAACATACTATCAATTAATTAAAAATAACTAGCAAAAATATCCATCCTCCGGACGGGATAACTTTATAGTTAGTACGTTACTGTACAATTTCAGGATATGCAACATTATTACAGACACACCCATCTAAGCCTTGGTACTTGGCGCTGCCAGATAATATATCTCGAAATTGCGACGTAATACCGGCAGTTATAGTACTTAGACGTGCGACGTAATACCGGTAGTTATAGTACTTAGGCGTGCGACGTAATACCGGCAGTTATAGTACTTAGGCGTGCGACGTAATAGCGGTAGTTATAGTACTTAGGCGTGCGACGTAATAGCGGTAGTTATAGTACTTAGGCGTGCGACGTAATACCGGCAGTTATAGTACTTAGGCTTGCGACGTAATACCGGCAGTTATAGTACTTAGGCGTGCGACGTAATACCGGTAGTTATAGTACTTAGGCGTGCGGCTAAAGACAGGGGTCGACCTGAAGCAGCTGCCTTGGATCGCCTGAAAGTTTGGTGCCCGAGATGCAAAACGTCCAGAAGCAGTAACATCTCATATATACAAACATCTATACATATATACAAACATCTATACATAAAATACAAACATCTATACATATATACAAACATCTATACATATATACCCACGGTCCATTGTAATAAGATATCAAAAATGCCTATCATCCGGACGGGATAACTTGGTAGTTCGTAAGTAACTGTCACAATAACAATATTTATCACAGAAATATCCATCTATGCCTTAGTACTTGGAGCAGCCAGTCAATAACCATCTATACCTTAGTACTTGGTGCAGCCAGTCAATATCCATCTATGCCTTAGTACTTGGTGCAGCCAGTCAATATCCATCTATGCCTTAGTACTTGGTGCAGCCAGTCAATATCCATCTATGCCTTAGTACTTGGTGCAGCCAGTCAATATACAACTATGCCTTAGTACTTGGTGCAGCCAGTCAATATACAACTATGCCTTAGTACTTCGTGCAGCCAGTCAATATACAACTATGCCTTAGTACTTGGTGCAGCCAGTCAATATCCATCTATGCCTTAGTACTTGGTGCAGCCAGTCAATATCCATCTATGCCTTAGTACTTGGTGCAGCCAGTCAATATACAACTATGCCTTAGTACTTGGTGCAGCCAGTCAATATCCATCTATGCCTTAGTACTTGGTGCAGCCAGTCAATATCCATCTATGCCTTAGTACTTGGTGCAGCCAGTCAATATCCATCTATGCCTTAGTACTTGGTGCAGCCAGTCAATATACAACTATGCCTTAGTACTTGGTGCAGCCAGTCAATATACAACTATGCCTTAGTACTTGGTGCAGCCAGTCAATATACAACTATGCCTTAGTACTTGGTGCAGCCAGTCAATATACAACTATGCCTTAGTACTTGGTGCAGCCAGTCAATATACAACTATGCCTTAGTACTTGGTGCAGCCAGTCAATATACAACTATGCCTTAGTACTTGGTGCAGCCAGTCAATATCTTGATGGCTCTTGAAATACAACTCTCAAAATTGCTACGTAACACTGCCAATTGTAGTAATATCTAGCGACGTCTTGCCCTTGTGGTACGTAACTTGGTACAATCGCAGAAAATACGCACGGCGTTGTGAACAATTGTACGTACATTACAACAGTCCATCGTCCAATTACAACAGTCCATCGTCCAATTACAACAGTGCATCGTCCACTGTATAATTAAAATTATGAAAAGGCTGGATGGAAGAGAAAAGTTTTCAATTCCCTCCTACGATGTTCAGAATCCCGATCCTATCGCAGTTTAAGTGGAAGAGCGTTCCAAAGGGAAATATCTGCACACGAGAAGGCTCGTTGGTCCAACCGGTCAAGGTTGACCAGAGGAACAGCGAGAAGAGACTCGTCAGCGAAATGATGACTGCGGCGGGGAACGTAAGCTGAGGTACGGTCAGCGAGGTAGCGAGGTGTATGAGAGTGGACGACACCGTGCACCAAGGTAGCGAGGTGTATGAGAGTGGACGGCATCGTGCACCAAGGTAGCGAGGAGTGTGAGTGTGGACGGCATCGTGCACCAAGGTAGCGAGGAGTGTGAGTGTGGACGGCACCGTGTAACAAGGTAGCGAGGAGTGTGAGTGTGGACGGCACCGTGCACCAAGGTAGCGAGGTGTGTGAGTGTGGACGACACCGTGCACCAAGGTAGCGAGGAGTGTGAGAGTGGACGGCACCGCGCACCAAGGTAGCGAGGAGTGTGAGTGTGGACGGCATCGTGCACCAAGGTAAGGAGGAGTGTGATTATGGACGGCACCGTGCACCAAGGTAGCGATGAGTGGGAGAGTGGACGGCATCGTGCACCAAGGTAGCGAGGAGTGTGAGAGTGGACGACACCGTGCACCAAGGTAGCGAGGAGTGTGAGTGTGGACGGCATCGTGCACCAAGGTAGCGAGGAGGGTGAGTGTGGACGGCACCGTGCACCAAGGTAGCGAGGAGTGTGAGTGTGGACGGCACCGTGCACCAAGGTAGCGAGGAGTGTGAGTGTGGACGGCATCGTGCACCAAGGTAGCGAGGAGGGTGAGTGTGGACGGCACCGTGCACCAAGGTAACGAGGAGTGTGAGTGTGGACGGCATCGTGCACCAAGGTAGCGAGGAGGGTGAGTGTGGACGGCACCGTGCACCAAGGTAGCGAGGAGTGTGAGTGTGGACGGCACCGTGCACCAAGGTAGCGAGGAGTGTGAGTGTGGACGGCATCGTGCACCAAGGTAGCGAGGAGGGTGAGTGTGGACGGCACCGTGCACCAAGGTAACGAGGAGTGTGAGTGTGGACGGCATCGTGCACCAAGGTAGCGAGGAGTGGGAGAGTGGACGGCATCGTGCACCAAGGTAGCGAGGAGTGTGAGTGTGGACGGCATCGTGCACCAAGGTAGCGAGGAGTGTGACTGTGGACGGCACCGTGCACCAAGGTAGCGAGGAGTGGGAGAGTGGACGGCACCGTGCACCAAGGTAGCGAGGAGTGTGAGTGTGGACGGCACCGTGCACCAAGGTAGCGAGGAGTGTGAGTGTGGACGGCATCGTGCACCAAGGTAGCGAGGAGTGTGAGTGTGGACGGCACCGTGCACCAAGGTAGCGAGGAGTGTGAGTGTGGACGGCACCGTGCACCAAGGTAGCGAGGAGTGTGAGTGTGGACGGCACCGTGCACCAAGGTAGCGAGGAGTGTGAGTGTGGACGGCACCGTGCACCAAGGTAGCGAGGAGTGTGAGAGTGGACGGCATCGTGCACCAAGGTAGCGAGGAGTGTGACTGTGGACGGCACCGTGCACCAAGGTAGCGAGGAGTGTGAGAGTGGACGGCACCGTGCACCAAGGTAGCGAGGAGTGTGACTGTGGACGGCACCGTGCACCAAGGTAGCGAGGAGTGTGAGTGTGGACGGCACCGTGCACCAAGGTAGCGAGGAGTGTGAGAGTGGACGGCATCGTGCACCAAGGTAGCGAGGAGTGGGACAGTGGACGGCACCGTGCACCAAGGTAGCGAGGAGTGTGATCGAACACGGCACCGTGCACCAAAGTTAACAATTTAAACTGAATTCGCCATCTGACAAGTAAGCAATACAGCTATCTTAGCGCAGCCTTCATGTCCACCTTCAAGGTCGTGTATGTCGGTTGAAGTGGTGGCGATGCAGATGTCGACGGAAAGAGGAGGTGGCGGTGTAACACGGTTGTTCGGTGCTAGAACAGTATTGCCTCTGTCTTCGCCTCGTCAGAAGCAGGTAGCGTGACGCCAGCGATACTTTCACGTAACATAACAACTCCGAAAACTTGCGAAAGACCTGCACAATACAAAGAAAGGAGGAGAGGACCCAACACACTGCCTGTTGAACCCCATGTCGCAGTTGGACGTTGCTGGAGAGATGACCGTCAACACTGACGCATTGTGTTCGGTCGGTGAGGTCAGGTGGGCGCCAACGAAGTGCATTGCTTCGGACGCAGATTCGGTCAAATTCTGAGAGAAGGTCGTGATCGATCGTATTGAACATAGCGCTCAGGTCGAGCAGTACCAGTATTGCATGCTTACGAGCATCACGCGATCGCAAGACATCGTCCTGGATACATACTATCGCTGTTTCGACGCTGTGTGACGGGTGGTAGGCGCTCTAGAAAGGATATCGAACGCTATTGTATTGCAGATGCAAACGTAATTGGGCAGAGACGTGGCGTTCAAGCAACTTGGATGCGTATGGAAGATTTGCGCTTGGTCTGTAGTTGGCGTAGTCGTCGACGGGAAGACCGGAACGTCGCAGAAGATTGCTTCAGTGAGACGGTGGAAGACTCGTAAGAGACGTTGGTGAGATTCCTATTTGCCTTCAGAATAGCGACTGGCAGTGGGTCGATCTTGGACGACTTTGTTGTGCCATTCTAGATGAACCCCTGACAGTTTGGCGCCCGAGATGAATAGCGTCTAAGAGGAGTGGCATAATATGCATTTTATCTGCACACCAGGTCATGGTATTTTCTTACATAAATCACATTATTAATAATAAAACACTAGGCTTATTCAGACATATATCTATGAAATATCGTACACTGTGTTGGGTTTAAACGAGCTGCCACATTACGAAGAGATACAACAACAATGTAAATTTCTAATGCACCAAACACTGCTGTTTTCTCATTATTTCTGTGGTAGTTGTTTTGATGTCATTGGATTTTAAATTGTGTTCGAACGTTTCCAGTGCTACTTGCCGTATCATCTATGCTACCTATAGCAAATGCGTGCCTTTGTCAAACAACAACAGAGTATGTATTGTTCTTCCGTAGAAAAAATACTTCGATCTGCATCCAACGTCTACTCAAACGGGAAGAAAAAAGTTCGCCACCCAATGAGATAAGATGAGATGAGAATTACTAACAACGAGAGCCAGTTTGTCAATCCAGTTCACGATAGTGACATATGGTGGCGCCATCTCACGGGGGGCTATATGCTATACATTACTGCCCTTACTGCACTGGTGCCGCACAGTGAGCTGAGAACAACCGGTTTACGCGAGCGATTAATTGTCGAGAGACTGATTAGCGAGGCCAATTGGTGACTAAGATTGTGTCGGTGGAATTGAGGATGGTCCCAATTGGGCTGACAGTCAACGGCAATGTTTAACTAGTGGCTAATCAGCGACCGACAGCTTCATCAAAGCTCAACTCCGGAGTGCCGCGAGTCAAGACCCAGATCGCAGTGTCTAGATATGTCGCTCGTCTAAACGCACTTATAGCTGCGCAGTGTCGTGCAACACGGTGTCGCCCGACTAACTGCGGCACAAATCGCTCGTGTAAACCGGGCTTAGGAACAGGCTGGCGAATGTTTGAGTGTGAAAGAGCGCTTGACCACACCATTACAGAGTTTCGGTTACATATAAGTTCATCGTAGAGACAGCGAGCTGTTCGTATCACGTGGTCTGTTGGGCAGGCTCTGCGTGCTGCGCGGTCGCACGTCCTGCGGTTTCTTCGTTGCGCGAGACGCTGCCTTGCCGGAACGGGAGACGGCGGTCGTCATCCGGCTGCGTGGTCTGCCGGCCGTCAGCGCGCTGCTGAACGGCCTCTTGCGACCGGCGACGTCGCGCTGTTTGCGGTCCTGTGAGGAAAATTACCAATATTTAAAGATGCGCAGTCTGGTCGTTTATATATATATATATATATATATATATATATATATATATATATATATATATATATATATATATATATATATATATATATATATATAAACGACCAGTTGTATATATATATACAACAAAAGTTGTATATATATATATATATATATATATATATATGACGTAGTTCAGCTTGAAGTATGAAAATTATATTCGAGTCGAAACATTAAAATTATACAGATAACGGGAAAATTATGTGAATGCTACTTCATGGGGAATTAGGCATTATTACGTCGATAATGAATACAACAATATTGTTGAGATGTGACTATGGGTGGTCTAGTGTGTCAAGTTGTTTGAGTTGTTCACGAGTCCACCACAAAGGAGACGAAGGCTTACAAATTGAGTGACAAACCCGTAGAAACTTGGGGTAGTTGACAAGTCCGGCCGCCCAGGAGTTGGGGTCAGGGTCGTAGAGGTAGCGTTCATAGAGAGTCTGCCGGGCCCGCTCGGCGTCCGTCATCTGGTCGATCGTGTGCTGACGGAACAACGACATTCGTACATTATTATTCAACTATAGCAATAACGTGTTGTAGTAGTTGTTGTAGTAGTTGTTGTAGTAGTTGCCTAATAAAGCCCTCCATACACATACCGATTCTAGAGTTGCCAACATGTTGGCGACTAGTTTTTCAGTTGGCAACTCACGTGTAGTCGTTGTGTGTGTGTTCTCCACCAACAGTTGGCAACTCACGTGTAATCGTTATGTGTATGTTCTCCACAAACAGTTGACAACTCACGTGTAGTCGTTGTGTGTGTGTTCTCCACCAACAGTTGACAACTCACATGTAGTCGTTATGTGTATGTTCTCCACCAACAGTTGACAACTCACGTGTAGTCGTTATGTGTATGTTCTCCACCAACAGTTGACAACTCACGTGTAGTCGTTATGTGTATGTTCTCCACCAACAGTTGACAACTCACATGTAGTCGTTATGTGTATGTTCTCCATCAACAGTTGACAACTCACGTGTAGTCGTTATGTGTATGTTCTCCACCAACAGTTGACAACTCACGTGTAGTCGTTATGTGTATGTTCTCTACCAACAGTTGGCAACTCACGTGTAGTCGTTATGTGTATGTTCTCCACCAACAGTTGACAACTCACGTGTAGTCGTTATGTGTATGTTCTCCACCAACAGTTGACAACTCACGTGTAGTCGTTATTTGTATGTTCTCCACCAACAGTTGACAACTCACGTGTAGTCGTTATGTGTATGTTCTCCACCAACAGTTGACAACTCACGTGTAGTCGTTATGTGTATGTTCTCCACCAACAGTTGACAACTCACGTGTAGTCGTTATGTGTATGTTCTCCACCAACAGTTGACAACTCACGTGTAGTCGTTATGTGTATGTTCTCCACCAACAGTTGGCAACTCACGTGTAGTCGTTATGTGTATGTTCTCCACCAACAGTTGACAACTCACATGTAGTCGTTATGTGTATGTTCTCCACCAACAGTTGACAACTCACGTGTAGTCGTTATGTGTATGTTCTCCACCAACAGTTGACAACTCACGTGTAGTCGTTATGTGTATGTTCTCCACCAACAGTTGACAACTCACATGTAGTCGTTGTGTGTATGTTCTCCACCAACAGTTGACAACTCACATGTAGTCGTTATGTGTATGTTCTCCACCAACAGTTGACAACTCACGTGTAGTCGTTATTTAGTATGTTCTCTACCAACAGTTGGCAACTCACGTGTAGTCGTTATGTGTATGTTCTCCACCAAAAGTTGACAACTCACGTGTAGTCGTTATGTGTATGTTCTCCACCAACAGTTGACAACTCACGTGTAGTCGTTATTTGTATGTTCTCCACCAACAGTTGACAACTCACGTGTAGTCGTTATTTGTATGTTCTCCACCAACAGTTGACAACTCACATGTAGTCGTTGTGTGTGTGTTCTCCACCAACAGTTGACAACTCACGTGTAGTCGTTGTGTGTGTGTTCTCCACCAACAGTTGACAACTCACATGTAGTCGTTGTGTGTATGTTCTCCACCAACAGTTGACAACTCACATGTAGTCGTTGTGTGTGTGTTCTCCACCAACAGTTGACAACTCACATGTAGTCGTTATGTGTATGTTCTCCACCAACAGTTGACAACTCACGTGTAGTCGTTATTTGTATGTTCTCCACCAACAGTTGACAACTCACGTGTAGTCGTTATGTGTATGTTCTCAACCAACAGTTGACAACTCACGTGTAGTCGTTGTGTGTATGTTCTCTACCAACAGTTGACAACTCACGTGTAGTCGTTATGTGTGTGTTCTCCACCAACAGTTGACAACTCACGTGTAGTCGTTATGTGTATGTTCTCCACCAACAGTTGACAACTCACATGTAGTCGTTATGTGTATGTTCTCCACCAACAGTTGACAACTCACGTGTAGTCGTTATTTGTATGTTCTCCACCAACAGTTGACAAATCACGTGTAGTCGTTATGTGTGTGTTCTCCACCAACAGTTGACAACTCACGTGTAGTCGTTATGTGTATGTTCTCCACCAACAGTTGACAACTCACATGTAGTCGTTATGTGTGTGTTCTCCACCAACAGTTGACAACTCACATGTAGTCGTTATGTGTATGTTCTCCACCAACAGTTGACAACTCACATGTAGTCGTTATGTGTATGTTCTCCACCAACAGTTGACAACTCACATGTAGTCGTTGTGTGTATGTTCTCCATCAACAGTTGACAACTCACATGTAGTCGTTATGTGTATGTTCTCCACCAACAGTTGACAACTCACATGTAGTCGTTATGTGTATGTTCTCCATCAACAGTTGACAACTCACATGTAGTCGTTATGTGTGTGTTCTCCACCAACAGTTGACAACTCACGTGTAGTCGTTGTGTGTGTGTTCTCCACCAACAGTTGGCAACTCACGTGTAGTCGTTATGTGTATGTTCTCCACCAACAGTTGACAACTCACGTGTAGTCGTTGTGTGTGTGTTCTCCACCAACAGTTGACAACTCACGTGTAGTCGTTATGTGTATGTTCTCCACCAACAGTTGACAACTCACGTGTAGTCGTTATGTGTGTGTTCTCCACCAACAGTTGGCAACTGACGTGTAGTCGTTGTGTGTATGTTCTCTACCAACAGTTGACAACTCACGTGTAGTCGTTATGTGTATGTTCTCCACCAACAGTTGACAACTCACGTGTAGTCGTTGTGTGTATGTTCTCCACCAACAGTTGACAACTCACGTGTAGTCGTTGTGTGTATGTTCTCCACCAACAGTTGACAACTCACATGTAGTCGTTATGTGTGTGTTCTCCACCAACAGTTGACAACTCACGTGTAGTCGTTGTGTGTGTGTTCTCCACCAACAGTTGACAACTCACGTGTAGTCGTTGTGTGTGTGTTCTCCACCAACAGTTGGCAACTGACGTGTAGTCGTTGTGTTTGTGTTCTCCACCAACAGTTGGCAACTCACGTGTAGTCGTTATGTGTATGTTCTCCACCAACAGTTGACAACTCACGTGTAGTCGTTATGTGTATGTTCTCCACCAACAGTTGACAACTCACATGTAGTCGTTATGTGTGTGTTCTCCACCAACAGTTGACAACTCACATGTAGTCGTTATGTGTGTGTTCTCCACCAACAGTTGACAACTCACATGTAGTCGTTATGTGTGTGTTCTCCACCAACAGTTGACAACTCACATGTAGTCGTTATGTGTGTGTTCTCCACCAACAGTTGGCAACTCACGTGTAGTCGTTATGTGTATGTTCTCCACCAACAGTTGACAACTCACGTGTAGTCGTTATGTGTATGTTCTCCACCAACAGTTGACAACTCACATGTAGTCGTTATGTGTGTGTTCTCCACCAACAGTTGACAACTCACATGTAGTCGTTATGTGTGTGTTCTCCACCAACAGTTGACAACTCACGTGTAGTCGTTATGTGTATGTTCTCCACCGACAGTTGACAACTCACATGTAGTCGTTATGTGTGTGTTCTCCACCAACAGTTGGCAACTCACGGGTAGTCGTTGTGTGTATGTTCTCCATCAACAGTTGACAACTCACATGTAGTCGTTGTGTGTGTTCTCCACCAACAGTTGACAACTCACGTGTAGTCGTTATGTGTATGTTCTCCACCAACAGTTGACAACTCACGTGTAGTCGTTATGTGTATGTTCTCCACCAACAGTTGACAACTCACATGTAGTCGTTATGTGTATGTTCTCCATCAACAGTTGACAACTCACGTGTAGTCGTTATGTGTATGTTCTCCACCAACAGTTGACAACTCACGTGTAGTCGTTATGTGTATGTTCTCCACCAACAGTTGACAACTCACGTGTAGTCGTTGTGTGTGTGTTCTCCACCAACAGTTGACAACTCACGTGTAGTCGTTATGTGTATGTTCTCCACCAACAGTTGACAACTCACGTGTAGTCGTTGTGTGTGTGTTCTCCACCAACAGTTGACAACTCACGTGTAGTCGTTATGTGTATGTTCTCCACCAACAGTTGACAACTCACGTGTAGTCGTTATGTGTATGTTCTCCACCAACAGTTGACAACTCACGTATAGTCGTTATGTGTATGTTCTCCACCAACAGTTGACAACTCACATGTAGTCGTTATGTGTATGTTCTCCACCAACAGTTGACAACTCACGTGTAGTCGTTATGTGTATGTTCTCCACCAACAGTTGACAACTCACATGTAGTCGTTATGTGTGTGTTCTCCACCAACAGTTGACAACTCACATGTAGTCGTTATGTGTATGTTCTCCATCAACAGTTGACAACTCACATGTAGTCGTTATGTGTATGTTCTCCATCAACAGTTGACAACTCACATGTAGTCGTTATGTGTATGTACTCCATCAACAGTTGACAACTCACATGAAGTCGTTATGTGTATGTTCTCCACCAACAGTTGACAACTCACGTGTAGTCGTTATGTGTATGTTCTCCACCAACAGTTGACAACTCACGTGTAGTCGTTGTGTGTGTGTTCTCCACCAACAGTTGACAACTCACGTGTAGTCGTTATGTGTATGTTCTCCACCAACAGTTGACAACTCACGTGTAGTCGTTATGTGTATGTTCTCCACCAACAGTTGACAACTCACGTGTAGTCGTTATGTGTATGTTCTCCACCAACAGTTGACAACTCACATGTAGTCGTTATGTGTATGTTCTCCACCAACAGTTGACAACTCACGTGTAGTCGTTATGTGTATGTTCTCCACCAACAGTTGACAACTCCCATGTAGTCGTTATGTGTGTGTTCTCCACCAACAGTTGACAACTCACATGTAGTCGTTATGTGTATGTTCTCCATCAACAGTTGACAACTCACATGTAGTCGTTATGTGTGTGTTCTCCACAAACAGTTGACAACTCACGTGTAGTCGTTGTGTGTGTGTTCTCCACCAACAGTTGGCAACTCACGTGTAGTCGTTATGCGTATGTTCTCCACCAACAGTTGACAACTCACATGTAGTCGTTATGTGTGTGTTCTCCACCAACAGTTGACAACTCACGTGTAGTCGTTATGTGTATGTTCTCCACCAACAGTTGACAACTCACGTGTAGTCGTTGTGTGTATGTTCTCCACCAACAGTTGACAACTCACGTGTAGTCGTTATGTGTATGTTCTCCACCAACAGTTGACAACTCACATGTAGTCGTTGAGTGTGCGTTCTCCACCAACAGTTAACAACTCACATGTAGTCGTTATGTGTATGTTCTCCATCAACAGTTGACAACTCACATGTAGTCGTTATGTGTGTGTTCTCCACCAACAGTTGACAACTCACGTGTAGTCGTTGTGTGTGTGTTCTCCACCAACAGTTGGCAACTCACGTGTAGTCGTTATGCGTATGTTCTCCACCAACAGTTGACAACTCACATGTAGTCGTTATGTGTGTGTTCTCCACCAACAGTTGACAACTCACATGTAGTCGTTGTGTGTATGTTCTCCACCAACAGTTGGCAACTCACGTGTAGTCGTTATGCGTATGTTCTCCACCAACAGTTGACAACTCACATGTAGTCGTTATGTGTGTGTTCTCCACCAACAGTTGACAACTCACATGTAGTCGTTGTGTGTATGTTCTCCACCAACAGTTGACAACTCACATGTAGTCGTTGTGTGTGTGTTCTCCACCAACAGTTGACAACTCACATGTAGTCGTTATGTGTGTGTTCTCCACCAACAGTTGACAACTCACGTGTAGTCGTTGTGTGTGTGTTCTCCACCAACAGTTGGCAACTCACGTGTAGTCGTTATGCGTATGTTCTCCACCAACAGTTGACAACTCACATGTAGTCGTTATGTGTGTGTTCTCCACCAACAGTTGACAACTCACATGTAGTCGTTGTGTGTATGTTCTCCACCAACAGTTGACAACTCACATGTAGTCGTTGTGTGTGTGTTCTCCACCAACAGTTGACAACTCACATGTAGTCGTTGTGTGTGTGTTCTCCACCAACAGTTGACAACTCACATGTAGTCGTTGTGTGTGTGTTCTCCACCAACAGTTGGCAACTGACGTGTAGTCGTTGTGTTTGTGTTCTCCACCAACAGTTGACAACTCACATGTAGTCGTTGTGTGTGTGTTCTCCACCAACAGTTGACAACTCACGTGTAGTCGTTATGTGTGTGTTCTCCACCAACAGTTGGCAACTCACGTGTAGTCGTTATGTGTATGTTCTCCACCAACAGTTGACAACTCACGTGTAGTCGTTGTGTGTATGTTCTCCACCAACAGTTGACAACTCACGTGTAGTCGTTATGTGTATGTTCTCCACCAACAGTTGACAACTCACGTGTAGTCGTTATGTGTATGTTCTCCACCAACAGTTGACAACTCACATGTAGTCGTTATGTGTGTGTTCTCCAACAACAGTTGACAACTCACATGTAGTCGTTATGTGTATGTTCTCCACCAACAGTTGACAACTCACGTGTAGTCGTTATGTGTGTGTTCTCCACCAACAGTTGACAACTCACGTGTAGTCGTTGTGTGTTTGTTCTCCACCAACAGTTGGCAGCTCACGTGTAGTCGTTATGTGTATGTTCTCCACCAACAGTTGACAACTCACATGTAGTCGTTATGTGTGTGTTCTCCACCAACAGTTGACAACTCACATGTAGTCGTTATGTGTATGTTCTCCACCAACAGTTGGCAACTCACGTGTAGTCGTTGTGTGTATGTTCTCCACCAACAGTTGACAACTCACGTGTAGTCGTTATGTGTATGTTCTCTACCAACAGTTGACAACTCACGTGTAGTCGTTATGTGTATGTTCTCCACCAACAGTTGACAACTCACGTGTAGTCGTTATGTGTGTGTTCTCCACCAACAGTTGACAACTCACGTGTAGTCGTTATGTGTGTGTTCTCCACCAACAGTTGACAACTCACGTGTAGTCGTTGTGTGTATGTTCTCCATCAACAGTTGACAACTCACATGTAGTCGTTATGTGTGTGTTCTCCACCAACAGTTGACAACTCACGTGTAGTCGTTATGTGTGTGTTCTCCACCAACAGTTGACAACTCACGTGTAGTCGTTGTGTGTGTGTTCTCCACCAACAGTTGACAACTCACGTGTAGTCGTTGTGTGTGTGTTCTCCACCAACAATTGACAACTCACGTGTAGTCGTTGTGTGTATGTTCTCCACCAACAGTTGACAACTCACGTGTAGTCGTTGTGTGTATGTTCTCCACCAACAGTTGACAACTCACCTGTAGTCGTTGTGTGTGTGTTCTCCACCAACAGTTGACAACTCACGTGTAGTCGTTGTGTGTGTGTTCTCCACCAACAGTTGACAACTCACGTGTAGTCGTTATGTGTGTGTTCTCCACCAACAGTTGACAACTCACGTGTAGTCGTTGTGTGTATGTTCTCCATCAACAGTTGACAACTCACATGTAGTCGTTATGTGTGTGTTCTCCACCAACAGTTGACAACTCACGTGTAGTCGTTATGTGTGTGTTCTCCACCAACAGTTGACAACTCACGTGTAGTCGTTGTGTGTGTGTTCTCCACCAACAGTTGACAACTCACGTGTAGTCGTTGTGTGTGTGTTCTCCACCAACAATTGACAACTCACGTGTAGTCGTTGTGTGTATGTTCTCCACCAACAGTTGACAACTCACGTGTAGTCGTTGTGTGTATGTTCTCCACCAACAGTTGACAACTCACGTGTAGTCGTTGTGTGTGTGTTCTCCACCAACAGTTGACAACTCACGTGTAGTCGTTGTGTGTGTGTTCTCCACCAACAGTTGACAACTCACGTGTAGTCGTTATGTGTATGTTCTCCACCAACAGTTGACAACTCACGTGTAGTCGTTGTGTGTATGTTCTCCACCAACAGTTGACAACTCACGTGTAGTCGTTGTGTGTGTGTTCTCCACCAACAGTTGACAACTCACGTGTAGTCGTTGTGTGTATGTTCTCCACCAACAGTTGACAACTCACGCGTAGTCGTTATGTGTGTGTTCTCCACCAACAGTTGACAACTCACGTGTAGTCGTTGTGTGTATGCTCTCCACCAACAACTGACAACTCACATGTAGTCGTTGTGTGTGTGTGTGTGTTCTCCACCAACAGTTGACAACTCAAGTGTAGTCGTTGTGTGTGTGTTCTCCACCAACAGTTGACAACTCACGTGTAGTCGTTATGTGTGTGTTCTCCACCAACAGTTGACAACTCACGTGTAGTCGTTGTGTGTGTGCTCTCCACCAACAATTGACAACTCACGTGTAGTCGTTATGTGTATGTTCTCCACCAACAGTTGACAACTCACGTGTAGTCGTTGCGTGTATGTTCTCCACTAACAGTTGACAACTCATGTGTAGTCGTTGTGTGTATGTTCTCCACCAACAGTTGACAACTCACGCGTAGTCGTTATGTGTATGTTCTCCACCAACAGTTGACAACTCACGTGTAGTCGTTATGTGTATGTTCTCCACCAACAGTTGACAACACTTTTGTCTACATCTGGCATCTGAAAAATCGGTCGGCCGATGGGTAGTTGCCAACTATTTGTCGGCAGACAATCTGTTGGCGACTAAACGTCGGTATGTGTATGGCCGGCTTTAGGATGATTCGTGTCAATGTCGTCCGATTTCGGGATATTTTTGACATTTTGTTTTATGTCCCACGACCCGTCGTTTACAGGAATCTGTGCGAGAATGTAGGCCTACTTGAAATGCCGGTCAATTACAACACGAATGTTGTATGTACGATGCCATTTTCATAATTGGGACATCGGTTCAAATGTAACGTGTACATGTGTGAATTAATGCTACTACGTTTGCCGTTTAATGTAACTTAAGTTTATGAGTGAAAACAACACTCGCCAATATTCCTGACATCTGTGTAGCCTATGTGTGCATGCGACCCTACTGGCGCGTGCGTATGTGTGTGCATATGTGAGTGCTGTACTGTGTGCGTGCTTGCGTGTATGCGTGCATGCGTGCGTTTGTTTTAAAATTAGATATCACCAATCTGACATGCGCCGTGACTAGGCGCGATATTTTGGCCTAAATTATATTGATAATGTGACTGATGTCTCAGAAGACGGGCGGACTAATACTTTCTTTTATAGCGGCAGCTACATCTGGGTAGGACACTTTGACGGAAGTACCCCAGACAAACTAGCAATAATCTAACAGTCTTAGTTGGCCTACCTGGAGTAAATTCCAGCCGACGACTGTGTGCGCCTTCCTGTGTTCCAACACCTGCTCGTGGACGCCGCGCCGCATGATGCTCCAGCCACGCGGTAGGGGGAGCTCCTTGCCACTACCGACTTCGTCCTCGGTCGCCTCATTATCGCTCGACGCGTCGACTTCCTTATTATCGCCCGGGCTGACAGTTTCCACAGATACCGTTGGCGGAACTTCTTTCGCGGGATGAGTATCTATACTGATGCTACGGAATCACATGTAATTGCGTTTATACACTCAACATGCTGTCTTTCGAGAGGATCTCGCATATAATTATCTAGTACATTGTGTTCCCCCATTCATGTAAGCAGAACCCGCACAATGATATCATTTTCATACTTTGCTGCACATCTGATTAATACTGTCTTTAGTTCAATCAGTAGAGCTCCCAAATGTGTGACTGACTTAGAAATGAAGCAAATGTGTTAATTGTTGGAATTCTTCACCTCAGCAAATGAAAGTGAAAGGCATAGTGAACAGTGTAATAAACGAACATGACACATGAGAACGTGACAGCGAAGAGAGGACCGGGAGCTTCACGTCAGACACGGTACCTGGGAGAGTGAGTACCGGTCGCGTTGTCGTGATGACGGCGTTGTACGGTAAGGTTGATGGCGCGTGCGAAGTTCTTTTTTCTCTCTTGTTTCTCGTTCTCGTGACGCATATTCGTGAGAACCTGGCACCAGATGTCGCATCAAATAAATAATTATGCTTGTGTCTTCATCTATCAACCATGTCTTCTAATTTAGACAGTCACAGTTGTTTCTATGAGAGTTTCTATGGACGCACAGTGCAGGACAAAAACTGTACTGAACTGTTGTCTGTTAGACATGGATATATTTTGAAGAGTTATTATGAAGATAGTCACGATATATAGACTGTGCTGTGGTGAAATGTGTAGCTACAGAGTCACGGAGAACTAGCTGGAAAACGAATCTTACAAAAGTGAACAGATTTTAATTTGGAAGAGTCAAACGAGTCTTAACGACATGTGGGTTTCCTAAATTGAAATTAATGTAATACAAATTAGGACCTCCAAGTTAGGAGTAAAACCAATGTCTTATATGTTGTCATGTTGTTAGCGGTTCAATGACTCGCTGTGGTCTTGAGGTCGCAAATGTGTCATTTGTCCTCATACGTTAAATGTGTCATTTGTCCTCATACGTTAAATGTGTCATTTGACCTCATACGTTAAATGGGTCATTTGTCCTTATACGTTAAATGGGTCATTTGTCCTCATACGTTAAATGGGTCATTTATCCTCATACGTTAAATGGGTCATTTGTCCTCATACGTAAAATGGGTCATTTGTCCTCATACGTCAAATGGGTCAGTGTAATTAATTGTTCCTCCTCGCAGAAACAATGGAATGAAGTTTTAAATATGTAATAGCGAACGCATATCGGGTCTTTGCTGTGGCACATTACTGCCCAGTCTTTACCCATCGGTACCTTGCATGAGGAAAACCTCACCTCTCGAAAGTCATAGCTCGATTTAGGCGTCAGCTTCTTTTCCCGGAACTGCATCGTATTCACGTCGATGCACTTAATGTGCTCGGCGAAGACGCTCCACGCCTGTCTTGTGCCGTTAGGGGGCACTGCAGAGCTGTTCGTCTCGCTCCCAGTGCGACTGTGGAAAGTGCAGTCGTTGATAATATTCACTAAGGTTAGTAATTATATTCATGTTAGGCCCCGGCTACCTCCTTTATGAAACATTTCCAAAAAATATCTCAAATTGTTAAGAGTCATGCTACTCATATAAGAACTACCCTTTTGCGCCGGCAGCATTCCGGCATTCTGTTGTTATTTAATTGTTCCCTTATTGTAGAATAATGTTCAGTGAAATGTTGCACACCGCTCAAACAAGAATAACAGATTTATAAAAATCATATTGACTATAGTAGGCCTAAATAGTTTTGCTGTAATTTTAAACAACGGAAAAGTATTTGATTACAGTACACGTTCTCTATTAGTGTGTGATATGCTGCATGCATGATTTAATTCGAAATGCACGTGCAGTCCATGTATTCTTACCAAAGAATAATAAAGAACTTGACGAAACAGCCAAAGAGCACGTAGATGTCAATGTGGGTATGTTTGGGTTAGACGGCGTATGAGTTACTGTGCTATATAGTTACAGGAAGTTCAACATTGTCTATAGGATTAGTTTACGTTCAAACATGAACGACGAGGATAACACAAAATAAAAACGCTATAAAGGAAGTGAGTAAAGGGGAATGTATCATAATGGGAGATTGTAACCACGGAAACATACAATGGCATTCTCGAGAAAGTACAAGAGATGAGGAACAACAGTTTCTATTTTTGACACAGGATAACTTCCTTACTCGACAAGTGCTAGAACCAACCAGGAGATATATAGTTTTGTCTTCACAAAATTAATTAGTGGACAATTTCAAAATACATGAACCATTGGGTAACAATGGTCATAATCAAATACATTTGACTTCAAAATAAAATCAGAAGGTAAACATATAGAAACATACAGGAGAAACTTCCACAAAGGTAAATATAAAGATATGAGAAAATACTTAGCAAAGCTAGATTGGAATAACATGATAACATGCTGATGAATAAGACCACAATTGAATGTTGGAACATTCTAATATATATATATATATATATATATATATATATATATATATATATATATATATATATATATATATATATATATATATATATATATATATATATATATATATATATATATATATATATATATATATATATATATATATATATATATATAGCAATATTGCAGTGTTATTTGGAATCCGTGGCAACGTACTTTAATAGACAAATCGAACGAGTTAAAAAAAATACAGTAATCCACTGACAATTATCCTGCGCTTTGCCATCATTTTAGACTACCGTCCCTTCAACATCGTAGGCAAGTTGCACATCTGATCTTTCTACATAAGTGTGTGCACTCTTATCTAGATTCGTCCTATCTGGTAGGAAATATCCAATATCATTGTCCTTCGAGATCTCTTCGAAACTACACTCTTTTTAGAATCAACATTAAGAAATACACAGTTTTAATTAGATGTATGACTACTTTAAACATTTTGTTACACTGGTAGCCCCAGATCATTAGGCTGTAATTGATGTGAGGTAATATTAATGAATTGTATAGTGTCATTTTGATACTTAATGATAAGACATGTTTCAACTGGTTTATAATTCCTAGAACACTTATGTGTTACTTTCTCAATATGTGTATGCCAATTTAAATGTGTGTCTAATGTTAGGCCTAAACAGTTGAAATGTTTCACTCTTTCAATGTTTACACCATCAATGGTTAATGTGGTTACTATTACCCTTTTGTTCGGCTTTTGAAATATCACATATTTAGTTGTGTTGATGTTTAATGATAATTTATTTAATATTAGCCATTCTGCTATATTGTGGAGCTCTTTATTGATCAAATATTCAGTATCTGCATTGTTTGTATCATTTGTACAGGACCCAAGCGTACTTACTAGAGAAGCATCATCGGCATATGTAATGCAAGCGGTAGTGGCTTGTGAGAAGTCATTAATATGTATAGTGAATAACAGAGCACCTAAAATTGAGCCTTGTTGGACCCAGTGTTTATAGGTAAGACATTTGAATGTATGTCATCAATTTTTTACACAAATTGTTCACGGTTTGTTAAATAAATCTCAATAATTATTTTAATGCTGAAGGTTCAAACCCATAATGTTTTAATTTTATTAATATGATTATGTGGTCAAATGTATCGAATGCTTTCAATAAATCAAGAAATATACTGATAAGATTGATAGGACTAAGTTTTCTCACTCAAGGAAGCTAGTAGAACTAGAGGACATGAGGTAACATTAGTAAAGGATGAGTGTAGAGTATATATTTTAAAAGAGTACACGTTTTCACAGAGGACAATCGACGAATGGAACAACTTATCTACAGATTGTGTAACTGCTAGCAGAGTGAATATGTTTAAACACAAGGTTGACACGTATCTCCGGACGGCGGGTTACACGTAGATGAACATTGTTGGACTTTTGATAAGCCAAAAGCGTCCTCGTCCACTTGCCATTGAGGCCTTTGCCTTGGATGGCAATTTTGGTAAACCTTGTCGATCTCTCTATGCATAAGAGAGCTGGTATGTTACATGTGAAAAACACGCTCAATTTATTTATCTTTGAAACATTTAAAATTCAGTTTTAGTACCACTGTTGCGACAAAACAAAAACTAGTACTACGTATAAGGTGGTTAATTCAGCCTACCTGGAGTCGAAGGCTTCCGTGCCCTCACTTCCGGTGCTGCGAGGTGTACATTCGAAGCTTTTTCTTTTGGTCAGTATCGGCAATTTCCTTGAGTCGGCGTTGCCTGCGCCAACGGAGCTGTCCGGGTAAGATCACGTGAGCTTCGTCAATAACAGTTGGTGACAATGATAACAGAAGCGATGCATTTAACTATGTAAAGTTTGTTCGCAAATGAACAAACGCCTGTCTGATAATAGCTAGGACCACCTGCTAAGAGTTAGGAAGACGAAAGAAAGGCCCAATGTCTTCCACATTTCGCAGAACGAAGGGGTGTCTTGATGATATAGGTGGCTTTGGTTATGATCCTAAGATGTAGGGTTCCCTTTTCGGAGAGCATGGTTCACAGATTAAATAATGGGTCTCATTGGTGTTGTGTCCTGATATTTAGTTTTCATGATACACACACGTTACTCTACACACAGTAGACATTTCGGAAGTATTTGTAAAGAAACCAAAGAATTCTGCTCACGCTTCATTTGAATTAATCGGAAGTTACTTAACCTTTAATACACTGAGCTAAAACAATGTCCTTGGAGTGTGCTGGGGTCACGTACACCAATAGCCGCACCGTGACAATGCACTGCTGAAAATCTCACGCAAACAGTGATATCGACCGACCTGTTGACCCGTCTCGTGCGGGTATTGCCCCCGACTGCTCGGACAGGACGCGCGGTGATGGCTCGGTTGTAGGGTGGATGCGTGAAGCTAGACGTGGTGGAGTGGTCCGACAAGCGCGCGCTGCTGCAATATAAAGGCGGGCGATAATCGACATGGTTTGCGCACACATAACTAAACTTACTGTTGCCGTTGAGTGAGGGATCTTCAATGATAACTTCTCCTACGTCCAACTGTACTTACATAAGTTACGTTTAATTACAGCCCCTTCTATTCCAAGCTGTGCAAGGGACCTTCAATTATAGCCCCTCCTACTCCCGTCTGTGTAAAGGATCTTCAACGGAAGCTACTGCTACGTTTATTTAAGGCTACAATTGTGTTCAAAGCTATGAAGTATTTTCTTAATTCGACCGTAAATAAACTATTGAAGTGTCTCTCTTTGGACCATTGTCGGACTGTGGTGAGTACGTGTCAACGTTTTACTTCCTCTCTGGACCATTGTCGGACTGTGGTGAGTATGTGTCAACGTTTTGCTGCCTCTCTTGACCATTTTCGGACTGTGGTGAGTATGTGTCAACGTTCTGCTTCCTCTCTGGACCATTGTCGGACTGTGGTGAGTACGTGTCAACGTTTTACTTCCTCTCTGGACCATTGTCGGACTGTGGTGAGTACGTGTCAACGTTTTACTTCCTCTCTGGACCATTGTCGGACTGTGGTGAGTATGTGTCAACGTTTTGCTGCCTCTCTGGACCATTGTCGGACTGTGGTGAGTACGTGCCAACGTTTTACTTCCTCTCTGGACCATTGTCGGACTGTGGTGAGTACGTGTCAACGTTTTACTTCCTCTCTGGACCATTGTCGGACTGTGGTGAGTACGTGTCAACGTTTTGCTTCCTCTCTGGACCATTGTCGGACTGTGGTGAGTACGTGTCAACGTTATGCTACCTCTCTGGACCATTGTCGGACTGTGGTGAGTACGTGTCAACGTTTTACTGCCTCTCTGGACCATTGTCGGACTGTGGTGAGTACGTGTCAACGTTTTACTTCCTCTCTGGACCATTGTCGGACTGTGGTGAGTACGTGTCAATGTTTTACTGCCTCTCTGGACCATTGTCGGACTGTGGTGAGTACGTGTCAACGTTTTGCTGCCTCTCTGGACCATTGTCGGACTGTGGTGAGTACGTGTCAACGTTTTACTTCCTCTCTGGACCATTGTCGGACTGTGGTGAGTACGTGTCAACGTTTTGCTGCCTCTCTGGACCATTGTCGGACTGTGGTGAGTATGTGTCAACGTTTTGCTGCCTCTCTTTGGTCCATTGTCGGACTGTGGTGAGTATGTGTCAACGTTTTACTGCCTCTCTGGACCATTGTCGGACTGTGGTGAGTATGTGTCAACGTTTTGCTGCCTCTCTTTGGTCCATTGTCGGACTGTGGTGAATATGTGTCAACGTTTTACTGCCTCTCTGGACCATTGTCGGACTGTGGTGAGTATGTGTCAACGTTTTGCTGCCTCTCTGGACCATTGTCGGACTGTGGTGAGTATGTGTCAACGTTTTACTGCCTCTCTGGACCATTGTCGGACTGTGGTGAGTATGTTTCAACGTTTTACTTCATCTCTGGACCATTGTCGGACTGTGGTGAGTACGTGTCAACGTTTTGCTGCCTCTCTTTGGTCCATTGTCGGACTGTGGTGAGTACGTGTCAACGTTTTACTGCCTCTCTGGACCATTGTCGGACTGTGGTGAGTACGTGTCAACGTTTTGCTGCCTCTCTGGACCATTGTCGGACTGTGGTGAGTATGTGTCAACGTTTTGCTGCCTCTCTTTGGTCCATTGTCGGACTGTGGTGAGTATGTGTCAACGTTTTGCTGCCTCTTTGGACCATTGTCGGACTGTGGTGAGTATGTGTCAACGTTTTGCTGCCTCTCTTTGGTCCATTGTCGGACTGTGGTGAGTATGTGTCAACGTTTTACTGCCTCTCTGGACCATTGTCGGACTGTGGTGAGTATGTGTCAACGTTTTGCTGCCTCTCTGGACCATTGTCGGACTGTGGTGAGTATGTGTCAACGTTTTGCTGCCTCTCTTTGGTCCAATGTCGGACTGTGGTGAGTATGTGTCAACGTTTTGCTGCCTCTTTGGACCATTGTCGGACTGTGGTGAGTATGTGTCAACGTTTTGCTGCCACTCTTTGGTCCATTGTCGGACTGTGGTGAGTATGTGTCAACGTTTTACTGCCTCTCTGGACCATTGTCGGACTGTGGTGAGTATGTGTCAACGTTTTGCTGCCTCTCTGGACCATTGTCAGACTGTGGTGAGTATGTGTCAACGTTTTACTGCCTCTCTGGACCATTGTCGGACTGTGGTGAGTACGTGTCAACGTTTTACTTCCTCTCTGGACCATTGTCGGTCTGTGGTGAGTATGTGTCAACGTTCTGCTGCCTCTCTGGACCATTGTCGGACTGTGGCGAGTACGTGTCAACGTTTTACTTCCTCTCTGGACCATTGTCGGACTGTGGTGAGTATGTATCAACGTTTTACTGCCTCTCTGGACCATTGTCGGACTGTGGTGAGTACGTGTCAACGTTTTACTTCCTCTCTGGACCATTGTCGGACTGTGGTGAGTACGTGTCAACGTTTTACTTCCTCTCTGGACCATTGTCGGACTGTGGTGAGTACGTGTCAACGTTTTACTGCCTCTCTGGACAATTGTCGGACTGTGGTGAGTACGTGTCAACGTTTTACTTCCTCTCTGGACCATTGTCGGACTGTGGTGAGTACGTGTCAACGTTTTACTGCCTCTCTGGATCATTGTCGGACTGTGGTGAGTATGTGTCAACGTTTTACTTCCTCTCTGGACCATTGTCGGACTGTGGTGAGTACGTGTCAACGTTTTACTGCCTCTCTGGACCATTGTCGGACTGTGGTGAGTACGTGTCAACGTTTTACTGCCTCTCTGGACCATTGTCGGACTGTGGTGAGTACGTGTCAACGTTTTACTTCCTCTCTGGGCCATTGTCGGACTGTGGTGAGTATGTGTCAACGTTCTGCTGCCTCTCTGGACCATTGTCGGTCTGTGGCGAGTACGTGTCAACGTTTTACTTCCTCTCTGGACCATTGTCGGACTGTGGTGAGTATGTATCAACGTTTTACTGCCTCTCTGGACCATTGTCGGACTGTGGCGAGTACGTGTCAACGTTGTACTGCCTCTCTGGACCATTGTCGGACTGTGGTGAGTATGTGTCAACGTAATAAATATACAGTAGATTCTGAAGTTGTTGGCTTAAAACACTAACAATATCTGGTTTTATAAAAGGAAGTTACCGTCGGCAAATAGATGCCGATATGCTACTATTTTATATTTCCAGTTTGCAACATTTAATCAAGTGAGATACTCAAATACATTTCCTGAATATATTTGAACAAAAACGAACTCGATAAACGAACTCAATATTCGGCAAGCCCCTTAGATTGTGTTTGTTATTTTATAATAAGTTATTATGTTTCGATCGATTGTGTTCGCAAATTTATAACAGTAATTTTAAAACAGACATTACTATAAAGGGTTTCTGATTGTGTGTCAACGTATGCTAGACGCCGCTTGGAGTGGTTAGGAATGTGTTTATGTTGTGCTTTGTTTTCTGTGACGAATCAGAATTGACCAAACATTCGGCCCATTTCGTCGGCCAATCAGAAATACACTGGCAAGCGTGCTTTCTGCAACTTCTGTCTATTGTCAACCTAAGCAGTGCCACCTTGCGGACAACCTAAGCAGGACCACCTTGCGGACAGCCTAAGCAGGGCCACCTTGCGGACAACCTAAGCAGGACCACCTTGCGGACAACCTAAGCAAGGCCACCTTGCGGACAACCTAAGCAGGGCCACTTTGCGGACAACCTCTTCAATGGTGTCTCTGACCACTGGCACATGTTATGCCGTACCTACGATCCATGTTGTAGAAAGCAAGGCCACCTTGCGGACAACCTAAGGAGGACCACCTTGCGGACAACCTAAGGAGGACCACCTTGCGGACAACCAAAGCAGGGCCACCTTGCGGACAACCTAAGGAGGACCACCTTGCGGACAACCTAAGGAGGACCACCTTGCGGGCAACCTAAGGAGGACCACCTTGCGGACAACCAAAGCAGGGCCACATTGCGGACAACCTAAGCAGGATCACCTTGCGGACAACCTTAGCAGGGCCACCTTGCGGACAGCCTAAGCAGGACCACCTTGCGGACAACCTAAGGAGGACCACCTTGCGGACAACCTAAGGAGGACCACCTTGCGGACAACCAAAGCAGGGCCACCTTGCGGGCAACCTAAGCAGGACCACTTTGCGGACAACCTAAGCAGGGCCACATTGCGGACAACCTAAGCAGGATCACCTTGCGGACAACCTTAGCAGGGCCACCTTGCGGACAGCCTAAGCAGGACCACCTTTCGGACAACCTAAGCAAGGCCACCTTGCGGACAACCTAAGCAGGACCACCTTTCGGACAACCTAAGCAGGACCACCTTTCGGACAACCTAAGCAGGGCCACCTTGCGGACAACCTAAGCAAGGCCACCTTGCGGACAACCTAAGCAGGGCCACCTTGCGGACAACCTAAGCAGGGCCACCTTGCGGACAACCTCTTCAATGGTGTCTCTGACCACTGGCACATGTTATGCCGTACCTACGATCCATGTTGTAGAAAGCAAGGCCACCTTGCGGACAACCTAAGCAGGGCCACCTTGCGGACAACCTAAGCAGGGCCACCTTGCGGACAACCTAAGCAGGGCCACCTTGCGGACAACCTAAGCAGGGCCACATTGCGGACAACCTAAGCAAGGCCACCTTGCGGACAACCTAAGCAGGGCCACCTTGCGGACAACCTAAGCAGGGCCACCTTGCGGACAACCTCTTCAATGGTGTCTCTGACCACTGGCACATGTTATGCCGTACCTACGATCCATGTTGTAGAAAGCAGGGCCACCTTGCGGACAACCTAAGCAGGGCCACCTTGCGGACAACCAAAGCAGGGCCACCTTGCGGACAACCTAAGCAGGGCCACCTTGCGGACAACCTAAGCAGGGCCACCTTGCGGACAACCTAAGCAGGGCCACATTGCGGACAACCTAAGCAAGGCCACCTTGCGGACAACCTAAGCAGGGCCACCTTGCGGACAACCTAAGCAGGGCCACCTTGCGGACAACCTCTTCAATGGTGTCTCTGACCACTGGCACATGTTATGCCGTACCTACGATCCATGTTGTAGAAAGCAGGGCCACCTTGCGGACAACCTAAGCAGGGCCACCTTGCGGACAACCAAAGCAGGGCCACCTTGCGGACAACCTAAGCAGGGCCACCTTGCGGACAACCTAAGCAGGGCCACCTTGCGGACAACCTAAGCAGGGCCACATTGCGGACAACCTAAGCAAGGCCACCTTGCGGACAACCTAAGCAGGGCCACCTTGCGGACAACCTAAGCAGGGCCACCTTGCGGACAACCTCTTCAATGGTGTCTCTGACCACTGGCACATGTTATGCCGTACCTACGATCCATGTTGTAGAAAGCAGGGCCACCTTGCGGACAACCTAAGCAGGGCCACCTTGCGGACAACCAAAGCAGGGCCACCTTGCGGACAACCTAAGCAGGGCCACCTTGCGGACAACCTAAGCAGGGCCACCTTGCGGACAACCTAAGCAGGGCCACATTGCGGACAACCTAAGCAAGGCCACCTTGCGGACAACCTAAGCAGGGCCACCTTGCGGACAACCTAAGCAGGGCCACCTTGCGGACAACCTCTTCAATGGTGTCTCTGACCACTGGCACATGTTATGCCGTACCTACGATCCATGTTGTAGAAAGCAGGGCCACCTTGCGGACAACCTAAGCAGGGCCACCTTGCGGACAACCAAAGCAGGGCCACCTTGCGGACAACCTAAGCAGGGCCACCTTGCGGACAACCTAAGCAGGGCCACCTTGCGGACAACCTAAGCAGGGCCACATTGCGGACAACCTAAGCAAGGCCACCTTGCGGACAACCTAAGCAGGGCCACCTTGCGGACAACCTAAGCAGGGCCACCTTGCGGACAACCTCTTCAATGGTGTCTCTGACCACTGGCACATGTTATGCCGTACCTACGATCCATGTTGTAGAAAGCAGGGCCACCTTGCGGACAACCTAAGCAGGGCCACCTTGCGGACAACCAAAGCAGGGCCACCTTGCGGACAACCTAAGCAGGGCCACCTTGCGGACAACCTAAGCAGGGCCACCTTGCGGACAACCTAAGCAGGGCCACATTGCGGACAACCTAAGCAAGGCCACCTTGCGGACAACCTAAGCAGGGCCACCTTGCGGACAACCTAAGCAGGGCCACCTTGCGGACAACCTCTTCAATGGTGTCGCTGACCACTGGCACATGTTATGCCGTACCTACGATCCATGTTGTAGAAAGCAGGGCCACCTTGCGGACAACCTAAGCAGGGCCACCTTGCGGACAACCAAAGCAGGGCCACCTTGCGGACAACCTAAGCAGGGCCACCTTGCGGACAACCTAAGCAGGGCCACCTTGCGGACAACCTAAGCAGGGCCACATTGCGGACAACCTAAGCAAGGCCACCTTGCGGACAACCTAAGCAGGGCCACCTTGCGGACAACCTAAGCAGGGCCACCTTGCGGACAACCTCTTCAATGGTGTCTCTGACCACTGGCACATGTTATGCCGTACCTACGATCCATGTTGTAGAAAGCAGGGCCACCTTGCGGACAACCTAAGCAGGGCCACCTTGCGGACAACCTAAGCA